>OZ008371.1:62195971-62509518 GCA_963931995.1 Phaonia tiefii
CTTCTCTATTAACCGGGAGGGCGTGTTTTTGACCTAAAGACAAAATCCACTGTACATCTTCTGGGATATCTATACCTGTTTTATTCACAAACCATTTTCTATTAAATTTAATTCCTAATTCTCTCTTCTGCAAATTAACGCAATTATCAAACTTTTTCTTATGTATCACTTTTTCTTTTCTCATTAATTTTTCCGCCGTTATGTCCTCATATTTTAAAAAATTGTTCAATTTTTCATTATTCAAAAACCTGCTTAAACTGTATATTATATAATTTAATTCATCTTGATGACTTTTCAGGAGATAATGTTTTTGCTTAATTGAGGAATTAAGAATCTTGTTTTGTAGGTTTCCAATATACTTCCCAACTTGAGTATTTACCGAAGGATTTGAATATTCATCAAAAAGTTTAAAAATATTTTTGGTGGAATTTCTTATGAATTGCGGTATAATTCCTTCAGTTTTAAAATATGAGGACATAACGGCGGAAAAATTAATGAGAAAAGAAAAAGTGATACATAAGAAAAAGTTTGATAATTGCGTTAATTTGCAGAAGAGAGAATTAGGAATTAAATTTAATAGAAAATGGTTTGTGAATAAAACAGGTATAGATATCCCAGAAGATGTACAGTGGATTTTGTCTTTAGGTCAAAAACACGCCCTCCCGGTTAATAGAGAAGAGTTTCCAATGCTAAAGGTTATATCAGAGGGAGAAGATTTTATAGAAACTATTGAGAACAAAGAAGAACAGGAAATTGCAAGGTCAAATTTTGTAACAGTAATTGATAATCATATAAACAAAATGACATTAAATAGTAGAGATAAATTTACAATAAATAAAGTGAATAATAGTCTAAAGTTTCTTAAACAAAATAGGGAAATAATGATTTTAAACGCAGATAAGGGAAACACGACTGTAGCAATTAATAAAAAAGACTACATATCTAGAATTCAAAATATTTTAAGCGATAGTACAACTTTTCAAGTATTGGATAAGGATCCAACAAGCAGATTTCAGAAACTTAACAATAATTTTATTGAGGAACTTTTTAAATTAAATATAATAACATCAGTGGATAAAGTGAGACTAAAAACTTCAGTAGCGGTTGTACCAAGATTATATGGTTTACCTAAAATACATAAAGAAAATTTTCCATTACGACCAATTTGTTCATCAATAAATTCACCTTCACACAATTTATGTAAATACATAGTAAATTTTCTTGGGAAATTAACGGAAAATTCTAAATATAATGTTAGCAATTCAATACAATTTAAAGATAAATTAAAGGGCCTTTCGATTGAAAATAATGAAAAATTAATATCGCTTGATGTTGTGTCGTTATTTCCTAGTATTCCAGTTGATTTGGCCATTACAATTATAGAAGAAAATTGGAACAAGATTTCAGAGTTAACAAATATGAATGAAAATTTATTCATGCAAATTATAAAATTCTGCATTGTTGATAATAGATATTTTCAATATGATAAAAAAATATATACACAACTAAAAGGACTTCCTATGGGTTCTCCAGCATCTCCAATAATAGCAGATATCGTATTGGAAAAATTATTAGATACATGTTTGGAAAAATTGACAGTAAAACCTAAAATAATAATAAAATATGTAGATGACTTATTTTGTATAGTGAAAGAGAATGAGATTGACATTTTGTTAACAACTCTAAACTCATTTGATCAAAGCATCAAGTTTACTATTGAAAAAGAAGTGAATTCTTCAATTTCATATTTGGACACATTGGTGATAAGGAAAGGAAATAAATTATTAACAGATTGGTATCAAAAACCAACTTCCTCAGGTAGAATTATAAATTATTTTTCAAAACACCCGAAAAGAATTATTATTAACACAGCCAAAAATCTAATAGATAGAGTATTAAAAATAAGTGATAATAGATTCCACAAGAAAAATAAAGAAATAATTAGAAATATATTAATAGATAATAGTTTTCCTAATAAACTCATTTGCAAATTAATAAGACAATACAATATTAGAAAATCCCGCAATGGGGATGAAATTATAGAACCGAAAGTTTATAAATCATTAACTTATGTATCTGGGTTTTCGGAAAGGATAGAAAACTCAAACATATATGACAAAGGGAAATATAAAATGGCACATAAGATAAATAATAATGTTGGTAGATTATTTACAAAAACTAAAGATAGAATAAAAAAATCAGATATGTCAAATTTAGTATATAAAATACCATGTGGTGGTAATGATATTGCACAATGTGAGAAAGTATATGTAGGAACAACAGGAACTAAATTAAAAACGAGAATAGCAGGACATAGACATGACCAAAAGTATAGGAATTATAATTCAACAACGAAAACAGCGTTATCAACTCACTGTAGAGATTTCAATCACTATCCAGATTTCGAAAATACATCTATTCTAAACACAGAGAATAATAAAAAACGTAGATATATGTTAGAAATGTTACAGATTAATAATGTTCCATTTGAAAAAAGAATAAATTTTAAAGTGGACACGGATAACTTAGCTCAAAATTATAGATGTTTATTAAATAAAAATAATAAAAATGTTAATAATAGGAGAAATTAGAACATAGGCCGCGAATTTTTGCGGCCTCGCGGTTTTATTTTTATTTTTAACAATTTAGGAAACTTTAGGGCTTTGGCGATTTTTAATTAATAATGGAAATCGTAGTCATAATGGGGTTGGCAATGTATTGCGGATTTTCGCGAATTTGGCGGTTTTTAATAGAGTTTTCGCCATTTCTTTTGGTTATAGTGATTATTAGGTAATTTTGTAACTTGTTTAAATGTCGGTAATTTTTCGCTAATTTTCGCAAGTTTTTATCAGTTTTCGCAGTTTAATGGGGAAGTAGATACATATAACTTCACTAAAAATGGTAGAATCTTAATTGATGAGAACAAATAGGTTAATAATAGGATAAATTAACACAAATGTCTTAAAATATTTTAAAATTTTGTTCAATTTAATATTTCTACTTTATGTAAACTATACTGTATTATAATATGTATAAATAGTATTACTTTTCACAATTTGTCAAAAATTTTCATTTTAATTTGTATTGATGTTTGTTTGTAATTATTAATATTAAAATTTTCCTGAAGAAGATTTCCAAAGGAAATCGAAATATCGAAAAAAACCGAAAAGTTTTATGAAATCTTGAGAGACCTTGAGCTGGAATAATTAGCCGAGAATAATTAATAAAATAAAGGTCGAAGAATTAGAAACAAATCATTAAAAGAATAGCAGAGCACTATGAATTATAAAGACTTCAAGAGAGACGTTGGGAATACAAATTTAATCAACAGATTCAAAATTGTACGGAATAAAATTATAAGATGCAAGGTAACAATTACGTTTCTAATCAAATGCCGAAATGAAGGAATTATACCGCAATTCATAAGAAATTCCACCAAAAATATTTTTAAACTTTTTGATGAATATTCAAATCCTTCGGTAAATACTCAAGTTGGGAAGTATATTGGAAACCTACAAAACAAGATTCTTAATTCCTCAATTAAGCAAAAACATTATCTCCTGAAAAGTCATCAAGATGAATTAAATTATATAATATACAGTTTAAGCAGGTTTTTGAATAATGAAAAATTGAACAATTTTTTAAAATATGAGGACATAACGGCGGAAAAATTAATGAGAAAAGAAAAAGTGATACATAAGAAAAAGTTTGATAATTGCGTTAATTTGCAGAAGAGAGAATTAGGAATTAAATTTAATAGAAAATGGTTTGTGAATAAAACAGGTATAGATATCCCAGAAGATGTACAGTGGATTTTGTCTTTAGGTCAAAAACACGCCCTCCCGGTTAATAGAGAAGAGTTTCCAATGCTAAAGGTTATATCAGAGGGAGAAGATTTTATAGAAACTATTGAGAACAAAGAAGAACAGGAAATTGCAAGGTCAAATTTTGTAACAGTAATTGATAATCATATAAACAAAATGACATTAAATAGTAGAGATAAATTTACAATAAATAAAGTGAATAATAGTCTAAAGTTTCTTAAACAAAATAGGGAAATAATGATTTTAAACGCAGATAAGGGAAACACGACTGTAGCAATTAATAAAAAAGACTACATATCTAGAATTCAAAATATTTTAAGCGATAGTACAACTTTTCAAGTATTGGATAAGGATCCAACAAGCAGATTTCAGAAACTTAACAATAATTTTATTGAGGAACTTTTTAAATTAAATATAATAACATCAGTGGATAAAGTGAGACTAAAAACTTCAGTAGCGGTTGTACCAAGATTATATGGTTTACCTAAAATACATAAAGAAAATTTTCCATTACGACCAATTTGTTCATCAATAAATTCACCTTCACACAATTTATGTAAATACATAGTAAATTTTCTTGGGAAATTAACGGAAAATTCTAAATATAATGTTAGCAATTCAATACAATTTAAAGATAAATTAAAGGGCCTTTCGATTGAAAATAATGAAAAATTAATATCGCTTGATGTTGTGTCGTTATTTCCTAGTATTCCAGTTGATTTGGCCATTACAATTATAGAAGAAAATTGGAACAAGATTTCAGAGTTAACAAATATGAATGAAAATTTATTCATGCAAATTATAAAATTCTGCATTGTTGATAATAGATATTTTCAATATGATAAAAAAATATATACACAACTAAAAGGACTTCCTATGGGTTCTCCAGCATCTCCAATAATAGCAGATATCGTATTGGAAAAATTATTAGATACATGTTTGGAAAAATTGACAGTAAAACCTAAAATAATAATAAAATATGTAGATGACTTATTTTGTATAGTGAAAGAGAATGAGATTGACATTTTGTTAACAACTCTAAACTCATTTGATCAAAGCATCAAGTTTACTATTGAAAAAGAAGTGAATTCTTCAATTTCATATTTGGACACATTGGTGATAAGGAAAGGAAATAAATTATTAACAGATTGGTATCAAAAACCAACTTCCTCAGGTAGAATTATAAATTATTTTTCAAAACACCCGAAAAGAATTATTATTAACACAGCCAAAAATCTAATAGATAGAGTATTAAAAATAAGTGATAATAGATTCCACAAGAAAAATAAAGAAATAATTAGAAATATATTAATAGATAATAGTTTTCCTAATAAACTCATTTGCAAATTAATAAGACAATACAATATTAGAAAATCCCGCAATGGGGATGAAATTATAGAACCGAAAGTTTATAAATCATTAACTTATGTATCTGGGTTTTCGGAAAGGATAGAAAACTCAAACATATATGACAAAGGGAAATATAAAATGGCACATAAGATAAATAATAATGTTGGTAGATTATTTACAAAAACTAAAGATAGAATAAAAAAATCAGATATGTCAAATTTAGTATATAAAATACCATGTGGTGGTAATGATATTGCACAATGTGAGAAAGTATATGTAGGAACAACAGGAACTAAATTAAAAACGAGAATAGCAGGACATAGACATGACCAAAAGTATAGGAATTATAATTCAACAACGAAAACAGCGTTATCAACTCACTGTAGAGATTTCAATCACTATCCAGATTTCGAAAATACATCTATTCTAAACACAGAGAATAATAAAAAACGTAGATATATGTTAGAAATGTTACAGATTAATAATGTTCCATTTGAAAAAAGAATAAATTTTAAAGTGGACACGGATAACTTAGCTCAAAATTATAGATGTTTATTAAATAAAAATAATAAAAATGTTAATAATAGGAGAAATTAGAACATAGGCCGCGAATTTTTGCGGCCTCGCGGTTTTATTTTTATTTTTATTTTTAACAATTTAGGAAACTTTAGGGCTTTGGCGATTTTTAATTAATAATGGAAATCGTAGTCATAATGGGGTTGGCAATGTATTGCGGATTTTCGCGAATTTGGCGGTTTTTAATAGAGTTTTCGCCATTTCTTTTGGTTATAGTGATTATTAGGTAATTTTGTAACTTGTTTAAATGTCGGTAATTTTTCGCTAATTTTCGCAAGTTTTTATCAGTTTTCGCAGTTTAATGGGGAAGTAGATACATATAACTTCACTAAAAATGGTAGAATCTTAATTGATGAGAACAAATAGGTTAATAATAGGATAAATTAACACAAATGTCTTAAAATATTTTAAAATTTTGTTCAATTTAATATTTCTACTTTATGTAAACTATACTGTATTATAATATGTATAAATAGTATTACTTTTCACAATTTGTCAAAAATTTTCATTTTAATTTGTATTGATGTTTGTTTGTAATTATTAATATTAAAATTTTCCTGAAGAAGATTTCCAAAGGAAATCGAAATATCGAAAAAAACCGAAAAGTTTTATGAAATCTTGAGAGACCTTGAGCTGGAATAATTAGCCGAGAATAATTAATAAAATAAAGGTCGAAGAATTAGAAACAAATCATTAAAAGAATAGCAGAGCACTATGAATTATAAAGACTTCAAGAGAGACGTTGGGAATACAAATTTAATCAACAGATTCAAAATTGTACGGAATAAAATTATAAGATGCAAGGTAACAATTACGTTTCTAATCAAATGCCGAAATGAAGGAATTATACCGCAATTCATAAGAAATTCCACCAAAAATATTTTTAAACTTTTTGATGAATATTCAAATCCTTCGGTAAATACTCAAGTTGGGAAGTATATTGGAAACCTACAAAACAAGATTCTTAATTCCTCAATTAAGCAAAAACATTATCTCCTGAAAAGTCATCAAGATGAATTAAATTATATAATATACAGTTTAAGCAGGTTTTTGAATAATGAAAAATTGAACAATTTTTTAAAATATGAGGACATAACGGCCGAAAAATTAATGAGAAAAGAAAAAGTGATACATAAGAAAAAGTTTGATAATTGCGTTAATTTGCAGAAGAGAGAATTAGGAATTAAATTTAATAGAAAATGGTTTGTGAATAAAACAGGTATAGATATCCCAGAAGATGTACAGTGGATTTTGTCTTTAGGTCAAAAACACGCCCTCCCGGTTAATAGAGAAGAGTTTCCAATGCTAAAGGTTATATCAGAGGGAGAAGATTTTATAGAAACTATTGAGAACAAAGAAGAACAGGAAATTGCAAGGTCAAATTTTGTAACAGTAATTGATAATCATATAAACAAAATGACATTAAATAGTAGAGATAAATTTACAATAAATAAAGTGAATAATAGTCTAAAGTTTCTTAAACAAAATAGGGAAATAATGATTTTAAACGCAGATAAGGGAAACACGACTGTAGCAATTAATAAAAAAGACTACATATCTAGAATTCAAAATATTTTAAGCGATAGTACAACTTTTCAAGTATTGGATAAGGATCCAACAAGCAGATTTCAGAAACTTAACAATAATTTTATTGAGGAACTTTTTAAATTAAATATAATAACATCAGTGGATAAAGTGAGACTAAAAACTTCAGTAGCGGTTGTACCAAGATTATATGGTTTACCTAAAATACATAAAGAAAATTTTCCATTACGACCAATTTGTTCATCAATAAATTCACCTTCACACAATTTATGTAAATACATAGTAAATTTTCTTGGGAAATTAACGGAAAATTCTAAATATAATGTTAGCAATTCAATACAATTTAAAGATAAATTAAAGGGCCTTTCGATTGAAAATAATGAAAAATTAATATCGCTTGATGTTGTGTCGTTATTTCCTAGTATTCCAGTTGATTTGGCCATTACAATTATAGAAGAAAATTGGAACAAGATTTCAGAGTTAACAAATATGAATGAAAATTTATTCATGCAAATTATAAAATTCTGCATTGTTGATAATAGATATTTTCAATATGATAAAAAAATATATACACAACTAAAAGGACTTCCTATGGGTTCTCCAGCATCTCCAATAATAGCAGATATCGTATTGGAAAAATTATTAGATACATGTTTGGAAAAATTGACAGTAAAACCTAAAATAATAATAAAATATGTAGATGACTTATTTTGTATAGTGAAAGAGAATGAGATTGACATTTTGTTAACAACTCTAAACTCATTTGATCAAAGCATCAAGTTTACTATTGAAAAAGAAGTGAATTCTTCAATTTCATATTTGGACACATTGGTGATAAGGAAAGGAAATAAATTATTAACAGATTGGTATCAAAAACCAACTTCCTCAGGTAGAATTATAAATTATTTTTCAAAACACCCGAAAAGAATTATTATTAACACAGCCAAAAATCTAATAGATAGAGTATTAAAAATAAGTGATAATAGATTCCACAAGAAAAATAAAGAAATAATTAGAAATATATTAATAGATAATAGTTTTCCTAATAAACTCATTTGCAAATTAATAAGACAATACAATATTAGAAAATCCCGCAATGGGGATGAAATTATAGAACCGAAAGTTTATAAATCATTAACTTATGTATCTGGGTTTTCGGAAAGGATAGAAAACTCAAACATATATGACAAAGGGAAATATAAAATGGCACATAAGATAAATAATAATGTTGGTAGATTATTTACAAAAACTAAAGATAGAATAAAAAAATCAGATATGTCAAATTTAGTATATAAAATACCATGTGGTGGTAATGATATTGCACAATGTGAGAAAGTATATGTAGGAACAACAGGAACTAAATTAAAAACGAGAATAGCAGGACATAGACATGACCAAAAGTATAGGAATTATAATTCAACAACGAAAACAGCGTTATCAACTCACTGTAGAGATTTCAATCACTATCCAGATTTCGAAAATACATCTATTCTAAACACAGAGAATAATAAAAAACGTAGATATATGTTAGAAATGTTACAGATTAATAATGTTCCATTTGAAAAAAGAATAAATTTTAAAGTGGACACGGATAACTTAGCTCAAAATTATAGATGTTTATTAAATAAAAATAATAAAAATGTTAATAATAGGAGAAATTAGAACATAGGCCGCGAATTTTTGCGGCCTCGCGGTTTTATTTTTATTTTTAACAATTTAGGAAACTTTAGGGCTTTGGCGATTTTTAATTAATAATGGAAATCGTAGTCATAATGGGGTTGGCAATGTATTGCGGATTTTCGCGAATTTGGCGGTTTTTAATAGAGTTTTCGCCATTTCTTTTGGTTATAGTGATTATTAGGTAATTTTGTAACTTGTTTAAATGTCGGTAATTTTTCGCTAATTTTCGCAAGTTTTTATCAGTTTTCGCAGTTTAATGGGGAAGTAGATACATATAACTTCACTAAAAATGGTAGAATCTTAATTGATGAGAACAAATAGGTTAATAATAGGATAAATTAACACAAATGTCTTAAAATATTTTAAAATTTTGTTCAATTTAATATTTCTACTTTATGTAAACTATACTGTATTATAATATGTATAAATAGTATTACTTTTCACAATTTGTCAAAAATTTTCATTTTAATTTGTATTGATGTTTGTTTGTAATTATTAATATTAAAATTTTCCTGAAGAAGATTTCCAAAGGAAATCGAAATATCGAAAAAAACCGAAAAGTTTTATGAAATCTTGAGAGACCTTGAGCTGGAATAATTAGCCGAGAATAATTAATAAAATAAAGGTCGAAGAATTAGAAACAAATCATTAAAAGAATAGCAGAGCACTATGAATTATAAAGACTTCAAGAGAGACGTTGGGAATACAAATTTAATCAACAGATTCAAAATTGTACGGAATAAAATTATAAGATGCAAGGTAACAATTACGTTTCTAATCAAATGCCGAAATGAAGGAATTATACCGCAATTCATAAGAAATTCCACCAAAAATATTTTTAAACTTTTTGATGAATATTCAAATCCTTCGGTAAATACTCAAGTTGGGAAGTATATTGGAAACCTACAAAACAAGATTCTTAATTCCTCAATTAAGCAAAAACATTATCTCCTGAAAAGTCATCAAGATGAATTAAATTATATAATATACAGTTTAAGCAGGTTTTTGAATAATGAAAAATTGAACAATTTTTTAAAATATGAGGACATAACGGCGGAAAAATTAATGAGAAAAGAAAAAGTGATACATAAGAAAAAGTTTGATAATTGCGTTAATTTGCAGAAGAGAGAATTAGGAATTAAATTTAATAGAAAATGGTTTGTGAATAAAACAGGTATAGATATCCCAGAAGATGTACAGTGGATTTTGTCTTTAGGTCAAAAACACGCCCTCCCGGTTAATAGAGAAGAGTTTCCAATGCTAAAGGTTATATCAGAGGGAGAAGATTTTATAGAAACTATTGAGAACAAAGAAGAACAGGAAATTGCAAGGTCAAATTTTGTAACAGTAATTGATAATCATATAAACAAAATGACATTAAATAGTAGAGATAAATTTACAATAAATAAAGTGAATAATAGTCTAAAGTTTCTTAAACAAAATAGGGAAATAATGATTTTAAACGCAGATAAGGGAAACACGACTGTAGCAATTAATAAAAAAGACTACATATCTAGAATTCAAAATATTTTAAGCGATAGTACAACTTTTCAAGTATTGGATAAGGATCCAACAAGCAGATTTCAGAAACTTAACAATAATTTTATTGAGGAACTTTTTAAATTAAATATAATAACATCAGTGGATAAAGTGAGACTAAAAACTTCAGTAGCGGTTGTACCAAGATTATATGGTTTACCTAAAATACATAAAGAAAATTTTCCATTACGACCAATTTGTTCATCAATAAATTCACCTTCACACAATTTATGTAAATACATAGTAAATTTTCTTGGGAAATTAACGGAAAATTCTAAATATAATGTTAGCAATTCAATACAATTTAAAGATAAATTAAAGGGCCTTTCGATTGAAAATAATGAAAAATTAATATCGCTTGATGTTGTGTCGTTATTTCCTAGTATTCCAGTTGATTTGGCCATTACAATTATAGAAGAAAATTGGAACAAGATTTCAGAGTTAACAAATATGAATGAAAATTTATTCATGCAAATTATAAAATTCTGCATTGTTGATAATAGATATTTTCAATATGATAAAAAAATATATACACAACTAAAAGGACTTCCTATGGGTTCTCCAGCATCTCCAATAATAGCAGATATCGTATTGGAAAAATTATTAGATACATGTTTGGAAAAATTGACAGTAAAACCTAAAATAATAATAAAATATGTAGATGACTTATTTTGTATAGTGAAAGAGAATGAGATTGACATTTTGTTAACAACTCTAAACTCATTTGATCAAAGCATCAAGTTTACTATTGAAAAAGAAGTGAATTCTTCAATTTCATATTTGGACACATTGGTGATAAGGAAAGGAAATAAATTATTAACAGATTGGTATCAAAAACCAACTTCCTCAGGTAGAATTATAAATTATTTTTCAAAACACCCGAAAAGAATTATTATTAACACAGCCAAAAATCTAATAGATAGAGTATTAAAAATAAGTGATAATAGATTCCACAAGAAAAATAAAGAAATAATTAGAAATATATTAATAGATAATAGTTTTCCTAATAAACTCATTTGCAAATTAATAAGACAATACAATATTAGAAAATCCCGCAATGGGGATGAAATTATAGAACCGAAAGTTTATAAATCATTAACTTATGTATCTGGGTTTTCGGAAAGAATAGAAAACTCAAACATATATGACAAAGGGAAATATAAAATGGCACATAAGATAAATAATAATGTTGGTAGATTATTTACAAAAACTAAAGATAGAATAAAAAAATCAGATATGTCAAATTTAGTATATAAAATACCATGTGGTGGTAATGATATTGCACAATGTGAGAAAGTATATGTAGGAACAACAGGAACTAAATTAAAAACGAGAATAGCAGGACATAGACATGACCAAAAGTATAGGAATTATAATTCAACAACGAAAACAGCGTTATCAACTCACTGTAGAGATTTCAATCACTATCCAGATTTCGAAAATACATCTATTCTAAACACAGAGAATAATAAAAAACGTAGATATATGTTAGAAATGTTACAGATTAATAATGTTCCATTTGAAAAAAGAATAAATTTTAAAGTGGACACGGATAACTTAGCTCAAAATTATAGATGTTTATTAAATAAAAATAATAAAAATGTTAATAATAGGAGAAATTAGAACATAGGCCGCGAATTTTTGCGGCCTCGCGGTTTTATTTTTATTTTTAACAATTTAGGAAACTTTAGGGCTTTGGCGATTTTTAATTAATAATGGAAATCGTAGTCATAATGGGGTTGGCAATGTATTGCGGATTTTCGCGAATTTGGCGGTTTTTAATAGAGTTTTCGCCATTTCTTTTGGTTATAGTGATTATTAGGTAATTTTGTAACTTGTTTAAATGTCGGTAATTTTTCGCTAATTTTCGCAAGTTTTTATCAGTTTTCGCAGTTTAATGGGGAAGTAGATACATATAACTTCACTAAAAATGGTAGAATCTTAATTGATGAGAACAAATAGGTTAATAATAGGATAAATTAACACAAATGTCTTAAAATATTTTAAAATTTTGTTCAATTTAATATTTCTACTTTATGTAAACTATACTGTATTATAATATGTATAAATAGTATTACTTTTCACAATTTGTCAAAAATTTTCATTTTAATTTGTATTGATGTTTGTTTGTAATTATTAATATTAAAATTTTCCTGAAGAAGATTTCCAAAGGAAATCGAAATATCGAAAAAAACCGAAAAGTTTTATGAAATCTTGAGAGACCTTGAGCTGGAATAATTAGCCGAGAATAATTAATAAAATAAAGGTCGAAGAATTAGAAACAAATCATTAAAAGAATAGCAGAGCACTATGAATTATAAAGACTTCAAGAGAGACGTTGGGAATACAAATTTAATCAACAGATTCAAAATTGTACGGAATAAAATTATAAGATGCAAGGTAACAATTACGTTTCTAATCAAATGCCGAAATGAAGGAATTATACCGCAATTCATAAGAAATTCCACCAAAAATATTTTTAAACTTTTTGATGAATATTCAAATCCTTCGGTAAATACTCAAGTTGGGAAGTATATTGGAAACCTACAAAACAAGATTCTTAATTCCTCAATTAAGCAAAAACATTATCTCCTGAAAAGTCATCAAGATGAATTAAATTATATAATATACAGTTTAAGCAGGTTTTTGAATAATGAAAAATTGAACAATTTTTTAAAATATGAGGACATAACGGCGGAAAAATTAATGAGAAAAGAAAAAGTGATACATAAGAAAAAGTTTGATAATTGCGTTAATTTGCAGAAGAGAGAATTAGGAATTAAATTTAATAGAAAATGGTTTGTGAATAAAACAGGTATAGATATCCCAGAAGATGTACAGTGGATTTTGTCTTTAGGTCAAAAACACGCCCTCCCGGTTAATAGAGAAGAGTTTCCAATGCTAAAGGTTATATCAGAGGGAGAAGATTTTATAGAAACTATTGAGAACAAAGAAGAACAGGAAATTGCAAGGTCAAATTTTGTAACAGTAATTGATAATCATATAAACAAAATGACATTAAATAGTAGAGATAAATTTACAATAAATAAAGTGAATAATAGTCTAAAGTTTCTTAAACAAAATAGGGAAATAATGATTTTAAACGCAGATAAGGGAAACACGACTGTAGCAATTAATAAAAAAGACTACATATCTAGAATTCAAAATATTTTAAGCGATAGTACAACTTTTCAAGTATTGGATAAGGATCCAACAAGCAGATTTCAGAAACTTAACAATAATTTTATTGAGGAACTTTTTAAATTAAATATAATAACATCAGTGAATAAAGTGAGACTAAAAACTTCAGTAGCGGTTGTACCAAGATTATATGGTTTACCTAAAATACATAAAGAAAATTTTCCATTACGACCAATTTGTTCATCAATAAATTCACCTTCACACAATTTATGTAAATACATAGTAAATTTTCTTGGGAAATTAACGGAAAATTCTAAATATAATGTTAGCAATTCAATACAATTTAAAGATAAATTAAAGGGCCTTTCGATTGAAAATAATGAAAAATTAATATCGCTTGATGTTGTGTCGTTATTTCCTAGTATTCCAGTTGATTTGGCCATTACAATTATAGAAGAAAATTGGAACAAGATTTCAGAGTTAACAAATATGAATGAAAATTTATTCATGCAAATTATAAAATTCTGCATTGTTGATAATAGATATTTTCAATATGATAAAAAAATATATACACAACAAAAAGGACTTCCTATGGGTTCTCCAGCATCTCCAATAATAGCAGATATCGTATTGGAAAAATTATTAGATACATGTTTGGAAAAATTGACAGTAAAACCTAAAATAATAATAAAATATGTAGATGACTTATTTTGTATAGTGAAAGAGAATGAGATTGACATTTTGTTAACAACTCTAAACTCATTTGATCAAAGCATCAAGTTTACTATTGAAAAAGAAGTGAATTCTTCAATTTCATATTTGGACACATTGGTGATAAGGAAAGGAAATAAATTATTAACAGATTGGTATCAAAAACCAACTTCCTCAGGTAGAATTATAAATTATTTTTCAAAACACCCGAAAAGAATTATTATTAACACAGCCAAAAATCTAATAGATAGAGTATTAAAAATAAGTGATAATAGATTCCACAAGAAAAATAAAGAAATAATTAGAAATATATTAATAGATAATAGTTTTCCTAATAAACTCATTTGCAAATTAATAAGACAATACAATATTAGAAAATCCCGCAATGGGGATGAAATTATAGAACCGAAAGTTTATAAATCATTAACTTATGTATCTGGGTTTTCGGAAAGGATAGAAAACTCAAACATATATGACAAAGGGAAATATAAAATGGCACATAAGATAAATAATAATGTTGGTAGATTATTTACAAAAACTAAAGATAGAATAAAAAAATCAGATATGTCAAATTTAGTATATAAAATACCATGTGGTGGTAATGATATTGCACAATGTGAGAAAGTATATGTAGGAACAACAGGAACTAAATTAAAAACGAGAATAGCAGGACATAGACATGACCAAAAGTATAGGAATTATAATTCAACAACGAAAACAGCGTTATCAACTCACTGTAGAGATTTCAATCACTATCCAGATTTCGAAAATACATCTATTCTAAACACAGAGAATAATAAAAAACGTAGATATATGTTAGAAATGTTACAGATTAATAATGTTCCATTTGAAAAAAGAATAAATTTTAAAGTGGACACGGATAACTTAGCTCAAAATTATAGATGTTTATTAAATAAAAATAATAAAAATGTTAATAATAGGAGAAATTAGAACATAGGCCGCGAATTTTTGCGGCCTCGCGGTTTTATTTTTATTTTTAACAATTTAGGAAACTTTAGGGCTTTGGCGATTTTTAATTAATAATGGAAATCGTAGTCATAATGGGGTTGGCAATGTATTGCGGATTTTCGCGAATTTGGCGGTTTTTAATAGAGTTTTCGCCATTTCTTTTGGTTATAGTGATTATTAGGTAATTTTGTAACTTGTTTAAATGTCGGTAATTTTTCGCTAATTTTCGCAAGTTTTTATCAGTTTTCGCAGTTTAATGGGGAAGTAGATACATATAACTTCACTAAAAATGGTAGAATCTTAATTGATGAGAACAAATAGGTTAATAATAGGATAAATTAACACAAATGTCTTAAAATATTTTAAAATTTTGTTCAATTTAATATTTCTACTTTATGTAAACTATACTGTATTATAATATGTATAAATAGTATTACTTTTCACAATTTGTCAAAAATTTTCATTTTAATTTGTATTGATGTTTGTTTGTAATTATTAATATTAAAATTTTCCTGAAGAAGATTTCCAAAGGAAATCGAAATATCGAAAAAAACCGAAAAGTTTTATGAAATCTTGAGAGACCTTGAGCTGGAATAATTAGCCGAGAATAATTAATAAAATAAAGGTCGAAGAATTAGAAACAAATCATTACCCAAGATCAAGTAAATTTATTTCGATAACGTAATTATCATGTGACAAATCATTTCAACCGCAGAGTTGTATACGCACGTTTAGTATGATACTATGGGAACAGGAAGTGGAAATGGAAAATTAAAGGAAATGTACTTCACTGAACATGTACATTAATGACAACACATACAAACATGATTAATATAAGAGGTAGTGTTATAAGTACAGCTGATATTGCTTTCTTTCTTTATTTTCTAAATACAAACATAATTCTAAATTAATTCCACATACATAAATATATATTCAATTACACAAAAAGTTATTTCTACAAATAAAGAAATAGAAGAAATGACTGAAGTAACAATTTATACATACTGCTACAAATTATCAGAACGCAGGCCAGAGGCATAGAGGAAGTTAGGATAGAGTAATTTATTCTCTCAATATTTCTAACGGCATATAGTGGAAAGCATGGGTTAAATAATACCAGATAGAGGCAATAGTACACAATGTCAAACAAAGCAACAACAACAGCATTTCGTGTTTGCAAAATAATTGTGTTATATACAATACAAATGTATAAAAAAAACTTCACCTGATGTAAGTTAATTTTCGTCGAATTTCTCTCATTTGCACAACCCTACGACGAAGCGTGTGAAATGAAACGTGAGATGATAGAATAAAATACTCTATCCTAAATTCCTCTTATGGGCAGGGGGTTCTATGCCACAGCTGATCAACCTTAGAGTTGGGTTAAACATGAAGAATAAGGTAAGAAAGAGAGATAGCGACAGACGATGGAAGCAAAAACGGTGTAAAAGTAGACAGTCTTTGGTATACAGTCAAAATTTATCTTTACTCAAATGCCAAACACAAAACGAGTGAAACCCTAGCTCTTCTCTGCTCTCTCTCTTCATTGAATATTTCAATACACAAGCAGCTTTTTGATAGTGATATTGTATATAACTATACAAATTCCAACCATGTTGAAGTAAAATTACATAAACTGTGCAAAAAGTATGAAATAATTCAGATAGAGAGAGAAATGCGTTGAAGTGAATTATTGGGAATTTTTGGTTCTCTTTTACCAGGGTTTCCAAATCGCGCACGTCTTCTGGTCGTCTCCTTCTTGATCGTCTTTTTTGGAAGTTGGAAGTATGTAGAGTTGCTCAACGAGTTTTTCACACATTTGCGTTTGTGCACTGAACCAAAAGTACAAATTTAAAGTAATGACGTATAGAGAGGTGGAATTACAAAAATGTTTGACTTAAATTTTTCCTGGAATTTTGATGAGAAACTGAGAAATTTAAACGTATTTTGGACTTTTTTTGATATATTTATTGTTATTACGAGTATATATTCGAGCTGTATTTACACAAAAAATTTAACGCACAAATCGAAATGCCGTTGCTGATTTATTGTTGGTTGGTTTGAGCCATTGCCTTTATCTGGTATTATTAAAGCAGTACTTTCCAACATCCAACCGCCCATCTGCAACACACCAAATGTCATCAATTTTCTGAGAGAGTTGGCATCTCTAATTAAATGGACGAAAAGGAATAACTAGTGAAATCAAGATGGATTCATATATGTTGAACGCATAAGCACAGCTGATTTGCTTTGTTTACATTGCAAACCACTTCCGAACTGTCTAGTTCACATGTATTTTGTTTTTGTATATGCTTGTTTACATTTATTGTTGGTATACGTATGTGTTGGATTTGACACAACGTAAGTGAGAAGCAAAAACAAAATGTATGTTGTTGTTGGCATCAATTTGCCATCAGCTCGAACAACACCTCCTGCGTCTACCGTGAGTATTTTTTATCATGAGTGAAATAAAGCAAAATGTAATGAAATGTTAGAGTAAAATTATTTATGGAGTTTGCAGTTAAAATACAAGTTTATTAAAATAAAGATTTTTCCCATTCTGCATGGGTTTTAAGCCAGTATAACTGCTCCAACTTCTCCAGTGATTTTTCTCGGATTCCGATCAGCTGTTACAGACTCTATTTGCCTTATTCATAAAAAGTTGTGAGTGGTTTGAGAGACGTTTTTTGTATGATAAACTGTTTCTGAAACCTCACACAACTTTTTATGAATTAGGCCGTATATGTTTGTTATATATATATATATATATAAATGTTTCAGGAAATACTAACAATTATTCGTTAAATCGTCATATGCTATTTTTTACATCTGCCAAGTATGATAAAATACAATTAATTCAACAATAGTTAAAAATATCAATATCAAATATAATTTCAAACAATCTATGTATATGTAAACACTCTTCACTTTCTTTAATAAATACAATTTAGCAACAACTTTCCTATCAATGTAAGATTTGCCTTCGAGCAATTCCTGGATATCAGTACAATTTAATTTATAGTACGAGCGTTTTTCAATTCAAAAAATGTTGTATTCAAATTGAAAATGACAATTCAATTCAAATATCACATTAACGTTTGTTTCTAAAATAACTAAACTACAGAGTTATTGTCAACTTAAATAATCGTAACGAATTATTACCGTAATTAATTTAATTTTCTTGAAATCAACTACGTATTTGTTTAACTACGCAACTACAGAATTTTATCCGTCTATGTCGCAGTTTTCTGTCTATGTATTTAAGCGTTAATAGTGTAACTTTCACTCTAGTACTCTCGAATGAATTGGCCGTTTATAGTGAGTAGATTTATTAAAACAACTATTGTGATTGGGTACAACAACGGATGTGTGCTGTTGACAAACCGCGTGGCTCAGTACTGCCAACATAGAAGCCAAGTTGATAAAAACAAAGTTGCATTTATTAAGGCACAAAAAGGTACCAATTCAGCTAATAATGTTGGAATATTAACAAATTTAGTAGCTTTTTAAACAAGAGAAATTTTGTTTTATTAATATTTGACAAGTTCTTAGGATGGCTTTTGCTATTTTCCTATTTAATTTATTGGAATAGCTTATTACAACGCTGCCAACTGTACTTTTGCAATACAACTCACATGCCAAATTTAGTACATACATATGCAGCCATGCCCATGGTTGACTAAACAAAAATGGCTAACGCCAAAAATTCAGCAACTTTATTGCTTGGTGAATAAAAATATTTTTAATTAAATTTCAACACGACTATAATGCTTTGAGTTTTATGAATTTGTGCAAAAATTGTTATTTTAAACTTAACAAATCGGATTATATAGAATAGAATTGCCCCCAATACAAGGGAATACGAGAAAAATGTGTTCAAAGTGCACGAAGCCAATCAATCCACCCTGCGAACTCGCGTGAGAAAGGCGAAAAAATAGTGTGCTCTGCCAAATTCAGGAAATAAGAAAAAATTGCGCTGAAAATCTACAATAAGATACGCAAATTGCCAAAACGCAGTGAATCTCAGTGTTTGAAATATAAATTCCATGAAATTTTATAAGAATTTACTGAAATTGCGTCGTGTATTGTGAAATTCGTTTGGGTGTACCAAGTGCCGTCGTTGAACAAGAAAAATTCTGGCTGCTATTGAATAAGAGGGTGTCTCCTCTAACGCAGAGCGCGCGCGGTTGTCCGTGGTCTGTGTCTTGCTTCGTTGAGACTCCGCTGGGCGAGACACACAGCAAAGTCTCTTTCGTCGGCCTCGTTGACGCGCACTCGTTTCATGTTGGTGGTTTCATTTAGTTGGTCTGCAGACGTCAGTGTGTGCGGATTCACAGGCTGTTTGGTTAACCGGGTCCACAGCAGCTGTCGTCAGAAACCACGCGGACAGACAGACACCACACACTAAACGTCGAAAGTCTAGCCGTGTAACGCAAAACCGCACCAGAACACGTTAATGTTACCTTTAAAGGTGAAACAAACATTGGATGGTGCCTGGAGTAACAAACATCATCATCAACGTCGAACACCGCCGCCAGAAATTCTGGTTACAAAAAAAGAAGGGAAGTGTTGCCCTCAACAACCGTAAAAGAAAACAAAACGTTTAAACGAAAAGGTAATTATTTACGAGGGAAATAAAAGTGAAATAAAAAAATACAAGTAAAATCTTCAATGCCTGGAAAAATTAATCAAGTATTGTGTTAAAATTTATTTCTGTGATTACATTTTCGATATTTTTTCGTAAAAAGAAAAAAAGGCGCGTATTTTTGGTGTGTTAACTAAATGAATTGTACCATCATAATTTTATGTTGTTTTTTCTGTTTTGCTTCGCTATTGTTTCTCTTCCTCTTTCAGATTCTTTGTGTAAAATTGTGTGTCTACTTTGCTTGGGTTGTGTTGCTGTTGTTACGTTTTTCGTTTTGTTTCGCACGGGCGATAAGTGTAAGAGAAAATATGTACATATATAATATATGTGAGTGAGTGAGTTGATTTATGGTTGATTTTGTTTGCAAATGTGTGTTCGTAGTTGTGCAATTGTGTTTCCTTTCCCAGCAAACATGTTTACGCAGTTTACATTGGTTCATATTGTACATTGGCGACAGCAAACCCACTACAAATATTAGCGGCTGAATTACTTTTGGTAGGCTAACAAAATGATTTAAAAAAAAATTGAAAATGGAAAACAATATCAAGGAACAGACCTAGTATAGATCGGCACGTCCAATTTTTTTTTTTGGGTGTAGGGATCGTTATTTTAAGTAAAAAAAGGTAAAATAAAAAAATCGGGGGACCCCTATTTTGGGAGTTACGGGCCAAGTAGCCCTCGCAGGGACATATGTTGCTCGTACCGTGGTAGAACTTTTGGAAAATCGTTAAATTTATATTGCAATTAGTCGTCCGGCCGGGCTCAGGCAGGGGGGTTAAAATTCCCTCTGTACCAGAAGTCGATGTGGCAAAATCCGAAAAATCACTCGATTGTTTAAAAAAATAAAATGTTTTCTGGATATTTTTAAAAATCCGAAGGATAAAACTAATTATCTGTCAAATCAGACATGAACTAAGTGTTACCATTCACGAAATAAGCACTAGTTGAAAACAAAAACGTTAGATGGCGGACCCTTTATTATTCGATCTTTCAGTTGTTGTTTTAATAATTGTTCGGTTCGAGATCAATAACTATTAAAAAGTACTTTTTCTATGAAAAAGTAAATTTTAATAGAAGTATTAAAAAGAAATGTGTGAAATTAATCATTTGGGTGAATTAAGATTGCGAGAAATTTAAATATTACCCGTCCTGATCCATGGGGGTCACAGGGTCGAAAAAACGGGTCCTCCTAGGGACACTTGGGTTAGGTTAAGTGGGTACTTAACCGAAAGGTATTCGTCTAACGAATCCAGCGGTGCCATTATCTTTTCCGTGCAAAGTCTGCAAGCCCAGTTAAGTCAAAATTAAAAATCGATCGAGTCCAAAAATTTATTATATTTAACAAAATCAGACACACTAATAATACTATGCCGAAGGCGGTGTTGGACCTACTCCAGAGAAGTCCCTTAGCGCGGCCGAATGCCGTTCACGCAAAATCATTGTAACACAAAAACACTATGCCGAAGCCGCTGTTGCATCGACCCCAGAGGAGAAAATCCCTAATCCCTTTATAGCCACAATACTATGTCGAAGCGGGTGTTGGACCTACTCCTGAGTAGAAAATCCCATACTACTATATAAATCTGAACTTTGGGAAATTACTTAATTATCCGAAAAATAGGCTTCGACGCCGATTGTTTTATTTCAAATTTTTTGTCTAATATAATGCGTTTTATCGATCCCCCCTTTTTTGTGAGTTGAAAAATTTTGGTTAAAATCCATATTTCTCCAGTTATGGGCCTCAAAAGTGCAGACATACAGCTGCGGTCAAAAAAATAGCAGTTCCTCACTGTGAAACATTTCGACACAAAAAATAAAATAAAACTGCTTCACAACGACGCTTCATTGAATTCACCAGGACTTCACACCTTTCATTGGATATTTTTGTCCATGCCTCTTTAACAACAGACCATAGCTCATTATTATTTTTTTTTGGTATAGTTATGGCAACGTCACACCATAAATTCTCAATCGTGTTGAGATCAGGCGACTGCGCGGACCACTCCATAACGTCAATACTATTGTCTTCAAACCATCTTTTAGCGAGTCGGCTGGTGTGTTTTGGATCATTATCCTGTTGAAAGATCCATTTTAGGGCCATTTCGTACTCCGCATACCGTATCATAATATTTTGGAGGATTTCGACATATTGGGCAGCATCCATGTTTTGTTGAATCCAAAATATTGGGCCTACACCGTAATATGAAAAGCAAGTCCATATTATTATACTCGATCCACCGTGTTTGACAGTTTTTGTAGTCTACCGAGTATCATATTCCGTGTTGTACGTAAAGTGGAACTTTTCTGGGACATCTTGAATAAAGATTATATTCTCTTAATATTCTACGCACAGTTTCAACACTTACGGAAGGGCAAACACTCTCTTTTACATATCTCTGAAACGGGAGCCAGTGGGTTATTAGTACTAATATTTTTTATATTCCACTTAGTTGTCTGGAAAACTACAGATTTTCTTCAACGGGTTTCTGCTTTTTTCTTGTAAATAATTGCATTTCTGATCATTTTTGCAGAACACTGCAGTAGCACTTGAATTTCTGTGTATATAATTTTTTATCATATTTTTTATAATTTCTCGCTTTTCCTCACTGCAGTGGTTTCGCCGACCCCCTAATTAAAAAATAATTATATTATATATTGTAAAACATAACATATTTAATTAATTATTACTTTTTATTTGAAACCAGCTCGAAAAATTCTCACGAAATATATTTCTTCCCCGATTTATTAACTCACTCCTATTATTTCGACTGCTTTAAATTGCCAAATTCTCAAGACAACGCAGTATACTTTTAATAACAACAAGAACTAAACCAAGGTTATGCTTTGTTTTGCTTTGTACTCTTATATTATAACGGTAAAACCAGTAAGGGACATACAAATATGTTGAGAGTGAGAATTTTAAGAAGCGGAATATTAAAGGTTGTGTACACTGCTATTACTTTGACCGCCACTGTATGTATATGACGTTCGATGGTTGTCACGCATTTAAGACACGACATGCTACTTACATATCTATATATTTCTATCGAAAACATTTTAGATTCACGTTATTTTGTTACGTATATTTTGTTAAGAATGTTTATTTACATACTATACAGCTTAGTACATATTTTAGCCTGGTAATTAATTTTGGACATTAGCGAAATAAAAGTCATTTCACTAAAGTTAAGCTCTGCTTCCTAAGGCAATCATATTATTTCTTGGGAAATCTTTTATTTTGGATCACAGCAGCGCATCTCCTTGTAAACTTTCAACTAAGATCATACAACGTTCCTTTGGAAGGGCATACCAATTTTGTGATTAAGACCTACACCATCACAAGAAAATGCCTACACACACCATAACATTGCCACCACCATGCTTAAGCGTGTACTTTGGGTGATGCTCTTAATTTTGGAGGATGCTATACGTATTGTTTTCCATGAGAACCGAAGCGGGAAAAATTTGATACGTCCCTCCAAAGTATCTTTTTCCAAAATGTCATCGGTTTATTGAGATGTTCTCTTTAGGGAATTATTTTTTTTTGACACAAGTGGTTGACGTTGTGCAATACACACACCTAAATTTCACACACAGTGAAAGGTCCATTGTTACAACACACGAACAGACGGTTTTCTTCCACCATGTTCTTGTTTCCTTTTGCATACTCGCATTGTTGCAGTGCTTTGAGGTGAGTCTTTACTATGTCAAAGAGTTGAATTTGGCTAGCGTAGTTACGTTTTTGAATATTTGATTGTTAATCGATAATTATTTAAAACATTTCCGGAAAACATACAAATTCATACCATTCAAACAAGAGGAAACATGTGAACATTTTCAGTAAAGAAGGTTATTGAAAAATTTCAAACTGCGAAAACAAAAAAGCGTGTTTGCTCAATTATTAACATTTTTGATTAATCAATTTGTAGACTAATCAATTAATCATAAATAATATCTTTTTAATATTTTGTAGTGGTTTTGTGTTATTGTCAAGTTTTTTGCTTGGCCGACCTTAGGTCGGGCTTAGGATGAAACAGTTGATCATGTTAGTACGTGGAGAACTTATAGAAAAGATGCTTTCAAACAACAAACGATGATAGGTGACTGGAAGATTTCGGGTTGCGTTGTGAGATTTTCATACTTTCGCAGCCGAGTTATAAACCAAAAGTACCAAACACATCAACTGGGGGTAAATTTTGCCAATTAAATTAATTAAATAGATATTCACTGGAAAAAATCAAAATGTAATGAAGTATTAGAAAAAAATATTCATGTAGATCCCAATTATCACACAAATTGTTAAAATTATAAATTTCTCTCATTTACTATGTGTTCCAAGTGTTCCACGGACGTTTTTAGAATATAAACAGGTGTTGCAAACTCTTGTTAATATTACTCTGTGGATCTTCCCCACTAGGGTAGGCCCAACATCGCCTTTGCCATAATTTTTTGTATTCAATTCATTTATTAGTATTTAAAATACATATGTTTTTGTGTGTTATAAAGCTTATATCACTATAACCACGCGATTTATCGAATTTTTTTATTTTATGCATCAAATTTATGCTTGAATTCTTAGCTTTTAACGCATATTTCCTAATACTTACCTTGGTATTGAACCCATTATAATACATATATGTATTTAGTTTTTTTTTTAAAAATTTTAAGTTAAAAATTTAATAGTGGCTGCCGACTCACAATTGGTTAACGGATAAAGGATATATGCCATTTGAAGGGTATTATAACGAGTATTCCCACCAGCTATGTATCGACCTGATACGAATAAAAAACCACAAATACAATTTCGACTTGGCTACATTTTTTGTTTCGGAATATTTGTGGTAAAAATTTGAGAAAAATCCAAGCTATGTCCGAACAATAGATTTAAGACATGAACTGCACCTTTTGTGGCAAACCTGGATCAGTATGATGATCATATTTGAGCATGATTAAAAAATGGTTGTCGATATTTCAACATTCGATAACTAAGTTCGATAATTTTTTTCTTCTTTAGTTTTGTTTATTGACTTTAAACTTTCGATATTTCGATAATCAAGGAAGTTACTGTAACGAGTTTACCAACGAGCCATGGTAAAATAAGTAAGGTAAACTCGTTAGAACAGCTGATTTGAACTTTTTTCTTGGTTGGTGTTTCTCTTATGTCAAATTCACATGTATTTTGTTTTTCAGCTTTTTTGTTTAATTTTACAGTAGGTACACACATGTAACAAATTTGACAGACTATGGACACCAAACAAAACAAAATGCCTGTTTGTAACAATTCCTGCTTTGTTTACATTACTTATTTTACCATGCATCGAGCTATACATCGATCCGACTCAATGTTGAAAAATAAAAATAAAAACAACAATTTATGGAGTCCATGATTCCCCTGCTATGGGTTCTAAATGTTTAAATGTTACATGTGTTTATTTTCTGGCGTACTTTGGCATCGGACCGTGATAAAATATTCCGTACACAAATAAGAATACTTTATCGCAACCTGAGTACACCTGTCTGCCTTGTTGGATGTCTAGATTTTGAAGTATTTATGTCTACTTATACATAATCTTACATGACAATACTTTGATTTACACCCTTAATGCAGTTGTTTAAATGTGTGAGACATTTTCGTGTTGTGGGGTAACACGTGAGTAGAACCGCTACTTTTGCTCTAAGATGATCATACTTGTGCCAACACCTAGCTGAGACAAATCGCCAAAGTTCCTAAACAGTAGGACATTATCATACATTCTCCTGTTTTCTTGTGGTGGAGAGATGTAGGTAAGGTGATCTGTGATTTGTTGACAGTTTCTACAAAATTCATTTGCTGCCAATTAGCTTGTGAGTCGTTAAGGGAATATCAACACTACGATTTGTATTCGTGTTCAGGCTGCAACATAGTTCCTACTTTTGTCAGCATTATTGCATAGTCTGCAATTGTTCGAACCATCTCGGCCTTTTTGTTAACTGGGTATCATTTGTCTATTGAATGACGTTGAAATGTGTGTGAGTGTATGTTTGGCTTTATGTAGAAAAGGCGTAGAAAAGATAATGTGAAAAACATGTGGTATAGTCATAGTGCCACACAATGACATGACAGTCATCGTAGACAATGAAAGCCAGCATTTGTTTTGTTTACATTTTGTTCAATCTCCTTTTTCTCTTCAGTTTATCATTCGTTTGTAGTTATGTTTGCGCTAGTTTTGGTGTGTAGATCTTTTGTGGCAAACATGTGCTTTAAGGGGTTAGTTAAGGGGGCAGTTCTATGCTTTTTATTAAACACAAAACTTGTAACAAATATATGCATGTGCATGAGATTGACAAATGTAAACAAACAAAATTTGGAACAGATAAGTATATTTTACGTCTTACAGATCACGGATAGAACACGTTATTTTAAGCAAAAAAAGTAAAATAACAAAATCGGGGCAAATTCATAGTTTCAGAGTTATGGTCCCCGAAATTTAGGATATGTGAGATGGTAATGCGGTTAAGGTATTGTGTGAAGCTATTGATATTATCACTTTGTTGTATGAAACAAGTTAAAATAAACTCCAAAAATTAAATATGTAGCATTTTTCGATATGTCGCTTAGTTATCTTATCGGATGTAGAAATTTTAAAAATTTATCGAATATTTTTTACTTTTCTTTTACAACTCAAAAAACAAACACAAAATTTATTTAAAAAAAGTTGTCTCATATATCCCAAATTTCGGGGTCCGTAACTCCGAAACTAACGATCCATTAAAAATTTGCACAAATTTTCGAGTATCTACTCGCTTGATATTCACTTCACTTGCCATTTTCGACATCGCATACTAAAGAAACTAAGTGCTTACCGAAAGATATTCGTTAATATTTATGTAATATGTACAACAAACAATAAATATTTTAGAAACATCGTTCGTCGATCGTTTGGTTAAAAAACGAGATGGAAAATTACGGTCATGGTACAATAATATGTTCATGGTAAAGTCGTAAGAACAGCTGTTTTCATTTTTTTCATGAGGTTCTTCGCTTCGGCTGTCACACTCACATGTATTTTGTTTTTGTACTCTTTTGCATTCTTGTGTTGTTGGTATGAATTTATGTAGACTTTGACAGCTGAAGAGAATAGAACAAAACCAAAATACCTGTTGTTGGTGCCTACAACAACAACAACGCGCGCTGCTATTACCATGAAGATATTATTGTACCATGATTACATTGAATGTGAAAGTGACTTCCATGGTAAGGCCATGTTAGAATGAGAACGTAAACTTTCGTGTTGTTAGTTGGCCGCTCTGTCAGATTTAAAGGCTTTGTTTTTGTACTTTTCAGTTTACATTCATTTGTTGGTATACATATGTGTTGTATTTAGAATAAATATTTTAACAAAATGGAAAAGCAAGCTATGCAACGGCAAAGGCTTATAGACCAATTAGCCTCACCTCGTTTCTACTCAAAACCTTGGAGAGAATAGTGGACGACATGGTAAAAAGTGGAATACCGAGCGATATGCTGAAGTTTAGACAACACGCCTATGTCAAAGGCAGATCAGTGGACACCGCACTTCATGAGGTAACCTACTACATAGAGCAATCTCTCAATGACAAACTATACACACTCGCTGTATGCATAGACATTGAGGGAGCGTTCAATAATGTCCGGACCGAAACACTTATCCAATCCTTAGACCAGTTTATGGTGGACCGGGCATTAAAAGACTGGATCAACCATATGCTAAGGAATAGATGGATAAGCTGTAGTTCCCATGATGTAAATATTAGAGACAGAGTACAACGTGGAACCCCACAGGGAGGGATTATATCACCACTCCTATGGGTCCTCACTATACACAGTCTCCTAAGGAAACTTACCGACGAGGGACTTAAACCAATCTGCTACGCAGATGACGTTATAATACTTCTTAAGGGAAAGAACCCAAACCAATTATGCAGAGAGGCCGAGAGGGCACTGAGTATAGCGTATGAATGGGCACAGCCAAGGGGCTTAAATGTAAACCCGGACAAAACGGAAATATGTCTATTCACAAGGAAGACGAAAATCTCAGATTATGAAGAGCCACGATTCTTGGGAAAGACGATTAAAATATCCGATAAGGTTAAATACTTAGGAGTAATCCTAGATCGGAAACTGAATTGGAAGCACCACATAGAGGAAAGGGCTAATAAGGCCTACAGATGCTGGTCGCTATGCAGAAGGGCTATAGGGTCCAAATGGGGCCTCAAACCGACTATGACACACTGGCTCTACAGAAGCGTAATCAGGCCTGTACTAACATATGCTTCTGTAGTATGGTGGACGGCAGTTGAGAGGAAATGTAACATCGCAACAATGCAGAGGGTTCAGAGAATGTGCTGCATTGGTATCAGCGGTGCAATAAGGACAACCTCGACAAGAGCCATGGAGACTATTTTATGTATCCAGCCAATCGAGATTAGAATCAAATACGAGGCTGCCCTTGCGGCAAAACGCCTACAAGCTACAGGTGAATGGATCAACAGGGATCCCACGTCAAAACACCAACGGATAAATGGGGCCTTAGTCGGGTACACTCAGGATACGTGTGAATCTGACCGAATACCCGAGATAAGGGTTAAGGCGAACTGCGTGACCCTAACGCCAACTAGAGACGCCTGGCAGAATGGGACCCTGACACCAATGCCAAATGGGACTTACTGCTACACGGATGGCTCAAAGCTAGGAGAAAAAACGGGTCTAGGATTCTTTATTGAAAATCCAGCAACCGAATCCCACCTACGGCTCCCGGATCATAATACGAACTTTCAGGCGGAAGTTCGGGCGATTACGGAGTGTATCAAATGGCTCGGCGATAATACAATCCCAGCCGAGGCAAATATATTCACGGATAGCCAAATGGCAATAAACGCAATATCATCAGAAACGGTAAAATCTAGAACGGTCCTTGACTGTAAGAAGGTGATAAACGACTACTCTATGCACGGCAGACTCAATATCATCTGGGTGCCGGGGCACAGCGGGGTATTCGGCAACGAGAAAGCGAACCTCCTGGCAAAGAAAGCCAGGGAACTCCAAACGGTAAGCCTAGATGGAGCGAAACCCTTTGGGGTGACGAAGGCTGAGTTAAATAAATGGGCGGAGTCGGCACATATAGCCCAGTGGAACCGGGAATCAGTAGGCAGGATGACAAAGATTCTATGGGGAGACCCAGATGAATCGAGAACAAAAGGTTTGCTGAAACTGGGAAAAGCCGAAATGGGCAAAATGATGGGAGTCTTAACGGGGCATTCGGGATTACGAGCCCACCTATACCGTATTGGACTAGTGGCGAACAGTGAGTGCAGGGCATGCATGGAGGACGATGAGACGTTGGAGCACTTCTTATGCCACTGCCCGGCCTTCACACAAGCTAGATCCAGATATCTTTCGGATAGTACGATACCGGACATGACCAAACTTATGGGTATGGACTGGAATAAACTAAGGAATTTCGTGAATAGCACCGAATTCCTATAAGGGACATAGTGAAGCGAAGTAGTAGGATAATCTTAGAGCGCACAACAGGTCGAACTTAGCGGCTTAAGTGTATGTCTTTACTGACATGGGAAGGTTTAGAGTGCTCCTTCTGAACACTCAACACCACGCCCCTCTTTTCGAACTAACTAACTAACTAACTTAACAAAATGTCATTTCGCCGTATGTGTTGTCTTGTTGGACGTTTTTTACTAAATCTGATATTGGACCCATGAATTTTTCTATGAATGGCTGAGATAAAAGAGAGATAAAGTCGTTTGGTGAAGATGTCTGATCATGGTAAAATAAGGTAAACGCAGTACGAAGTGTTGTAATTTTAGGGTACAAACACAGACATATTGTTTTTGTTTCGTGTCCCTAATCTGCTAAATTTCTACAAGTGTGTATCTACAGTAAAAGTAAACAAAAATGTACAAAAGCAAAATGCATGTGATTTTGACATAAGAGAAACACCTAAGCAAGAAAAAGGTTCAAATCAGCTGTTCTAACGAGTTTACTTTACTTATTTTACTATGAGCACTATTACACGATGAATTTATCCCCTCAAGAAAATTCGTGAATTTTACGTTCGTTAGGCAAGAGGTGTAGAGAAGTAAGGGAGGAGGAAAAAGGACATGAAATGGCCAGGCATTGTGTTTTGGGGAAATTTTTTTCAATTTCTCTTTGTGTAGTTTCCGATTTTGTCTTGATTGTGACATTTCATGGTTATTACTTTTGTGATAATTCAATAATTCGGAATTGGAAAAATTCAACGTGTAATATCTCGATGAATTACGTAGCAACTTCAAAAGAAAATATGCCCGCACGAAATGCCATCGTGTAATAGAGCTCTATTTGTATAATCAAACAGGTGCACAAATAAGACCGCTTGTAATTCAGCTGAGGCAGGAGGAAAATCGCAAAGAAAAATTACAGCTGATTTAAAAATTAGCAGAGGAACTACTATATCATATTATTCATCGCATTAAACAAGATGGAAGAATCGAAAATAAACCCAAACAAAGCAAAAGAAAGACGTTTCTGAAAGAGATGAAGCCTTCATTGTAAGAGATAAAGAAGGACCCCAATTGGGCCCTACCAAGCTTCCCAAATGGTAAAAAAAACCATCCCGACATTGAAGTAATCCCTGAAAAACAGTATAGTAAATCACGGTTTCAATGGACGAGTGTCTCGAAGCAAACCGTTTATTAATCCGAAAAACAGAAAAAGCAACTAAATTTTGGAGTGATACGGGAAATCTGCATCATATTTCTGGAATAATAAATAACTATGGGTATATCTATATTTTAAAGCAAAACCTTAGGGCGAGTGTGGAGAAATTATGAATGGAAGTCGGCAGTTATATAATTGCCGCCATATATTAAAATCTTGCTCAAATAACTTTCTTGAGTGGTTCACTTTCACTGTGAGCCATAAATGAAGTCTTTTTTTTCGCGCTCCTTAAAAAAATTAAATAAAAAATATTCTAAACATCAAAGCTTTTGTTTAAGAAATAAATATGGTTTTAATTTAGTTAAAAAAAAATCCAATGAGTGTTCGAACTCACGGGCGATGTGTTAACACCTTTTTGCTACACGGTACCTGTTCGATTTCTATGAACACATTCGTAAATGTTACATTGGAAAAAAATCCAATGAGTGTTCGAACTCACGGGCGATGTGTTAACACCTTTTTGCTACACGGTACCTGTTCGATTTCTATGAACACATTCGTAAATGTTACATTGGAAAATAAAAAACAGCGTTCAATCATATGATGACGTTACAGTTAAATAATATTAATACTTAAAATTATTTAAAGACCCAGTGCAAGCACATGTGTCATTATTTTCTTGCTCAATACTTTTTGTTTTATTCCCACAAAAGCCAAAGAATGCAAAGCAACAGACACTTGTACATACATACATACATTGTTATATTCGTACGATATAACCGAAGATCAACATAAAATACTTTTTTAATATTACTCCAAATTAAAACACTTCAATCTCGGCTCGCCGATATCGGATCGCCTTAATTTTTGGCCTAAACTCTTCGTCGAAACCCGCACTAGCTTTTTAATCTAAAAATTAATAAAATCGGCCATGAATTTCCGGAGAAAATCGCGTGGGAAAATTATATGAAAATCGCCCAATAATCACTTTCAATACCGACTGCCAAGCAACGAACAAACAAACGATGATTTACTCTTACAAACCTAACACTTGCGTATGTATTAAATTTATAGTTTACTGCCCTAGAGGCGCGCGTATAGATGTTAACACATCAAAAAATATTTTTATAAGACGTTTTACACAAAAAATCATTGGGGCAGGGAGTGACTCACTTTCACTGTGACTCACTGTAGACTGGCAAACATTGCCGTACATAATATTAATTTTTATTTCAGTGGTGTTATCAGATCACTACGCAACTGGAGTTTGGTTGCTTCCATAGTCGATCCATAATTTTGTGTAGTTGCAGAAAAACCCTGATTTATATAGCTCAAATGAAAATAGAAAAATATTCTTACGATTTATTAACATCAGGGTTGCCTTTGGCAAAACAGACATGTTCATGTTATAGTTAGACGGTAGATAAAATCTATTATGAATCGTCTCTTTGACTGACGAGTGAGGCACTCTTTGTACTGAGCGTACATCCAGTGACTGGTACACTTTCGTTATGAGTGCGGGGGTAGAAATTTTGGTTTGGTTAATTTCAGTGATACGCACTAATTTAGGATTACTAGTTTGGTTAATGAAATAGTTTTAAAGTACCCTCGAAACGTGGCCTTGGTGCGTTTTTGTCCAGGTGGTTTTACTTTGTACTGACATGAATCAAACTTATAAATATACATACATCAATTGGTAATTAGTTTAGGTTCAATAGTGGTTGATATTCTATTAATAGTTTGTCAAAGTTGGTTTAACAACTGAAAGTACAAATTTTAATGCAGAAAATGTTCGCTCAACTGATTCTTGTGTCGAAGGAGCAGAAGAAACAATTATTGATTTTTAAAACCATATTTTTGCTGACAGCAAAACTCCAATATATTTTGGAAGTCGTTATACCAACGAACATACATACTTATAAAGTTTGCAACAGTGGTTTGTTTACTGGTAGGAATTACATCTCGATTATTTAATTTGTTGGAAATTATTTATACTTTTTGTTCGGTTACATCATTTGGGGGAGTCTCTGCAAACCAAACATTAGATTACCTAATTATAAGCCTAAATAACAATAAAAAAGCCTCGTTTTCATTTCAACCATACCAAAAAAAATATCAAAACCGTTTCCCATTACATCCAATGAATGGATTGGTGAGAGCTCTTCTGACAACCAGTGAGCTGTGCACTTTCTAATTGTTCACTCACTGATTGGCACCTACAGCTTTACACTGGTTCCGAATGGTATTCTGAGTAGCTTGTTAATGACTATGTACTCGATAGTGTCACCATTACTAAGCGAGGTGGCCGTCATCGAAGGAAATGAAAGGTGGTCAGAGCAGGGATAGAAGCCACGTTCTCATGCATAAGAGCCGCGCACACTAGCCATTGCACCAACGACGGCTGATGTTCAAAATGTTTTTGTTGTCTCACTCATGAGGATGGTGACGGTATACACTGAATATTAGACCCCCTATGTTTCTTTAGGTCAAATTCTTTTAGGACTTTTTAAGACGGTTTATCCATGTCCATATAACGGTCGAGCTCCCTGATTAACACGATAACAATTATTATTTCCTTAATGGCATATCTGCACTGGTCTTGAGTAGGTGCTCTTCGACACTGGCGTGTCCACTGCGCAATCTTTTCAACCTTGCATACCGTGCCGGAGTCTTCCCGGCGCGTTGGAAGATTGCTAATGTCCAGCCAATCCCTAAAAAAGGTGATACAAGTAACCCTGCAAATTACCGCCCAATTGCAATTTGTTCTGCGCTCTCGAAGGTTATGGAGAGCATGGTTAACCACCATCTAGTGAAGTATCTTGAGTCCAATGACCTTAATGATCGGCAGTATGGCTTCCGTAGAATGAGATCTACTGGAGACCTGATGGCGTTCCTTTCGGAACAGTGGAGTCGATCCATCCACCGGCTTGGTGAGAGTAAGGTAGTGGCTCTTGATATTTCCAAGGCCTTTGACAGAGTATGGCACGATGCACTCTTGTCAAAGCTCGCTGCTTTTGGTGTCGGTGATAACTTCACTCGATTTATATCGAGTTTTCTCAGAGATCGCACTATACGAGTTGTTGTAGATGGGGTTTCATCCGACGAGCATAAATTGACTGCAGGTGTACCACAGGGCTCTGTTCTTTCTCCTTCTCTTTTTCTTATTTTCATTGACGATCTCCTGTGTCAGACTGTGAATCCAATCTACTCTTTTGCCGATGACAGTAATCTCTGCCATTCTTATTCATTCGATCGTAGGCCAAGTCTTCAAGAGATTGAAGTCAAACGCCGGACAATGAATGAAACACTCGACCGCGATCTGGTGTCCATTGTTGAATGGGGTCGAAGGAATAGAGTAGATTTTAATGCGAGTAAGACCCAGTGTTGTTTGTTGTCGCATAAACGTATTGCTGACCCAGGTGTGTCGTCATTGTCTATGGACGGTGTTGATATTGATGAATCAGACGCTCTTGATGTTCTGGGCATGAAAATACAATGCGATGTCCGTTGGGCAAAACATGTATTTGAAGTGTCGAAAGATGCATTCAAGTGTCTAGGCTTTTTGAAGCGGTGCAAGAAATACTTCACTCCATCTGATCTTCTCAATATCTACACCACCTACATCAGGCCAAAGATGGAGTATAACTCCCATATATGGGCAGGTGCTCCTAGGACTTGTTTGGAGCTTCTCGACCGTGTCCAGAGGAGAGCGACGGTGTTAATAGGGGACAGTAGGGTATCCAACTCTATTGCCTCCCTTGAGCATCGCCGAAATGTGGGTTGCGTGTCACTGTTCTATCGATATTTCCACGGTATGTGTTCCTCGGACATCCGTCAACTTATGCCGGACGTGAGGATATTTAGCCGAAGTACGCGGCTTTCCAGGAACTCTCATCCGTTTTTTTATCGAGTGGCCGATTGACCGCACTACACACTATAGAGAAAATTCGTTCTTCAGCCGTACAGTCCGTATGTGGAATAAACTTCCGGCTAGTGTATTTCCCAACAATTGTGACATACAAACATTCAAGGCAAATATTAACAGACACTACTCCCTCTTTCCACCCTCTACTACCTCAATTTTCCTTCGCCAACACAATGCACTGCATTTATAGGGGGCATCCCCTGAGTGTTGGTTTGATAAAAAAAAAAAAAAAAAAAAAAAAAAAAAAAATTAGTTTGGGATTGAAAGTTGGCGACATATCCACTCTAATTCTGGTACCTCACATACATTAGTCCTTCAAAACAACTGATTTTAATGAAATATTGTATTAAACTATATTTCGTTAACCCAGACAACTAATAAAAATCTGTAATCTTGCTAAGCCCACTTTGGTACATCCCATATAGAAATTGGGCAGGAGTCTGGTTACTCGGTGATATAGTTCCCGTAATACACAACGGATCATAATGGAAATCAGTATTAAGAAACTGTGTGCAAACGCCACTCTTTAACTGAAAATATGCAAAGTATGCAAACACAACAGATTCAGAACACACAATATTCTGCCCAATGCCATTCTGCTATCGAATATGAGTGAATTTGGTACGAATGTTCGGGTATCTAAACGTTGGTCGGCAGCAAAAACTCTTTTAGATGTACAAATCGGTAGGTAAAATGTCAACCTTCGGTAAAAACATATTGATACTTACCACAGGTTTCGTACGATGTTAATTTTGTAGTAGTAAATTCGTAATGTTTTAGATTTACTTCTATAGATTTCGTAGAATTACTGAGCTTTGCCTGGAATTGTAGATTAACACCAAACCAAAAATGCGAACAGTTAGAAAAGTTTTTACGTAGCTAGTTATCCGACAGGATCGGTGTCACTAAGAGAGGCGACCATTAAGAAATGATAGTAGGCCAACATTGCACACACGTTCTCATTTACAAATGTCGCGATCGTTAAGCATTGCAGCGCTGCTGATTTTTCCTGTTGCGTTAGGTTAGGTTTAAGACGAGTGATTATAAGAGGCAGTAGATGACTGGATTATAATCACTATACTCTACCCATTGCGATTGTCCTGTGGAGCTGATAAGAACAGAAAACTGGGTCAAGCCCCAGTAAAATAAATGTTCTGATAGATATACGGAGCACAAACAAAAGATATAACCTAAAAACGTATAGACAACTCTATTGAAGAGCTATCTGAAGGAAAATATATTCAGTACGCACAATAAACACATTAGTAGACACTTCATCAGACGATGGTCTTATTAGCCGGAAGCCATGTTAACCCCCGTGTAAACTCCAGTGTCCACGTCGCGTAAAAAGACAAGACAATCTGCATATTATCATCCAATGCATTATTGCCGTCGCTTACGTTGTAGGGCTGGACATTGTGAGAGAATGTGCTCACTGGTTTCAACCTTCTCGTCTGCACAAACCCGATAGTAGTCAATCCCGTCCACAATCCAGTTGCGAGTGACTCTTGCAACTTCGCAGTTGCCCGTAATCACCCCAATGAAAAACCACAAGTCACCTTCCCTAGTGGCAGAAGCAACTCAGGTCTCCTACCATCCATATACAACCATCCAATACATAGATTAAACGATATAGTTATTTGTAATGCAGAGCCCTGTATGTTAAACAGGTAGAATGTTTTTTAAACCAAATATTAGCCAAACCTTGTTATTTATAACAAAAGTACGTGCACGTGTTTCAAAATAAGCTGAACAAAATAAAAATAAAAATTTTGGGTAACGCAATAAGTTATTGAGATAACTAGGTTTGAAGTTTTAAAATGTCTCTAACTTTTGTAGTATTTTACCCGATTAAACTATTTGTTTTCGTGAAATTAAATAAAGGTTATGAATATTTTAGTTTTATTATTTGATCTTTAAGATGTTATTTTCTTTAATAATTTTACCGGTTCAAGATCAATTTGTATGAAAAACTACTTTTATAACAAAAAGTAAATTTTCATAGAATGTATTATTTTGTATTATTAATAATTTGATCGCATTTTTTGTGAGATTTTTTGAAATAATATTTAATTTTTAGTTCATTATATTTGGTTATTCGATTTCTCTTCTTACTAGAAAAAATTTTAATATCTTTTTTATTGGGTTTATAAAACAAAAACTTTGAAAAAATTATTTAAAAAGCGTTTTGAATTTTCTAAATTTCAATCCCTGCTATCTCGATGACTAAAGTTTTTATTTTGGCAAGAAGCGCTCAAAACATACGTCTTTTAAATTTCGTACAAATTATAGGCGAAAGAAATAACGCGTTTTGATATTTCAAGTGATATCTAACAGCTGATTTTTCGTAATAAAAAATACACATTTTCTTAGTTTAATAAACCAATATAAATAAATTCACAATTTTATTGCCTACCGTCTAAATCTAATGTAATGTTTTGGTTTGGACTTGCACATAACTTTCTTTTAATATATCATTTCGTTACAATTAAAACTACAGTCTTGTACTTCTCTTCTTTTCTTTTTGTAGAACACTATTCAAATTATGGAAACCCTTCAGCCGCCACAAGCAGAAACATCTAGGGTGGAAAATAATTTGGAATCTACACCAGAAGCAGCAACTCTTTCGTTTCCATCAACAATTGATGATGTAGAGACAGAAGATTCAAATTCAACTACACAAAACTCAATGGAAGAGCAAACAACCGCAGAAAAAATTGACAACATAAATGAAAACGATGAAGATCAGGCTGAGGAGCCACTCCAACAAGAACAAACAGAAACCGCAAAATTATCTGAGAAAGATGAGGACGAAAAGAACGTAACGACAAAAGAGGTTCCTATGGATATAAGTGCCGATGATGTTAACATAGAAGAAGACCAGCAACAGGTGGAACTCAAACCACAAATAGATGAAAGAAATGAAGAACAGCAATACAATGACACGACAGATCAACAGTGTGAAAATCGAAACGATATAGAAAGATGTAATTCTACAGACAGTATTGGCGATGAGGACAAATTGCTAAAATCAGACGAAGATGATGGGAACGATGAAGATGACTATCAAGAGAATAACAGCACAACAACTGCAAGTAAAAGAGACAAAATATCTATGGAACAAGAAGATGAGTTACTAAAAAGTGACAACGAAGATGAAGAAGTTCAATCAATCGAAAAGGAACAACATATACATGATAATGAGTCCAAAACGGAGGAGTCACAAGAATATCAAAAATACAATGAAGTTGAACCACAAAGTAGATCCCAAGGTAAAAATAGAAAAGAAATCAGGATGCATAGTTTTGATGGGGTCCATACAACTCCGCAAAGGCTTAATGACGAAAAAGATGATTTAAGTATTGAAAGTGATACTCAGCCGAATCAGGAGCAAAATTTGTCGTTTAATATTGAGGACAATGAAAAGAAACACCGTGAAAACCTTCGTATCTTATATCAGTTTGACATAGATGACGATAGCAGCAATGAGAGTTCAAAAAGAACAACCTCCAATTCGCCCACAAATAAAGCAGCCGAAATGTTTGATTTTGAGGAGCATACTGCTGATAGCGTTTGTAAAGAAAACCAAAAGTTTAAAGTGGCCGAAACTGTGGGCGTTAACAACGACAGCTATCACAGTGAGCTTTCACTTCCCGGAGCTCCTGTTCATGATGAGATCAGTGCGGAAAGTTTAGCAAAGCGATCTCCCAAATATTGGTCTGATAAGAAAATTGATAACAAAGGTGATTCAACCAATCAGTCGTTCGACTCAGTATCGCAACACAGCATATCTGAGACAACAGACATTAAAGATGTAAGTAAAGAGGAAGATGACGAAAATAATCTGACTAAGGCGGAGACGGACAAGATTTGGGAAGACGAACTAATGCCAACGTCAACACAATTAACTAAAGAGGTGTCGCAGGGCGCCATAAAAGACTCGACAGATAAAGAGGATGAGTTGAACACATTGAAACGCTGGAGTTCTTTTGATAACTCATATCAAACAAATGAGTTTCTGCAAAATGATAATCAAACCAACAATGATGAACACCCAAGACTCAATGGTGATCATCAGCATCAGAATGAGGCTGACTACAATAATAGTAATTCGAACGACAGTATGACCAGTGACACAAATACAATAAAATCTCCCAACACATCAAAGGAATCCCCTTATCCAGTGCATCCCACCCATTCACCATTGCATCTGCCACACAATGAAGAGGCAAGGACTGCATTTCATACTGAAACCAATCCAGTATTGTACTCGGAGAAACAAGAAAGTGAAGCATATGACAGTGATCGCGAAGATAATACCGATAATGGATCCCATCTTAAAATAAGCGTAGAAGAAGGCCAACAGCAGCAGAAGAATAGTGATAATAATGTTGACCAGTTCCCACAACATATTCCATCTCCTCCTGTAAATACCATTTGTGCTGCAGTACGCGTTAATGAGGACCACGCCAGCCGCTCATCTGTGGCTTCATCTGTCTCCAATTCTACTACTACATCGTCTTCACAACAATTGGTAATCGATCATCCCATGGATGATGTTAAAGAGGAAAAGGTAAAACCGTTAAAGATTTCCTTAAAGCGTAAACTATCTTATAGTAGTTACGATGGTCACGCGACTGGTGTTCAACAGAAGCAGCAACGTTTAAATGATGAATATGAAGATCCAAAGCAAATCCACGAAGAGCCACAACAGACAAATGAGAATATTTTATCTCCAATGATGAATTTGTACCCGCAACAAAAGGAAATGGAGAAAGAGTATTTAGGGCATGGAACCCCAATGGTTGAAAATAGAAAGGAACAGGTAATTAGTTTAAACTTGCTTACCTTAAACATAATATATTTTTTTATCGTAATCATTTTATTTTTTATTTTATTTCAGTCGGAATTTGGTATAAAACAGGAGGAGAACGACGCACGAATGCCCGTTTTTAAGTCTCTGCTATTGCAACAGTTAGAAAAACCAATTATGGTACCGATCACACCCAAAAGTCAATTGTTTCCTCTACCAACGCCAGTGGCTCCAACACCAACATATATAGCACCACCAGCTCAGCCTCCACCAACACCCATAATTAACGTACCCTTAATAAATCCGGAAACATCTGCGATATTGGAAACCGTATCACCACCTGCTGCACAATTGCCCGTAACGAAATACCTTTGTTTTAAATGTAAAACTGGTAGTTATGATTCGTTTGTTGCGTTGACAGAACATCAAGCCACATGCTCACAAGACCATAGATTATTTCCCTTTAACCCTCCAATGCGATCAAAAAAAGTTGCTGCTACTCTGTCAACTCAAAGACGCCCTGTTATAGAGAACAGGTCTTTGGTCACCTTAGCATCGCTCCAGTCAAATCAAATCATGCCTGCATCTGCTACCAAAAAGCGTTATTATGAATGCTCAAGTTGCAATACGTTTCATGAGAATTGGAATCTTTTCCTGCATATCCGCGAGAAGCACAACCGTCACATGTGTCTGTACTGTGCGCGGTTTTTTCCAACAGCAGAGAAATTAGCGCTTCATTTAGAAATAAAACACGATTTGGAACAAACTCATTTCAATTCCGAAGAAGCTTTGCGCAAGAGCATTCCCCAAGTGGAAAGCTATCCGTTGGAGGCGCGTTTTCTAATGTGTTGTACCTGTGAACATGTTTTTATGGAGCATGAACAATTCTCACAGCACGACTGTGCTGAATATATAAAACCGTGCGCACTCTGCGGCCAAAAGGGAAGACATTCCAGTCAATGCAAAGCGCACCCGGACAGCAAACGGTTCTCGAAACTTAAAAAGAAAAAGGATAAAGCTCCATCTCCCCTTAAGGCGCTTAGCAATGAGAGGTAAGAGAGAGGTTAATACTGAAGTAGAGAATGTGTTTAAAGTTTATTGTAGCAGGAATCCTGCTTTCAAGACATTTTATTCTCTCATAAAAATTTTAACTTTGAAGCATTTAAAAAACTAAAAACTTGATTGTAAATATGTTTTTGTTTTTAGGTCATCTAACGATTTCAATGTCCCTCCACCACCTGCAATTGTTGCTCATCATAACGCTATAAATCCCACCACAATTCCTAATCCCAATTCCAATTTGAACTGTGATAGTGGCCGTGTTGTACAACGACCACCCCCAAATGCTTTGCATAGCGAAGATAGCAACAGTAGTAGTAATATGGTTATAGATGAATCCTGTAACACAAATCATCTGCCTCCGCCACAGCCTGCCACGTCGCCGTTTGCTTCTACCGTTGATTCTATAAAAGATACGGCGGATGGGCTATTGAATAAACAAGAAGCGTTGAATTCACACTTGGCAACTGTCTTACCTCCAGATCGAGAAACAGAAGTAGAAGAGGTCATTAAAATGCGAGTGCCGCCATTAAAGCTAGTGGTTCCCAAGTTAAAACTACGCGTGCCCAAAGAATTCCAGAAATCGGTGGACGATGCTCTCTCTTCATCTGAAACTGATGACGGTGATGGTGATGGTGAAGATGTCGAAGAACCCACCAACAGCACCCATAACCGAAATGACCCAGCACCTATCAACGAAACATCTGTGGAAACAAATCAAAATGAATTATTTGCAGAAACAACGCCTGCCAGTTCGCAAGATAGGGAGATTGAGAGGAATTCTGCTACAGAGTCGGCCACAGAAGCTGGCAATTCGCAGGACGATGCCGCCTGCGAAATTGGTTGCGGTACTAAAGTCGCGAGTAACGCTCTATCGCTGGACGATGATGATTCATTGGATGAACCAAATTCTAGTTTGGTGCGGATTATGCAAGAAATCGAACGTACCAAAATGGATATAAAGCGCACAAAGAAAACTTCATTCCGCCAAAGTAAACCCTTTGCAGAACCGAGACAGGCGACGCTGTCGCAATCTAGCAACAGAACCACAGAACAGAATTGGTCACCTACACCGCCAGCGTCGCCAAATTCGAGATGGTTTACGCCAAGACGTGCAACTACATCACAAAGTGATGGTCTTCGACAACATCGTTTATCCTTTAATCAATCTGACGAAAACCAACAGCAACAGTCGGCGGAAGTTGAACCACAGACTGAGCAAGCGGATGCACTGCTGCACCGAGTACCATCAAGTCCTGCCAGGCCGCATGTAGTACAAGAGCGCCGGGATACCATTGGCAGTGATATGATGGACATCGATGAAGCTATTACGGCGCAGCCAACACAAACAATATATCGGTATGTTAAAATATTTATACATACGAGTTTTTAAAAATTGTACAATATGATATTCTTTATTTATCTTGCAGGAATGAATCACGTCCAGATGATTCTGAGCCTTTGAACTCCTCAATGGATAGTGCGGATAATGAACATTTGGATACCAGTCAAACAACCGACATCGAAGAAATGGCATCTAACGAAATGTCGACATCTCTAGCAGAACAAGGCACTCCCGAAGAACTCAAAAGGGAGTCAGAAGAGTTCCACCCTTCGCCGCAAGAACCTGAAGCGAATAACGAAACCCCAGAATATATGGATATTTCGCTAACACAGACCACGGAGCAAAGCAATAACGAACTAAATAACCCCGATGAAGACCAAGAAGAAGATGGAGATATTGATGTCTGTGGCAGCAAGGAGCAAAGCGATTACAATTCATACGCGGAAAGGACAGTGAATGATGAGGAGTCGCTAAAAGTTCCACTAGCTGATGGCATTGAGGTAGCAAATGAGGACACCCTTACCGTGGACTTGCAGTTAGATCAGCCTTTAGATAAATATGAAATTGTAGAATTTGTACGCATATGCTTAAAGACCATATATCCCATGTGCCTTTACTGTAACCACGCCAGGCGTATTGCAGTCAATGGCAAAAATTTGGTGCTTCATATGATTGGAGAGCACCGCTTCACCGCAACCGTGGATAGCATAACAGCCGAAGAGTTGCAAGCCGACACCATAGTAGCGAAATTGAAAAGTTTTCTGTCCGTACTGGAAGACCACTACTTCAATTCAAATAGTTATTGTACCTACGGTAATGGAGCCTTTACCAGCCCCTTCAACGAACGAATATACGAATGCTTCCAATGCCGCGTTGTTGCCTCCACCCACAAGGAACTTTATTTGCACAACCGTAAAATGCATCTGAGGACGGCCATATTATGTTTTATGTGCCGTTCCAATTTCTACAGTTTCAGTGAGACTCTCTGCCACATCTGTCCGGGGGCACCTAATGTGGTGTCAATATTTGATGTGAAATTCCGTTGCTGTTTATGTGATTTAGACAATATCCCCTCTCCGTTTCGTCTAATGGTGCATTTGCGTAAAAAGCATTTTGCGTGCGACGTCTGCCTCGAGGATTGTCGGGAGCAAAGCAAGCTATCGTCACATGTCTGGAAACATAAATTGCATCATTTGTGCTATCGCTGCGGGATCGCATACCGCAATAAGCAGGATATCACAAAGCATTTATTCTGGAAGCATGGAACAGAGAGCACCATATGCAAAAAGTGCTTGCAAAAGAAGTGGCCTCACGTATATCACTTCTGCATACCCCCACAAAATTTCGTGTGTGAGGTGTGCAATCTCTGTTTCACGAAAGCCATGTATTTGCGCGTCCACAAACGCATACACACGGGCGACTTCCGCTATCCTTGTATTGAGGATGAGTGCGAGGAGAAATTTGTTTCGCGTAGACTCCTGTTGAAACATGCAGTTGTACATCTTCCGCCTCCTGTGGTGGAGCCCGAGCCAGCAGATGTAAATAAAGAAAACCTGGAGGCGGTTTCAAAAGAAGAGGTAAAACCGGAGGCAATATCGATGGACATAAAGTCGGAGGTTGCAATTAAAAAGGAACCGTTCGACGAAGCAGACCTGCAACCTCAAAAACTTAAGCCGGACACAGACGAACTCAAAGACACTAAAAAGGAAGAAAAGGGTGAGGAGAAAGCCACAGCAAAGCAGGAGGTAAACAAATCAACTGACGTACCAAGAAAGAAGCGTAAAAAGAGCAAACGTTCAAAGGGTTTGTTGGAGGACTTGAATTTAGCGGCCCCCAATCTGTCTGAATCGGACTCAAGCGACGGTGATGATTCTGATTCCGACTCTAAAACTAGAAGTGAAATAGATGCAATGCCACGAGTAATGCTTTCGCCTCCTTCCGAAGCCGAAGGCGACGAAGAAAACAAAGGAATTACGAACTCCGGTGAAACTGAGCCTGTCAAAGTTTTGCAGATTTGGCAAAATTTCTTAAAAAGCCAAAAATCGCCAACCGAGGATGTTGACAAAACTCCAGAACCTAAGGATCCCAGTAGTAATATCATGTACGGACCAGTTCATATAGCCTTGTCCGATCATGATTATTGTAAACTTTATGAACCTCCACCACCGCCTCCACCTCCCCAAAAGGATTCCGAATTCAAAAAGCCGGAGTTGGAGTCAAATTCGACAACAGAAACATCGCCTGTAAAACGAAAACAAAGTAAATCTCCCCGACGAACTTCGTCGCGAAGATCCGATGGATCTTCTTCCTCCAGTGACTCTAGTTCCAGTTCAGACTCTAGTTGTTCGTGTGGCTCAAACTGTTCATGCTCCTCCTCTAACTCTGGTTCCTCCTCATCTTCATCTTCTTCCGAGGAAACTGACTCATCTATCGCGTCCAATGCATCAGTTAAGAAAAGGCACCGCAAAAAGTCTGAACGGGACCGTCTGCGTAAGAGGAGCGAAAGCATTTCGCCACTTAAACAAGTCAACAAACAATCCATGTCCGAGGTTATCAACATAGATGACGATGAGGGAAACGGTAAAGATGTGGAAGTCAGACCACCATCGCCACCAAAGGAACCACTGTTTTATGAAAGTGATTTAGAGACAAATGAATCAGAAACAGATGAAGAATTTTACGATGAGCATCCGCAAAAGCTGGCATCTGAACTACTGGCGGAGAAGCGAGCATTGTTAGTGGCCCAAACGAGGCTTTCGCCTTCGCACAACTACGACATTGTGGAAAATAGTCGTCCCTCGACTCCTTCACTTCCCGAAGAAGTGGCAACCAATGAAAGGCCGAAAATCAAGGTCAAGAAGAAGAAACGCGATAGAAAGTCATCATGTAAAGGGCACTTGCATAGTACTATAGATGAACAAAATGCGCCGGCTCAAACCATAGAAAACTCCGTACTGCAGACACAACCAGTTGCGTCACAATCATCCTCAGCCAAAGTTTTACCCAATACTGTTGCAACTTTAATTAACCCAGATACACCCCAAACTATAGCTTTACAATACGCATTAGCCCCACAAACTATTTACGCTCCACCACCTCCAATGGTAACTCTTGCCAACGAACAAACATTTACACCTCGTCCACTGACCATGCCGCCATACGGTGGCGGAGGATCCCATCACCGCATGAGCGAAGGTAGTAGCTGCTCCGATGCCGATGGTTCTTTGAAACGTTCCAAACGTGCAAGGAGGCCGAATAAATTTTACGGTTATACCAGTGACGATGAAAATATGGCCAATGGACCTCCTTTGATGATTGGTACAAGGGCATTTAAGCCTCAACCGCCACCTCAACTGACATGGCGTAAAGAAGATCTTCCCACTCCATCAAAGAGTATTCTGAACAACAAGAACAAAGCACATCGGACACCTAAAACTCCTGCTAACAATCTGTTCAATACCAGCCTAACATCTGTATCAACGGGGAAAAAGAAATCACGCCCCTCCTTGACAGATAGCGATAAATCATCAAGGAAAAGGCCGATGAAGAAGAAAGACTCGAAGACAGACAAAAAACTACCTCCCATACCCACACTGAAGATAAGGCCGTCTCAGATAGGTCTTAATACAACACGTAACCATGAGACATCGAACACTGGAAGTGCGCACTACAACTCATCTGACACCAGTAGCGATGACGACATGAGTCACAACACAACACGAGCTGATCCTTCGTCCACATCAAGTTTTAATAATTCCACAGCAACATTGATTAGCAATGCTTCAGTCCCAATTTTGCCATCGCAGCCACCACCGCCACCTACACCGCAAACAAAAGTCTTTAATCATCGAATTCCACCTGCACTGTTGCCCAACCCAGATTTTGCAACGCTACAGTATTTCAAAGCCAACAATATACGGTATCCCATTAGACCTCCAGCTGGTGCTAGGCAAGCACGCGAAGGCGAATCGGTGTACTGCTACTGTCGTTGTCCCTACGATGAGGTATCGGAGATGATAGCCTGTGATGGCGAGAATTGTCTAATCGAGTGGTTTCACTTTGAATGCGTGGGCATAATGGTGGCGCCACAGGGCAAATGGTTTTGTGCTGAATGCCGGCCCAAATACTCCGAGGAGTTGTATCCGTCAACGGCCGCCGGACAACATAGTAATGTTTAGTACCATACGGAATGGAACCAATTTCTTCAGGTTCAACGTAAATGCTACTGTGTGTAATTCCCCTGTACAAGTTTTGGTTTTTTGTCAGTGTTATTCTAAATGTTTTCTAGGGTAGAAATACTTCAGTTCATTTCTTCGCCCAAGGATAAAATGCTTAGGGATGTGTTTCATTCCTAACCTGTATATAAATAAGTCCACTTCTATCCCTAATTGGGTTCAATGTTTCCATCTCTACTTTAAATGTACGTGGCTCAATTTTTTAGGAAATCTAAATGAAATTTTGTCTTCTTCATTGTGAAATTAAAATCGCCAAAATACGCTTACTATATATTACGATAATGTTTTACGGATTGTGAATGACACCTCTATACTCTTGGTTTAGCTTAAATTTTTAAAATCATTTCATAGGAGTATTTTATATATACATATTATAATGAAAATGAGAACATAAACAAACGTAAATCGTATATATAAATATATGTAATTGAAATACATGAGCTCTGGGATATAGAACAAGTTATGTTCAGTTTTATTTTCAAAACCAAATTTACCAGATGAGAATAATATTGGAATAATGAAATAAGGGGTTATTTAGATGTAATCGAATGGAGTGGTAAAATAGTAACCCCTCCGCATAACAGATATGTAGATATGTTCAAATTCTTTTTTAAATTTTAAAACAAAAAATATGATTGCATCAAATGCAATCCGATATTTTGTTTATATAGTCGTAAGAATTTAGTTTTAGAACCTTTGTTAGAGCAACTAAGTTTATCCAGAATCCATTGTAAACTTTTCCCAAATGGACTGACTCCATGTAAAATAGTAATTTCAATATATATATATTTATCTACTAAATGTTCAATATGAGTTTTCCCATTTTTACATGGATATGTAATTTAAATACACCTACCTTCATATAGATAGACATATATTATAAAGATATACATAGGATACCTAAAATCTTATCATTTTATATTCTCTAATTGATTCGTCGTGTATATTATGCTTAAATATCTAATATTATAATAAGATAACTTTACACCACTATTACATTTAACTTTAATCATAATTAATTACAGATAACAACATCAAACACAAGAAAGAAAATTACATTACAAATAAATAATTACTATGTATGCAAAACATTTTGCATAATTTATTAATTCTATGAAACGAAAATAGTGATATATTTTTAATTCAAAAGCAAATTGGTTCAAATATCGTGTTAGTGGGTAAGTACTTATGTATATTTATTTCAAAATGGTTGTCAAATCCTCTACTAACACCCCTGTTATACAAAACAATTTGGTTTGAAGCCCCGAATTCAGTTCTTGCGAAATTATCGTAAGAAATTTTGTGATTTATCTCTAAACGGAAAGTTTTGTTGCGGAGAGTTACCACATATCTTCGATTTACCTAGCAAATAAGTAATTTATAATTCCTCCACGCACTCCATTTTAGTTTTAACGCATGTCGTCTTGCTTTTGTTTGTTAAAATTATCGAAATTCCGGTAACAACCGTGTAATTGATTTTGCCTACGAAAATTTCGCAAATAGCTGAGTACCAAGAAATGAGTACCTACTTATGGCAACGAAAACTTCAGTAAACTGAATACCGGGCTTTATTCATAAAAAGTTATGAGAGGTTTGAGAGATGATTTACCATACAAAACACGTCTCTCAGTTCTCTCGCAACTGTTTGCGAATAAGACGCTTTTAAGCCGCATTTGCACCTACCAGATTATTGAATTTTCGGAATTATCCATGTTATTTCTTATGGAGTTTTACATTTATGGCCTTATCATGTAAGTCACTTTCACATTCACGGTAATTTCAACCTCATTTCTTTACCAAATTAAGAACCTGACGAATGATTTTTGCTAAAATATTTATTGTTTTTGATACATTTTAAATAAATATTAACGAATATCTTTCGGTAAGCACTTAGTTTGTTTAGTATGCGATGTCTAAAATGACAAGTGAAGTGAATGTGACTTGTATGATAATGCCTTCTTTCCACTACAGAATTATTCGGAATTCAATCTCCAATTACAAACAGTATTACGTAATTCACCATACAAAATTTTTGAGAGCGAAACAAGGTAATTCAGTTTGAATTACGAACAAATCATTGCCTTTCGCAAGAAGTGAATACGGGGCTTAAACGGAAAGTTTTATGACGGAGACTTATCACACATCTTTGATTTACCTTGCAAATATTTCAGTTATTTGCACTCCATTTATTAGGTCTGTCTGCGTACTTTTCCAGTAGCAAATACTCAGTAACTTTTTTTGGGAGAGTAAGAACAATTTTACTCTCTCGGTTGAAAATATATCAAAAAGTACGCAGACAGCATCCAGTGAAATCTTGCAAGAAAACAGCTGATCAGTGTGTAAACAATTGAAATAACAAAGCAAAAGAATTTTAGCATATGTGTCGCACGGTCGCACTGTATATTTGCACGTTTCTAGCATGAAGTAAAATGTTTTGTTTATTATAATTTATTATAAACGTTAAAAATCAACACAATAATTCGTACTACTTACCTCTGCCATTGTTAAATTTAAATTTTTATTTTCATTTCACAAAAATTATTTCATTCAAACAGTAAACAAAAACAGCTGTTCAAACTAGTTGCAAAATCTTGCAAGAAGAAATTTCTCCAGCAACATTTTGCAAGTTCTCTAACTTCCAACTGTCAAAAAATTCTCTTTTTCGCTCTCTCGCTGCAAGAGATTTGGAGTACGCAGACAACATTTTGCAAGATTTTGCAACATTTTGCACAAAATGATGCAAAATATGTGTACGCAGACAGACCTATTTTTAACGCATGTGGTGTTAAACTGCAGTTACACCTACCAAGATTATCGCCTTTTCGGAATTATAAATGTCAAACTCCATAAGAGAAAATCGTCGATAATCCGGAAAATGCTATAATCTTGGTAGGTGTAAATGCCGCTTTACTTTTGGTTGTTAAAAACAGATAAAGGAAATAATATATATAGCGCGACCATTGTCAACTTTGTTCACTAGGTGCTTTCCTGTACTACTGTCACTTTCATTGAAGTTTCCCATAATTCTCATTGACGTTTATTCAAAATTGTGGGAAATTATTGTGAAAGTAATTTGAACAAGGGAAAATGTGACAAAATTGAAATCATTTCATATAATAGCATTTGTTTCTTATAATATAAGAAACTATTTCAAATTCATGAGATGAACATGTCGGAACGACACATTCTTAAAGCCGTAATGAAAAAGTTGATGAAAACTTTTGTGTACGTGTGGTTTTGTATCTCCCTCGAACTTATGAATTCGGTCGCCTATAAAAACATATATCTGAGCTGCTCACTCTAATGCTGTTCACTAATCAAAGATTATATGAGTATTAGTCACAGTTGATAGATATATCCATCACAGTTGACTAATCATACTTGATGGATATACCCATCACAGTTGACTAATCAAATTTGATGGATATATCAATCAAAGGTGAAGGGTATACCTTTTATAATAAAAGACGATGTTATTAGTGATTTTATGGTATATTTTTATTATTTTTATATATTTTTAATATCTAATTGTATAATAAATGAATGAAGTACAAACAATGAATGACTAAGAATGAAAGAATGAGAATGAATGAATAAGAATAATCGATTCAAAATGAATAAAGTAGTAACTGGTCAAAATAAAATACTTATTTACAATTTGTTTTATATAAATCTTCTGCTTCATCCTATGGTGGCTTCGTTCAATTGTCTTTTCGCACATCTAAAATTTGAAAAGGAGATATGTAAATATATTAATAATAATAAATATATATGAATGTATATAAATTAATAATTATTTAATCATTTATAGACAAATATATACATATATGTACATACGACGCAGTCTTGTTGAACCGCATAAGCTTCCCTATCGCATGCTTTTCCCACCTCTCATCCCAATTGTATATATCAAGCAGGTTATCCGTGAACATTGGGGGGCAGACACTGCTGACATCCTCTGACGCCTCTTTCAGTATATTTTCTGTGAAGAAGTACATATGTATAAATATTAAAATATCGAACCATAAATTTTAGTTTGTTGATATTACTTGAGCAAAATCTGGGGTTCCCAATTTCTGGTCTACATCTTGCACCACTGTAATGGTCAGGAAAAGGAGCATGCATCATCAATGATTTTGTCCTGAGTTTGCCAGACAGAATCTTCCACTACTTTTTGGTGGCTTTTAAATGCCTTATTTTTCATAATCATTATCTTTGTTTTTTGGATCACATAAGTTTATTCTTTTCCACTGTTTATTTTTATTCCACGATATTTAACGATAATGAACTTGTAACGAAACTTTTGTCGTTGCACTTTGTCGAGGATTCACAAATTTTACTTTTTAAACGTTAACAAATTCAAGTTTCCATCAACACTGACGGTCGAATGACCGAAACTATTCTTGTAGGGTTGTTTCACTCTTGCTAATGGAATTCAGTATAAAATAGTTGCAAGTGTATCAGTGCAAAAATATTGTGTGTGTTAGTTTCCATCACTCATTTCTTGTAGGGTAGATATCCCACAGGCGTTGTCAAGTACTGTCACTAGGTGCTGTGTTGTCGTTTTGTAACTTTCATTGACGTTTCTCATAACATTCACTGACGTGAATTTGGCAACCCTAGTAGAAGAGCAAAAAAGAAGAGAACTGAAAAAGGCGACGCGATTTACTCAAACGCATTTCTTTCACGTGTCATAACTTGATTATTTTATTTAAATATGGTTGGAATTTCTATAGATAGATACAATAACATCATCAGAAAACTGCTCGTGTATTGAAATATTCAACGAAGAGAGTAAGAGAGCGAGCAGAGAAACGACACGCTTCACTCGTTACCTTGTTGGCATTCCACTCTCAGAGTAAATTTTCTTCTCTATACCGTAGTTGCTTTATGCGTTTATGCAACAGTGTGGGACATTTTTTCAATACAAAAATAATATCATTTTCCAGGTTGTGCTATTCAAACAACTAATTTAGTTTTTTTCATGTCGTTGTGTTCCCCACTTTCAAGTTAAAATTTTGTTATTTTGATTGCATCTTTTTGTTTACTGTTATTGTTCGTTTGTGTTGGTTTTGAGAGCAACGGACCACAAAACAAAAACAAAATCCCTGTTGATGTTGCCTACCGTAGATAAAGGAAATAAGTAGATATTCCACAGGCGTTGTCAAGTACTGTCACTAGGTGCTGTGTTGTTGTTTTGTAACTTTCATTGACGTTTCTCATAACATTCACTGACGTTTATTCAACGTGTGGGACATTTTTTCAATACAAAAATAGAATCATTTTCCAGGTTGTGCTATTCAAACAACTAATTTAGTTTTTTTCATGTCGTTGTGTTCCCCTCTTTCAAGTTAAAATTTTGTTATTTTGATTGCATCTTTTTGTTTACTGTTATTGTTGGTGTTCGTTTGTGTTGGATTTGAGAGCAACGGACCACAAAACAAAAACAAAATCCCTGTTCATGTTGCCTACCATACCAATTGTTACCACCTGTTCCAAATACATCTTGCAAGGTATATTTTGTTTGGGATCAAACGTTGTAATTATTGCATCCAGCTCCATCTAGAAAATATCCCATTGAACAAGAAATTTCCCAAGGTATGTGCGATATCTAGTTAATTCCTTTATCTATGGTTTACTTTTTCCATAGAATAATACATACATAGATAAACTTATTCTCTCATCTGACGTTCCATTTCACACTCTTCGTCGTAGGTTTGTGGAAATGAGAGCAATTAAATTTAAAATTACCTTACACCAGGTGGAGTTACAAAATATGTTCACTTAACTTTTTCACGTCGTTTTGGTGTAGAACTGAAAAAGTTAAATTTATTATATAAATTTGTCACTTTTTTGTTGACTTTTATCGTTGGTATACATTTATATTGTATTTAACACAACTAGTTTGTCACAAAAACACGAAATTCGGTTGTTGTTCCTTTGTTGATCGTTGTATACTATTGCCACTATCTGGTATTATTGAACCCATATTTTCCACCATCCAATGTTTACTTTCCATCGTACCTATGACGTTTAATTTATTGAGCGAATAAAAGTTGCTATGTATGTATTATTCTATGACTTTTTCTATGGTTAAAATCATAGATAAATTAAACTGATAGATGAAGTACATACGTTGGGAAAATTTTTGTGGTTTGGGTAATTTTCTAGATGTCGTTGAAAGCAATATATGGGATTTTTTATCCACAAAAAAGTAAAAAAATATATCGCATTAAAACTTTAAAATTTACATTTCATATCAAAAGAAAAAATATTCATTTTATTTATTTATTTATTTTTATTCATTCGATAACCAAGCAGTAAGAAAACAAGAGTAAAATACGTTGCTTAAAATATAATATCTGATGGCCATGTAACCCCCGGCTATGCTCTCATAACTTGATTCTTCCTCCGGCTCAGCAAACATTCCTGGTTGAGAGTCTTCAGACACTCAAACGGTGTTGGCATCTGCGACCACAGGAGTTTCTAAAAGTTTTCGGCGGTGGAAGTTTTTAGATTAAAAAGGCATTTCTGCATGTTTGGACTTTGGCCAGGCTTACGGGGCTTCTCCTCTTGATATCTTCAAATCAGACGTAGTGGGTTTTTTATAAAAAAATTTGAATGAATTATTTATTTAAGCTTGTTACATTGGCTTGTTTAAATAATTTTCACAAAAATTTCCCACAATTTTGAATAGACGTCAATGAAAATTATGGGAAACTTCAGTGAAAGTGACAGTAGTACAGGACAGCACCTAGGGTACAAAGTTGACAATGGTCGTGTTTTATCTATTATTTTCTTTATCTATGGTTAAAATAATTTAAATGTCAAAAATCCGGTCCCAAACAATTATTAAACCGTTGTTTCGTACGAAATAACTTTGACGTAACAACCCTGTAATAGATTTTGTATACGAAATTTTCGCAAAGAGCGGAGTACCAAGCAAATTAAAATTTTCGTTATTTTTTATACACGTACTTCTTAGGTCATCGAAAATTTCGATAAAGTGAATACCGGACAGGTAACTCATGGTACAATATTATCTACAAGGTAATAGTAGAGCGTTGTTGTAGTTGTAGGGAGCAACAACTGGCATTTTGTTTTTGTTCTATTCGCTTCAGTTGACAAACTACACAAATACATACCAATAACACAAGAGTGCAAAAGAGTACAAAAACAAGTTACATTTCTCAGCAGAGAATTATTTTGGCGCACTTACCAAAAAGTATGTTTCGAGAAAAGCGTTTGTACTAATTTCTCTCAAATTCTAGTCCAAAAATATTATATTTTATGCTTAATCCTTATTGGGGCATATGTTTTGAACACAAATATAAATTATATTTCAATTACATACAATATCTCAAAAGTTATTAAGCTTTTACTGAAGTAAAATTTTCTGGTTTTGTGGACCATATGGAACCTTTTTTTAGAAGTTGCTCTTTTTGTTAGACGTGGGCCCAAATACATGCATATTATGTAGACTGCCATATGGTGTAGTCCTTTTAAAACGCCGTCAACTAATACGGCCCAGTGTTTGCTTTGGTGTATGTTTCGTGGACCAAAACAAATCTAAAGTACTTTTTTGTAAGTTTTGAATGCAAAATTTGACGCATACGCCCAACAGCTGCCTATGCACCAGAGTAATGATTGTGAAGCATTAAAAAAGTTGATACAGAATATCCCAGAATTGGTGAGATATATCAATACCTAACTCCATTTTCCTAAACATGGCTTTTAGACCTAAATAATTCACAGCTGACGATATGAGTTTGACAACTGAAGCGAAAAATCATATGAAAAAAATAAAATTAGCTGTTCAAACGACTTTACCATGTATGTAGATATTATTGTAACATGGTATTGCCCTGTTTTTCAAATTCAGTGTATTCTGTTATTGTACCTTTTTATTTACTTCCTTCGTATGATTTTGTGTTGAATTTGACAGTTAGAGCCTGTGCATGGTACAAATAAATGGTAGAAGCACTAGTCCAGCTGATTTGAACTTTTTTCTGGAGTGGGTATGAGTAAGTTTTGCTCTTATGTCAAAGTTTGTTTACATGTGGTTGTCTGCAACCCCCTTTCGCCAGCAACTGCTGTTGTTGAAAAGTTTTCTCTGTAAAAATCACATAAAAACGTTTTAATTTTCACACTTAACCACTTTCAGAATATCAAATAAAACACAATCATTTTCTAAATGGCACTTTTTCCAATTTTGTCAACAATTTCAGTATTTTTCTATCAGCTGACTTGACACAATACAGACACTGAGCAAAAACAAAATGCCTGTTGTTTTTGGCTTGTTGTATTTGTTGTCGTACTGCATCTACCATTATATTTGTACCATGAGCCTGTGCCAATTTTCATCAAAGTACTAATTGTTATGGTGACAAAAATTTCCATTTTTGCTGTGCCAATCTATATTTTTTTTGACAATATTAAATTTTGACAGCTTCATCATATGAAGAAGACTTCAGACGCAATTCAAACATAATTTTACGCATTGAATATTTTTTAAAATTATATTTGAATATTTTCCATTGCTTTTACCAATTCTTATACGAATACGATCTTTACAATCCATGAATATTTTCAAAAATTCTTCCAATTGCTAATCAATTTCATCCAAATTGCTACCAAATTTCTTCGTCTTTCTTTGTTTTGTTTAGAAATAAATGATAAACAGAGCTAAAAGTCGACAACAAAACTTGACGGCGGCGCCGGTCAAAAATTTCGAACAGCGATGGATCAAGCAGATGATTAATTTAAAAAAAAATTTTAAAAAAAATTATGTAATAAGAAAATGTAAATATGCATAAATTGCGAAAAAAAAACTGACAAATATATATATTAAAATAGATTGAGTCAACGTAATCCAAATTAGTATCTAAAACACTTCGGCGGTGCCTCACCGCAATAAAAATACCGGTTGCAGTTCGGTTTCCGTTTACACAACTTGTTTGTCCGCTGGTGTGTTTTTGTTAAAGAAGTACGTGTAAAAAAATGATGAAAATTTCATGAACCGAAAATTTCGCTCACTTTTCATTTGCTTGGTAATCAGCTCTTTGCGAAAATTTTGTAGGCAAAATCAATAACAGGGTTGTTACACCAAGTTATTTCGATAGTTTTAACAACCAAAAATAACACTGGATGCGTTAAAAATAAAATGGAGTGCGTAACAGTAAGGCTGATTTTTTATTGCCTTACTTGGCGTTTACACGGGACAGTTTTGCTCCGACACTAGCAATACATTCACACATTTTTACTACATCACTTACACTTCTCTCACTTGCCTCGCCACTGTCTCTGATTTTTCAATCACAGTAACTTCGGCAAGAGATTTGACATAAGCGGCCAGATCATGGCTGAACTAGTAAAGGTTGGCGCAATAGAACAACTGGTTTTACTTTCTTATGACTCCATCTGTTAAATTCAGTGTATTTTGTTGTTGTACTTTTTTGTTTACTGTGTTTGTTCATATGGATCTGTGTTGAATTTGACGATTAGAGTCATGAAACAAAAACTAAATGCCTGTTGTTGGTTCACACAATTACAACAAATCCTACTGCGTCAACCTCTACTAGTTCAGCCATCGGCCATATCGGTGACGTTTCGTAGTAATTTGAGAAAAAAGCAACACATCGCAAACGCCTTTACAAATTGGGAAATATATTTGTATTTGAAAATGTTGCTAATTCTTATTGAAATATTGTTTGACAATACAAATATATAAACATGAATACATGTCTAATTTTGCAGAGTACATCCATTGTAATTTGGAGAAGTAAGACCAGACACAATGGCAAAAGAGCGAAGAAACAAAAAATCAGAGCACGAAATTAAACGAAACGCCACTGTCGGCGGTTGCTTAAAACTGTACTGTCTTTATAACTGGTTGGACGCGTACGTCACACAAAAAATTTTTGTCTTTGTGACAACTAATACATATTCTCAACTATCTTGTCTCAAACTGTCCCGTGTAAACGCACCGGTAAGCTATCGCCACTTACGACTTTCCAAATAAAACGATCCACACTTAATACTACGCAATGTGGCAACATTTGCTGTAGTGGGTGAAAAAAATTCGATACGGCAACATGTTTGTAGCCAGTGCCAACAAACACATGGTAGCAGAAGATGTTGTTGTAGTTGTAAGCAGCAACAACTGACATTTTTTTTTCGTTCATTCGCTTCAGTTGTTAAACTCTACACATATATATAACAACAATACAAGAATACAAAAAAGGATAAAATCAAAATACATAAGATTTTTTGACGTGAAACGAAAAATGACATGGGAAAAATTCAATCAGCTGTTTAAACGACTATGGTGTCCCTTAACATCCCATGAAGGGACGCAATCAGTGAGATGTGCGCTTTCTAGTTTTACACTCAATGATTGGGCCCTACAGTTTTACACCGGTTCCGAACGGTATTTTTGAGAAGCTTTTTCATGGCTAAGTACTCGACAGTGTCGCCATCACTATGCGAGGTGACCGTCGTCGAAAGAAATGTAAGGTGGTCTGAGCAGGGATCGATCCCACGGTCTGATGTACAAGAGCCGCGCACACTAACCATTGCACCAACGACTATACCTGGTAGATAATTCTACCATGATCAATATGTACAACATTTACCGATCGTTGTTGTGAACAATTTATTTCCAATTTTGTTATCTATCGGCCTTCGATTAAACAAAATAATTTTAATGAACTTAAAATGTGTAAGTCATTTTGCAAATTTCTGCTTTTAGGTATCTCCTTGATAAGATTTTCATTCGCAAGAAATGATAACAAAATTTATCTAAGACAACTTTTTGTTGCCATTTCTTGAAATTTAACATGTGGCAACATTGTCATTGCACAAGTCAGAATTTAAGTGGGAAATTGAAATGCCACTTAATATCGCTTAGCTGTCCCGTACAAATTAAGCTATAATTAAATTTAGCGGTGTAAAAAAAACACTTAGTATTATAAATGAAATAACTGCAAGGTAAATCAAAGACAGGTGGCAAACTCTCCGCAACAAAATTACGAGCTTAAACGTCAATTATTTCCATCCACTTGTCAAAAATTTACCTAGCCCCATGGGCTAGTGAAACATTATTCACCACGCAAATTTCATATTTTTAATAACCAGTGCACTTTTATGCCGACTGGCACAGGCTCTTAGAGTCAAAAAGGATGTACAGGTATAGAAGAAATAACTGCAATTTGTCAACCCTCGTAGAAGAGAATCAAAAAATCGACGCGATTCACACGAACGCATTTCTCTCTCGCGTGATAACTTTATTATTTCATACTTTATTTAAACATGGTTGGAATTTATATAGTTAGATACTCACCCTTATTCTGTTTGGTGTCGGCAATAACAACGGCAATTTTAAGGCAACAGAAACTCAAATCAAAGACAACATCAATTCTATGTTAATTTGGTATTCTGTAAGAGTATTACGACGCCGTTGCCTGTTTATCAACATTCATTCATTCACTGATTCATTTTGTTTCTTGTTTTTATTAAAATATGAAAAAAAGTTTGTTTAAATTAAAATATTTTTTTTTGCTGATTCGGACTGATGACGAAGAAAACAAAAAAATTAATTTTGGAAAGAAGACTGCTTAGACAGAAATCTTGCATTTTTAAATTGCTCGATGAGAAGTAAGATACATATTTTAAGTCATAATTTCCTAAGTAATGTATTTTTTTTATCCTTTTTAAGATTTAAAAGTTATTTACGGCTGAATAAATCTTCTTTTAAATATGTGCTGGAAATAATAGAGCCTCATTTAAAAAAAAGGACGAGGTCAACGCTTGTTCCAAACACAATACAATTGGTCGCAACATTTCGTTTTTTGGACCAGGGATCTTACCAGTAGTTTCGAGGAATTTATCCGAGACTGTGGACGTCATGGAGAGGGAAGTTTATCCACAATGGATAAAGTTCGATATGACGGATGCTGAAAAAATGAGGCTAAATTGTATTTCTTTGAAAAAAACAGGATTTTCAGGTGTGATTGGGTGTGTGCACGGAACCCACATCAAAATGGTGGCCCCAAGAAAAGAAAACCAGCATTTTTACTTTAACTGCAAGGGATATTTTAGCTTAAATGCCATGATAGTATGTTTAAAATATAAGTATTTTCTTGATATTTTATTAAAAATTTAAAACAAATTTAAAAAAATTATTAAAAATTAAAGTCAACAAAACATTTAACACAACACTACGCAAGGCAACACTAAAATGGCCGACGCCAAAATCAAAGGCAATTAAAGACAACGATGTCGACAATTTTTCTTACAGAATACAAAACGTAAGTTAATATTGCCAACGGGAATACGAAATTAAAACAAAATACAAACAACAGCGTTGTCTTCTGTTGTCTACGCCAAATAAAATAGTCGCCTTATCCGAAACTGCTCGTGTATTGAAATATTCAACGAAGAGAGTAAGAGCGAGAGCAGAGAAACAAGGCGTTTCCACTGGCATTCCACTCCTTGAGTAAATTTTCTTCTCTATTTAAAATTCCATACTCTTTGTTAGAGTCATGAAACAAAAACAAAATGATTAATGTTGGTGCCCACAATTACAACAAATCCTGCCTCGTCAACCTCTACTAGTTCAGCCAATGCCCGTAGTCAGCTCTTGCGAAATGTTGCCATTGGTCTCTAACGGTATTTATACGAGCCAGTTCGAGACAGTACAGTTGAGAATAGCTTTGTTTGTTTACTTTCTCAGTAAAAATTTGCAAGAATCTACTTTTGGGAGTTAAAGACCAATTTTACTACTCTCTTTATGAAAACTTGCACAAAAAGAACGCGAACGACTACCAGTAAAAATTTGCAAGGAAACAGCTGATATAGTTTTATCCAAAAAGGATGTACAAGTAGAGAAGAAAAAACCGGCGCAATTTGGCAACCCTAGTAGAAGAGAACCAAAAAAGTCGACGCGATTTACTCGTACGCATTTCTTTCCCGCGACATAACTTGATTATTTCATACTTTTTTCATACTTTATGTAATTTTATTTAAATATGGTTGGAATTTCTATAGTTAGATACAATAACATCATCAGAAAACTGCTCGTGTATTGACATATTCAACGAAGAGAGTAATAGAGAGAGCAGAGAAACGACGCTCTTCACTCGTTTTCTTTATTGACATTCCACTGCATGAGTAAATTTTCTTCTCTATACCATAGTTGCTTTATGTTTTATCCATTGCTATATATATATATTGTTACGATTAAGAAAAAGATTTTACTTACTCTTAATGACCAGACTGACATTATGTAAATAACAGGGCGATTAATACTGAGCCTGAAAGTATGCATTGCAACCAACATACCAGCTCGCTAAACCAGTAGCATGAATTCGCGTCAGTTAAGATAATTCTCCACTAGTCGAGATGATTCCACATTATTCCAGAGGTGGATTCATAAATTAGTAGAAAGAAAACTACCAACAACGGCTAGAAGGTTCTTGAATTCGCTAGAGATAACTACATTTGAGTATGGTTTGTTCGTATAAATACCTGAGGTCTTTGGAACGGAGAGTCAGTTTGTGATTAACCGCCGGAAAGTAAGCATCGCGATTTGGTAGTAAAAAAAATAAGACTGATTGTAAAGTGGTGTAAATAAAGCAAACTGTTGTACTATATAAGTAAAATTAAAGGAAATTAAACTGTTGAATTATCGTAATTTAAAACGAACCTTGTTTTATTATTGGGAATAAAACATCGCAAAAAGGACGAATAAGGAAATTCGTAACATAGGTGTCAGAAGTGAAATTACGAATTAAGGACATCGATAAAGTGTGAAGAACTCAAAGTTGAACAACTAAAAAAGGAGTTGAGTAAATTGGATCAACCGACAGCTGGTAACAAGGTAGAGCTGCGGAGGCGATTAATAGAAGAATTGAAGCGCCGAAACATTGTCATTGACACATACCAATTTGAGTGCAAAGAAGAAATGGAGGTATCTGCAAAGGAAGCAACTGTTAATATGAATGTTTCTACGATATTTGCAGCCATGATGGAAAAATGCAACGAAAATTCCAGAATTATTAATGCGAAACTGGACGATAATTCTAGAAGTATGGACGAGAAACTTGAAAAGAAATTTGGAGAGAATTCTAGAATTGTGGACGAGAAATTTGGCGAGAGTTCTAGAACTATTGACGAGAAATTAGAAAAGAAGTTTAGTGAAAATTCCAGAATTATTCAGGAAACATCAAATGCCACAAATGAGAGGCTGAAAGGCGCTGAGGCTGAGAAAGTCGAACAGGATGTGGATGAAAGGTTCGCCTAACTGGAAAGAAAAATTAATTAATGCCTCAAGGTTCTAGTAGGCTGGGGCTTTGCCCCATTCGACGTTTTTAAATTCCAATTCAAAACGGTCGCAATTAAGAACTTGTGGAGCAGGAACGAGAAAGCATTATAGCTATTTTTAGCACTGAAAGGCATCGCAGCGGAAGTCCTTCAGAGCGATCCCGTCACTGCCAGAAACAACTACGAGGATATACTGGCTGCGCTACAATATGGTGGCGATCACAATAAAGATCTATATCGCATGGAATTAAGAGGTCGAGTGCAAAAGCATAAAAGCGGAACTGTAGAGACCCGCGAAAACGGTCAAGATCTCCAGCGATAATGCCCGATACCGGACGAGTAAATGAACATCCACGTGCAATCGAGCGTAAGCAGGATTCTAAGGCTGAGATAAAAGAACAAATTATTGACGTCTGATCCCTGCGAATTGAATCGGACGACAAGTGGTTCACGGCACAGAGAAGTGATCCAGTATTGGCAAAAATTATTATGGCAAAGGAAGAGGATAGACAATTAACGCGGAATGAAATCGCTTCAGAAAGTCCCGTTTTGAAATCATATTGGGCCCAGTGGAATAGCCTGAGGTTGCTAGATGGCTGTCTATACCGTGTATGGGAAATTGAAGATGGTAAAACGGAGAAAAATCTATTTGTGGCAGCTGCCTTGAAAGTGAAAGAGATAATTGCAGATTCTCATAATGGTCCGAGTGGTAGACACCTCGGTAATGCAAAACTATGGAGAAACTAAGCCAACGTATCTATTGGGTTGGTCGTAAAAATGCTGTATCCGGGTGGATTGCAGGCTGCACTTAGTGCTTGACAACTAAAGGTGCTCCATTCGAGCACCTGTCCATGAATGTGGCTGATCCATTTTTAACAAGTAGCTCTGGGAACCAATATGTCCTAGTCGTTATGGACTACTTTTGATGACGTGAAGCTCCCAGTTTCGTACCTCCCATACAAAAAAAAGTAGCAGACTCGATATGTTCAGTAAACCACAACCAATCTTAATAAAATTTGGTACTGATCAATATTTTTGCAAAAGGTACTGCGCAATAAAAAATTAACAACTTCACGATGCCTATTTTGATACCACCCATATAAATATTGGGCGAGCAATTGGTTGGTAAATTCCCCAAAACCACTTGGGATCCTAACTAAGTTGGGTATTATCAAAGCTGATAGAAATACCATAGATGGTGAAATGTAGGTGGTGGATTTGAAGGTTGAGGGAGATTTTCTAGATGGCGCAGGAATGGTGGAAATGGACAAATTTCCTTGAAAATAAAAACTATTGAAAAAACTATTTAACCATGCGTTTTTGGTTTTTGTACTATCAAAAAGTATCAAAACCGATATGCCTTTCAATTATCTATATTTTATTTTTAACTTCAAACGATAGAATCGAAATAAAGAATGGTTTTTGAGTGCTTTTTCGTCGCATCCCAGTGAAAAATGGTCGTACGGAAAGAGCATGTGAAAAAATGTGAAATATTCCCATGAAGCAATCACTGATTGGGACCTACAGTTTTACACCGGTTCCGAACGGTATGTTGGGAGCATTTTTCATGGCTAAATACTCGATAGTGTCGCCGTCACAAAGCGAGGTGATCGCCGTCGAAAGAAATGTAAGGAGGTCAAAGCAGGGATCGAACCCACGTTCTCATGCACAAGAGCCGCGCACACTATCATTGCACCACCGACATCCACATGGGACCTCTGTTGGTGAATAAGCGAATGAGTCATCTATGGTATTTCTATTATCTTTGGTATTATATAATATTTAGCGCAATGTCAATCTGCTGTTGAATAAGTTCACATATTCCACGCCCATTCGTTCCAAGTAAGGGTGAACAATAGGAGTATTCAAACAGAACACGGGCACAATGGTTGACTTAGGGCGATGGTATTTTTAAGTCGGTTCACCCGACTGAAATTTTTGTACTGGTTAAAAAAAAAAGTTCCGTACGAATTGGACCGCTTTATGAAAAACCCTTAGAATCCCCTTAGATATTGTTTTCGATTCGACTCCGTGTTTTCATATTTTCGATTACCCATCGACGTGGGTAAAGGCCTACTACCCATTCACCATGTGTAATGGGTAATTCCCCATCGTCGTGGGCCACTGCCCATTATTTTCCCCATTACTCTGAGGGTAATCATAATGGGTAATTTCCCATTGTCGTGGGTAGCTACCCATCATTACCCATAGGGCAACGGGTGATCGTGATGGGTAATTCCAAATTGCCAAAATTAAGTGGAACTGGAACTCAATTGGTGCTAGACATTCAAAATAGTATAATCTCAGATTGTATGCCAGGATGACGCAGAGTGATGGAATGTCTAATAGCATCATTGCACTTTGGTTTCACGCGCGTGTTCGACGCGTGCCATTTTGTTTCATATTAATTCACATGTCGAAGTGAAAAAGTGTAATCGATCGCTACAAATATTTAATTTTTTAATAAATTAAATGAGAATACACCACTTTTACTATTTTTTCGAATGTATGAATGTGGGAGCTTAGCCGATTAAACGTCAAACACAGAATGGGTGGTTGCAAGTCAAAACGTACAATGTAATGTAAGTCGGCTTCTCCAACTAATTGTTTATAATGAATTTATACCTCGAAATATGCAAATGTTGATCCGATCTTCGTCATTTCGATGAATAATCGCCGGGTTTTTGTCTTTTTCTTAACTTGTAAATATATTTCAAACCCCCAAGCGCTATATTTTTATTTATTTTTATTATTTTTATTTATTTTTGTTTATGTTTTTGTTATTACTTTGAAAGCAAACAAATGCTTAATGACTACTAAGTAAATATTGTAACATTCGATTCATGAGAAACCTTCGACAATCGTGTAATTCGGAAAGTATTTTTAAAAATTGCGTTCCCAGCTCGATAAATTTCAAAGATCCAAGTAAATTAAATTAGCATGCTAAAAATATAAATTATTTGTAATTATTTTTTTAAGAATTGAATTGATTACTCACTCTGGCATTAAACCATTAACATCCGCATTCAGTGTCTCACTATTCGCCGGTTTGGTAGCATTAGTATTTGCTGCATTGTCTTCTAAGGGCTTCTTGGGAAAATTGTTGGCCATCTCTAAGATATTGCGAGCAATACGATCCTGATCGATTTTACGTTGCTCCTCATCGGAACGTTTTTCATTATTCTCGGAAATGCGACCTTGCAAATTTGAGGGCTGTGTAAATCACAAATTGATTATATTAAAAGTAAAAAGATAAATCAATGTGCAACTGTTTCCTTACATCTCTCTCATCCTGCGAATCTTGGGGATTTGTCCATATTTCCGTTCCCTGTGTCTCACTGCCAGATGCCGAGGATAATGCGGGCCTGGCCGGAATCAAAGGAGAACGAACACAAACTCTTAAAGTTTTAATAAAAAACAAAATTAACAATTTTCAAAACTACAACTAGTAAGAATTTATTGATGTACAAATGTACGTTAAAAACATCAAAAAGTAATATAAAAGTATTATATTATGTAAGTAGTTACAACAATTTCATAATATTTTTGAAACCGTGATAGTTTTTTTCAAAGTCATATTGGATTGTGCGTGATAGGTTTTAAAAAAATGTTTAGGCCTTGGCTTGCAGTTCAAATCGTTTGATTTCCAAACTCATTATTCACATTCTCTAGTCTCGATCTAAAACGAGAAGGTAATGATAATGGAATAATGAGTCTCATTCAAACTTAAAAGCAAAGTAGCGTTGCTTGGTTCGACGATCTTCCAAGGAAACTCCTGCGCAGTCAGTTATTTAATTTCAAGAGAATTGGGAAAATTATTAATACTACGTTTACATTGCTGCCAAACTCGAAATTGCTAGCAAATAACAGCAGATTTTTGTTTTGGAAAACAAATGTTTGCTAGTTTTTAGGGCTAGATTTTAGATCAATGGTCATCTTCGTTTCTTAGTTAAATTATGGTTAAACATCGAATTGTGTTTTTCAGTCAGTAGTTAGCCAAACTAGCGATAATTTGTTTTAATATATACATATTTAATCATCTTGCTCTAATGAATGGTTTGTAGTTATTCTTGCAAATGTTTATATTCTTGTGCTTAACGATAATGATATTCAGCACAGTTTTTCTGATGTTTTTCAGACTGGTAACTTTATGCCTGCTTAGAACTGAAATGGAAGCGGTAACTTCAAGTGTCGGTGAATATCGCTTAGCTCTCCATACAAACTAAGTAATAATGTAAGCAAGCGGTGTAACCAAAACATGCCTAATATGTTAATTTTATGGTGTTTGTTTCAAAAATGTGTCTTTTAGGGTTGTCAAGCTGTAAATTAAATTAAAAGTTTTAGCACTTTCCGGAAAACAAAACAATTAAATATTTGATTAAATAATATTAGAAAACAAAGTGGCCTCACATAGTTACACACAATTATTGATAATACAACCAAAAGAGACTGGGCTATTATAACAGAATATATGTTTTTTTATTGCAATTGCTGTTTTTCCCTTTCTGTAGCGATGATAACTCTGTACACCTATTTCAGTTTGTCACTGTTAGCATACTGTTAATTCACCACACGCAGAAAATTTTGTCTTGTTTTGTTGTTTGGCTGTGGGCGGATCGAACTCTTTTAGTCCGTGGTAAAATTGGGTGAATAAATTGTAGATAAAATTTTGTAATTTTGCTGAGCGGATTCATGTGATGAAATTTTGACAGATCATTAACAAATTTTTGACATTCAGTCGCCACACAAAACAGGATAAGTCAGTGAGTGGTGGCGTTGAAATGGAAACATAACTTATTCTTGCGGCTTTGGAAGAGTTTGTGAAGTTGTAGTTCAGCCAAAGGACGTTTTTGTTAATATTCCGCGTAAAAGACAAACGACAAAACCAAAACAAATGAAACATTTGTATCCCTGTTTAGCAAGATGTATTCAATAAGGTGGTGGGAGCAGCAGATGTCGATGTTGTATAAGAAATTTGGGTTTAATATGACCTGTTTATAATGAAAATAAAACTCTAAAAATGACTTAAAATTGGATATATTTATATTTTTAATTTTAAACAATACAAACACAATTGTTTAAACAACATTTGACAATTTTCGTTGAAACAAAACCAATGAGCATTGTTGATGCTATCACCTTACCAAATACATCTTGTTGTTAAACAAATGTCATTATTTGGTTCGTTCTCAAAATTTATAGTAGCCCTGGGGCTAGTCTAATTTTTGACACTAGAAATTCACCACGCAAACTTCAAAATTTTGTTCGGTGCAAAATATTTGAACCAAACTGCCCACAGCATTTGTGTGCAAATATAACGTGTTTGTAGCTTGTCGTAAATATAGCATACTTGTGTCCAAATACATTGTGTTTGCATTTCAATATAACATGTTTGCGACACAATGATTAACAGGTTATAATAGACGTGTTTTGGTTACACCGCTTCCTTAGATTATCACTTATTTTGAACTTGAAGTTACCGCTTCCATTCCAGTTCTAAGCCGGCATAAAATTACCAGTCTGAAAAAATAAGAAAACTGTGTTGGATATCGTTATCGTTAAGCAGAAGAATATACACATTTGCAAGAATAACTACAAATCAGGTTGAAATATGCAGAAAGTTACCAGTATGAAAAAATCATAAAAACAGTGTTGGATATCGTCATTGTGAGCCAAAGACAAGTAGAAGAATATACACATATTCTAGACTAACTACAAACCATGCATTAGAGCAAGACGATTATATATTCTAATAAATTATCATTAGTTTGGCGTTTTGGTTACTAGCAAGCAAGCGATAATCGGTAGCTTGTAACGAAAACACGCCTAATATATGTATTTGTTTCCCAAATGTGGTTATGTTTGTTGAAAACTGCTGAAAACACTGTTGTATGTCACAACGAAGAAACAAACAGCAGCAGATCTTCAATTCACGAAAACAAGGCTTGCAAACATGTACATGGTTCCTGCAGTACTATGTTGCTGGGGTCATTAGTTTTCAGCGATCATCTGACGCTAACACCATCTACATCAATCGACCATATTTTTTGCCATTATGCCACCTCTTGGTATATACATATGGTTTTGTTCCTTTATTTCATATTTTACAAAATTCCATTTGTGTGTTTCTCTTTCTTGTTTTGGTATTTAGCTCAAAACAGGTGTTTTTCAAAGACGATCTACAATTAAACGACCAGCAGATGTGCGCAATTTGGCAACGCTGGTAAAAGAGAACCAAAAATTGCTAGAAATTCACTCAAACGCATTTCATACTTTCATAATTTTTTCATAGTTTTTGTAATTTTACGTCAACATGATTGGAATTTGTATAGTTATATACAATAACCATAGAGTATTATACTAATGGTCAGTTTTTCAGTCAGTGGTGATCTTCGTTTCTTAGTTAATTTGTGGTTAAACATCGAATTGTGTTTTTTAGTCAGTGTTTAACTATGATTTAACCACCCAATGTTGGTTGGTTAACTTATAGTCAGAACCATATTATTTTGACTATCAAATTACTGTCTGTCAAAGTGAGAAATGAAAATTGTACAAAATACATGTTTCAGATTTCCCTATTTGTACACATACGTTGAAACTGGATCGTTAAATTGTTGCTCCTATAAAGTTTTTTACACATTTTTGTTAAAATGACTTCGATTTTATGCATGTATTTCTTATTTTACATAATTCCATTTTGTTTGTTCCCCTTTGTTGGTTTGGTATTTATCCCAAAACACACGTTTTTTCCACTAAGAATACAAGGGTTGCCAAATAGTTGACAATATGGCGACTTACATTAACTCACCACTGAAAAACAAAATGCAAAGTTAACCTCTAATTAACTTCGAATTAAGATTAAGTAATCCGATAGCTAACTACCCACTTAAAAACTGGCCATAACAGTTTGCAACAGCTGTTTTTCTTGGACCGGAAACCAAGAAAAGTCACTGGAAAAGTTGGAGCACAGAGTTATACAAACTTGGCCACTCACACAGAATGAGAAAAATCTTTATTTTAATACATTTGTTTTTCAATTGTAATCTCTATAAACATTTTTACTCTAACACTTCATTACATTTTGCTTTATTTCACCTGTTATCCCATTTTTCCTCGATTTAATTATCACAAAAATACTCCCAGTTGATGAACTTCGTACTTTTGGTTCAATGCACAAAGCCAATGTGAGAAAAACGCATTGAGCAACCCTACATACTTCCAGTCATCTATCGAAACAATATCGGTAACAATATAATGGGTTACATTAACTCTGCACTGAAAAATAATATTCAAAGTTAACCTGTAATTAACTTTCAATTTCGATTAAGTAATCCGATAGTTAACGACACACTTAAAAACTGACCATTAGGGTCAATCTTCGGTTCATAGTTAAATTGAGGTTAAACTTTGAATTGCCATTTTCAGTATATGCTTAACAATGCTTTAACCACCAACAATTCGCTGGTTAATCTGTAGTCAGTAACATATGGTTTTAACTAAAGCATATACATATGTATGTATGATTTTGATAGCCAAACGTGGCAGCAACTGGTTGCTAGCTGAAAAATTCCAATAATTTCAAAAACAGGTACAAAAAAGTTGGCAGACCACATGGGCAAGTGCAAGTTCAATTGTTTTGTATACGTAGAATACTTCAGAGTTGACATACAACAAAAATGCCAAACAGTTTATATTAAAACGTATATTTCGTAAATGTAACATTATTATTTTAATTAAAACGTATACAAATTATTTTAAATTGACATTATTTGTAGAGCGCTTGTTTATTAATATATTGTTCCCTTTTTTCTAACTAAATAAGTTATTTAAAGGACATCATAGAAGGTCATAATTTATTAAGTCCTACAAATGTCTGATAATCATACTAACTTTAAAATCTTGTTGCCAGACAGTAAATTACATATGATTGCAATAGTAAATTTTATTGAATGTATCGAGGTTTTCGAACCTGCACTACCATGGGTTACTCACCACTGGGAAGCAAAATGCAAAGTTAAGCTCTAATTGACTTTCAATTAGAATTAAGTAATGCGAAAGTTAAGTACCCACTTAAAAATTTGCCCTTAATATATGACATCGACTACAATATGGCATAACAAATTTTTATAAAAAAAAGGAGCCGACGACAGAAATATATAATAATCGTATTCAGTTTTATTCTCATAAAGACGTTGAAGAGGTCGCACGGTTGATGATTGGTGTGATATATTATTTCCCAATTTGCCTTTTCCCAATTCCACTGTGGATTGAGGGTCCTATTGTATACTTACTAAAAGACAGTGTTAGGATAATGGGAGGCTATCCTAATTGTCAAAGCCAATAACAATCCGAAACCGAAATTGTTGAAACAAGTTTACTTTATATTAGATTTGGACGACTAGTTTGCAAGTAATAATATCCAGAAACTATATTTTGGAGACTAAGGTCTAATTTTTGAGTGGAAAATCATCTTTGATCAATGATCACACATAATTTGATCTCTGAATGCACTTTTTAGGTTAATTCCTGTTTAAACAGCCAAAGTTGGGCATTTAAACTATGATCAAGTGACCATATGATTTTGATAGTAAACAACAAGAAGGACAAACACAAAGCTTCTTTAATTGTTAATGTGAACAATTATAATCACCATCCTAGTTGAAATAACAATAAAAACGTATCATTTAACTCGTCGTGCAGTTAGAACTTTATTTCTGCCGAAATATTCTTTTACAACTGGCGTCAGTTTGATGCATCGTAACGATTACCTGAGAAATGTATGGATACCGGTTATTTTTCGTAGCATTTGGCACTGTTGCCACATGGTAGTAAGATTATTTGACAAATCACCGAAAAACTCTTTTCGTATTTAAAGTCAGATCAAACCTAAATCAAAATCAACTGATTACCAATTTAAGTAACAAGTCAAAAATTGGTTCTAAGAATGATTTAGCTTTCTCAGTCAAAAATTTCCATGCACTTGTCAAAAATTTATCAATGTTATTCACCACGGAAATGTCATAATTTTATTAACCTGTGCACTTTGATACCGATTGGCACTGCCTCTTAGAAACGAAAATGACCACTGACTGAAAAACTGGCCTTTAGTCTTTACAATTATAAATCCACTAACTAGTAGAGGCTATTTGTGAAAATTTACTAATAATATAATAATTTTTTACTAATATTTTGTAATAATTTTTCGTATACTTGAAGAAATGTTTTGTATAAATTTGTAACCACATATGGGCTCGGTTATTGAAATAAGTAACTAAACAAATAGTTATACAATTTCAAATACTGACGCTTGTATGTGTTGAATTTGACAGAGTAGCCCGAACAAAAACAAGTGCCTCTTTTGATATGTAGCACTCTCCGAATGGTAAGGTGAAATATCCTATGCATGCTACAAATATACGGTAGTATCAGTAGGAGTTGCTGTAATTGTATGCAACAACAACAGACAGTTTGTTTTTTATCGCACCCAGATTGTGTCAAACTCAGCACATACAATAAAAGTAAACAACCATGTACAAAATACAGACAAATTTGAATTTTATAGTTGCAGTGTAAAAGTCAGCTGTGCTAATACTTTGACTTGATAAATACACTATGGTTATCTCTTATAACAGTTTGTTAAGCAGCATCACATGCAAACTTTACCTTACAAACCTTATTAAGGTTTACCGTTTTTTGTCTTAACAAACATATGTTTCGGTTGATACGACTCAGAATTTCCTTGGAATGATCGATCGTATTATAAAAAAATTAAAAAACTTACTTGTTAACATCCTCCAATTTTTTAAGCAATCGTTCATTTTCTCGACATACAATCTCTTGATCCCGGAGTATAGTCTCACGTACCGTAAACAAATGATTATTCTCTTGTCTTAAGGCCTCATTTTCTTGCATGTACAATTTCACCAATTCGGCCAATTCACTTCCATCCAATTCTGGCAGACGTTCCAAATCGATTTTCGGTATAGGTCCACCATGATCGGTTGGTATTTCCACTAGTTCGGAGCCCTCAAGTCCTGTGAGGGTGGCTTCTTTAATTGTATTATGATGTAAATTCAATGCTGCTTTCAAATGTTCATTTTCCATTTGCAGAGCATGAATATCCCGTTTAAGGCTCAAGATCAAAGCTTCGCGAGGATCCATCATAATGACAGGCTTGGTACGAATGCGCTTGGCACGTGACGCATAACGTAGGGTATTCAATGTTTCGGCAAAATTGTAATTAGCCGGAGAGACACAGGCAATCATTAGAGTGACCCCATTGCCCGCTAAACTGTCGGCCAATAATTTGGTCAACTGACTGTCCCGATAGGGTATATGACCAAAACGTTTCTTGTTATCACTTAGCGAAGCAATGCAATAACCTGCAGGATAAGAGAGGAATTAAATGGATATCATTACATCCGTTTTAGTCAGCGAATTCTTACCCAAAACCATTAAACTTTTGTTGATATTATTTGCTTCTTCCAGTGTCTTGCCCTCACTCAGAGTCTTCTTGGTGAGTTCACTTCCCGCCAAATCGACAAAATTAATTTTGCCATGTTTCGATAGGAAAACACCACCATCGGTTTGTTGCTCCGATATGATGTGTACCGTAAGAATAGTGTGAGATCTAGAGGAGTGGTCGTTCATTGCATGAGAGCCCACAGCACGATTCCGCATACCTGAAAATAAAAAATGTTCGCGAAATGATCGTAAGTGACAAGTTTTACGAAATTGTCTTTTTTTTTGATAATTGATATCACTCAGATGAGTAACCACCAATTTAACAAAATTTTAAAATAAAATCACAATCCTTATGATACATCACGGGTTTCATTTGATCTTAGGCAAAAGAGCACTGTGAGTACAAGTGCTAAAAAACCTAATCCTTTAAATTTCCTTTGCATCATTTTGCGCACATTGTGTAACACTAGTTTACAGTTATTTTGTCTTAAAGCTGCGACCAATTTTTTTTAAAATATAAACTCACTCTGTGGCCGTCGATGGTGCAATGGTAAGTGTGCGCACCTCTTGTACATGAGATCCTGGGTTAGATCCCTGCTCTGGCCACCTCGCATAGTGATGAAAAGCTTCTCAAAATACCTTTTGGAATCGGTGTAAAAACTGTAGGTCCCAATCAGTGAATATACAACTAGAAAGCGCACAGCTCACTGGTTGTGAGCAGCCTCCCCAATTCCTTCATGGGATGTAATGGGAAACCTTTTTGATGTGTTAACATCTATAGACGCGGGTAGGGCAATCTATCAACAGAGTGAACACATGCAAACAACACACAGCGTTAGCATCACATACGTGGTTGTTGTACAACAATAGTCTCTGCCTGAAAATAAGTATTGATGTAGCGGCAGCGAACAAACAAGCAGGTCGTCTTGAATAGTATAGAGAACTCATGGAAAGAATTGTATGACTCAAAAGCACTGGCGACATCTGGCGAACGATTCAAAACGTTTTACTCTCTTTCTGTCATAACTTGGTCCATTCATCATTTTGATGTGAAACATTGATGCTTTTTGAAATATTTATGCTTTTTGTATAGTTTTATGTAATAACATTGTCAAAATGGTGCAGTAATATTGAAATATTCTATAAAGAGAATAAGACTCTTTTACTCAGATTCCCTAAATGAGAGCGGGAAAAGAGTGCAATAAGTTCTCTATACTATTCAATACTTTTTGTCGTCGCTCTACTTATGAGAAACCAAAAACAATTATTTCAGTGAGCTAAATATTGCTTTATTTATTTTAACAAAATTACATCTAATGTTAAGGCAGATGTAAGAAAAAAGAAAGTGCAATAGCAAAAGAGCCTTCGGAACAAAAACTATTAATTTTTTTATTTTCCAATGTAACATTTACTAATGTGTTTATAGAAATCGAACAGGTACCGTGTAATAAAAAGGTGTTAACACATCGCCCGAGATTTCGGAAACTCATTGATTTTTTTTGTAGTTTCACTCTTTTGACTTATATCTTGGTTTTTTAGCAAAGTTATAGCCATTTTTTTCGTCTCCTAAATAATAGTAAAAAATAAGTTACGAGGTAACAACTAATGATCGAAGTATTGTTTTTTGAATCGGTTTATCTTATGATGACTTCTATTCGGAAGCCTCTTCTTATGCCAAATATTAAGTCGGTTCTTTTTTTGATTTTGAACTCTTTTTCGACGACTTTGTATGGGGAGCCCCTTAAAATCGCTTAATATCGTAGCTCTCCATGCAAAGTTGTCGAAAAATTAGTTTAGCAGGGAATAAAAACCAGACCTATTATTGCAGTATTACTCGTGATGGTTAGTCGTCAAAACGATAAACTTCATCAAAAAAACTAGAAACTGAATTTTGCAGTGTGTTTCAAAACTTCACTTCCAATATTAATTCAAACTGACAAACGATCCAGAATAATTGGGTTTCTATAAAACAATTCAGAAGGAAAATATCAGTTTTGAATTAGAATGCAAGTGCCTTATAATTTTGAAGTTCGAAAAGTTAATCATGTTTTAAGAACACCACAATTGTAAACTTTTTATTCTAAAAGAAAATTCTGATTCAAAATAATTTTGTATGCAGAACAGGGCCGTATATATTAAATTAATACAGTTTTATCTAAAATTCAAAATAATAAATTTTGGAATAATGGAGTTAATCAATTTGGCTTCTGAACGCCTCAAACTACAATTTGCAAATTTCATGAACATAGTTTCACCGGTCTGGTCCGAATATTGATTACTAGGATACTTCAGTTTCACTGCTTAATAGTTAAAATTTAGAACGTATTTTTAAAACTTCTTGATTCTAGATTGAAGTTTTCGGTGGTGTATGATTTTATGTCTGTTTTTTCTCTTAATTACAATTTCGATGTTCTTTCTGGCTACTTCCAACATAGTTTATAACATAACATGATGCTGTCACAAAAGCGTGGTCAGGATTCTGATTAATATTGTATAAGGTCACATGTTCTTCACCGTCGCAAATGTTCTTCAAATTCCACAAAAATAATGAATTTTGCAATTGTAGTTACCTCGAAACTAATTGGGTCCACTTGGGTCAAAACAACGATTGTTGGGTCCATAAAACGCGTAGTTTCGAAAATACCACAAGTGCAAAACTCATAAAATGTAGTGCAACATTAAATAATATAAGTGAAATGTTTCTGAGATATAAGGCCCTGTTCTGCATACAGAATCATTTTGAATCAGAATTTTCTTTCAGAATAGAAAGTCTACAATATTGATGTTCTTAAAACATGAAATATTTTTGTTCTGAATTATTTGTTTTTAAAATCACAAGGCAACTGATATTTTTCGTCTGAATTGCTTTACCTAAACCCAAAAATTCTGAAACGTTTTATGTTAGTCTTAATTCTGTTTACAGAACAGGGCCGATAATTTCCGGAAATATCGGTCGACCAAAACAGAAATTATTTCTGACTCATCATCGGACTATCCTTAACTCAATATCGTCCTAAGAGAGATGCCCAGATTACACAATAGTAAGAGGGCTTGATGAGTTGGAGGCTTATAACTGTCAATTTTGGTACATCGATGTGGGAGAAGTGTCCAAAGAGATTCCTTCCTAGAAACACTGAGCTGTGAGCTTTTATTTTCACATACACTGTTTGGGACCTAAGCCGATACTGAATGTTTTTTAAGCAGATGCTTCGTGTCAACTTACTCGAAAGTGTAGACATCACTAAGCGAGGTGACCGTCGCCGAATTAAATTAAAGTTGTCCAGTGCGAGAATTGAACTAGCCTTCTTATGTACAATAGTCGCGCACGGTCACAAAATTTGAAAATTTGTATTTAAAAAATGTATCTTAGTACATTTAATTAGGTCTCATTTGATCTGAAAAATGATTGTATCTTATAAGATCAGATATGACGCCTTCAAAAAAAAATGAAGTGCATTTTCGATCAGCAAAAAAACAAGGCGAAAATCTTGTTCTTCCTTATTCTAGCATGAGAGTGTCTCGTTTTAATAGTGTGTGTGAGAAAAAGAGTGACGCGCGAACTCATTGCTTACTGCTTGCTCTCACTGCTCTCTCATTCTCTTTTCGCAGACAAGACTTATATATTCTGTATACAAAATCCTGTGCCAAACTGATAAATATTTTAGGCAGCATTTGAAGATACATACATATGTACATATTTGGTCTTTGGTAGTGATTAGTTTTTATTTGTTTATAACATTTTTTGCAAAAATTAAAAACTTAAGCATAACATATAAAACTTAAAAAATAAAAATATTATTTATTTAGTTTATTATTATTTAGTTAGGTGTCTCTAAAGTCTTTTGAAGATCAAACGTCAAGACAACCGTTTTTCCATTCTGATTAGCATTTTCAAAATCCCGTTTAAATTCATTGCACACCTTTTCCACCGATTGCATGATTGCTTTGTGACTGCTTAAGCTTCCCAATTTCAGTTCGTAGAACAGTCGCTTTCAAAGTTCATTTCAAATGGTCACATGTTTTGCAAGTATCTGTATGTGCACGTTTAAAACTTAAGTTAAAACTGTTATTGAAAATTTCTCGAAACACGTATGGGGAAACAACATTTTGATTTTTTATTTCGCAAGAATTTTTGTACTCCTCGTATAATTTTGTTACGTTTAAATTTGGATGCAAGTATTTCTTTTGTGACTTTTTGCGGCTATAGTGAGATTCATATTTTTGGGAAAAGATTTATGAAATTTATAACATTTTGTCGATCTATATCTAATGTTTTATTTTTTAAAAGCGCCCGTCCACGAGCCTCACCAGCGCTAGGAGTTTGAGTTACCGTATTTACAGCACGTTGTATTCTTGATGGCGTGACGTTTAAGCATTTCATATAGAAGTCTCTGCAAACTGTCTGGTATACACTATATCCAGTGTGTATATAAATGTGTAAATCGATTTTTTTAACTGTAAATCGGATAAGCAGAGTTTTTTGGGTCCAATTACACCCATGGTAATAATTATCAAAAATTTCTTTTTGGCGTACCACATTGGTTTTTCCACAACAACCTTTGTCGCATTTACAAATAACTTGCGATGTGAATATTTTGGCGGCGACTATTTGCCCACTCGCTATTTGATGTTTTTTGCCTTGCTCCACATTCATCTTAGCAACTTGTCGCTTACGACGCTCTACATGCGCTTGCCTTTTCCTCGGGAAACATGTAACTACATACGTAAAAAAAACACAGTGACTTATATTTGTGTCATTTAAGATTTGTCAGGACTACAGGTGACAATTTACTTCTTATATTACTTGCACTTACCATCACAATCTTCGTCCATTATAATTTTCTTATTTTTATTTATGGCACAAATTGTATATTTTACAGTAACTATTCAACTACACGCAAGAATGCAAATGTTACAAAATTGGTTTTTACCCAAGGTAAAGACAGCAAGCTAGGAAGACACAGAGAGTGAGAGCAAGCCAAAAGCAATGAGTTCCCGATTCGCTCTTTTTATCACACACAATCAGGGTTGTCAGATATGGCGATTTCTCGCCAAACGTGGCGAATTTTCAATGCGCTTGGTGACTTTATTTTTGATTTGCCGACATGGCGACTTTTTGGCGGTTTATAAAATAGTTGGCGAGTTTGTTGGCTAATGACCGGAAATTTATAGATTCTTACTTTGTTTTTATTAATTTAGCGATTTTGTTATTTTATATGAGATAAAAAATACTAAATTCATATTGTAATACATTTGCTCCCAAAATCCATACTCACATGTATGGTATAACATATTTTGTGATTTGTTGTCGGGTCAAAGTGAATGCCAATTTTATTGCCAAATGAAATGTCAATAGTACCTTGTAAACAACATTTGTGAAGAGTTACAAAAGAAAACTCAAAACTGAAAAAAGTTAAAAAAAAAATATTGCATTCGAATACTTGCAAATGTGTTTTGTTATGGCGTCTTCATCGAAGCAGGCAAAATTGGATCGTCGTCACAAAAGCGAATGGGAAAATGAGATTTGGGCAACAGGTAGGTACATATATTCAAGAACAAATATGATGTATGAAATTCCAGAAAACAAAAATTAAACAGATGAGAATGAAGTATATAATATTACAAATTTCTGTACTTAGTTTTACTAACAATTGGTAACAATTGGTCTCAAATAGCTATATAATAGCAAGTTATTAACTAAGAATGGGATGATTTTTTAAATGTACCTTACTAGTTTATAGCGAAGAATATTTTGCTTTTAATATCTGAATTAAATATTATTTAAAAGAAAATATAAATACAAAGTATAATTTGTAACAAAAACTGAAGAATCTTTGTTTTAGCGATTTTTGGCGATTTCTGACACTTGATTTGGCGATGAAGGTTGAAAAAAATCTGACAACCCTGCACACAATCAGTGTTGCCAGTTTAGCACTTTAAGTGCAATTCTAGCTCTCTTTTTTTGGCTTCTGCACTTTTTTTTTGAAAAAACATGCTAAATGCATTTTAGCACTTTTTTGGGCAATTTTTTCAAACTTTTGGCTTTTCTCGATCCAGTTTTAGCAATTTTGTCGATAAAATGCATTTTTTATAATGTAGATCTGTGTTTTCGGAACTGAACTCTGAAATAATGCTTATTTCCAACCAGGAATTCTAACATATGTGTCGATGTTAAATATGTACGTTAGTTGGTATTTAAAAAATCCGTTACTGCGATAGTATGTAGGTCCACACTTCTTATTAATATCATTAATTTTGATGTACGGATAACATGACTCTAAAAACAAAAAGAAATTTGTCGGTTTGTGAATTCTGCCTTAATGAGTTTAAAAAACGAAAACAGCTCTTATTAAAGCGGTTACTTGGTTAACCGCTTTTGAGTTTATATGGTTGAGTATTTCAAATTTGAATACGGCTTTTTAATTTTAGTCTTGAAATGATATAGTACATACATTTTCTAATTTTACTATAGTTTTGGTATATGAAATTTTATTCAAAAATGTGCAACTTAATCTATATTATTAATTTTACATATGAATTGAAAAGTAGTATTTTTCAAAATTTAATAAAACAATTTATTTTAAGTAAATATAATTTTAAAATAAAGATAAAATTTGAGTACGTGTTTAAAATTGTAATGCACATACTACTATCCGATACCATTTTTATAAGCCAATTCCAGAAACGAAATTTAAGAAAACAATTAACGTACTGAAACGATAATGGTTGCTAAACCTAACTCGAAACAAGTACAGAAATTTCTGTAGGGTGAACCAACTTAAACATAGTCTCACCCTTAGTTATCCTTTTGATCCGAGTTCCATTAGAAAGGTTCATAATTTGTTTTGGCAGCCGATCAACCTTCAGTTACCCGTGCAAATTTGCCCATATTCAATAGCAGAGTGATATCTGCAAAATATTATCTTATTAGCAACTTAATTAGAATGTGTTGCGTATTTGGGGTATTTATCATAACTACCAGGTAATTCTTGCCCAAAATTTGTAAGGGAAGTTTGAAAATGGTTACCACAAACATTTTCAATTACAGATTAGCTTTTGAAAAATATTGCCTAGTACCAAATTGCACTAAGAGAGATATCGTGTCGGTCATCCCGAAAATATTTTGTATGGTAGGCACATACATGGGGGTATCAAAATCATAATTGTTTTAATAAGTAAGTGATGGTTTACGAAATGAAGCCTAATACAAATTTCACTAAGGTTGGAAGTATTTTATACGATTTATGTCGATAACCCGGACGGCCGCCTAGCTTTAGTATGGGAGGGCGTAGTGACCTCGCCAAATTTTCTCCAGTTAAACACAAATTTACAGATTATTAAGCTATATCTGATTTGAAGCTGATCACATACACTAAATACTAAATATATCGATTTGTATGGGATGCACCAGAAGAAGTGTGGTCATAACACCCATCTGCAATCCCTATCTAAGTTTGGTTAAACAATTGCCAATGACAAAATTTCATTGTGATCGTTAAAAAGGTTTATGGCAGTCACCGTGTTAAACACACGAGCATGGCTAAGTCTTGAAAAGCCCCAAATCAAATTTGGTCCGTAGATACCTTCGATCTAATATGACTCATTCTAGGCGTTACACTTTTCCGTATCAAATGACATATGCCTATGGGTGAGGGTGCTCGAATAAGTATAGTATACGTAATTGTTTTTTTTTATCGAATATAAAGCATAAAGTGCCCGTAGTACTACAATTTTTGATTGTTTCAGTTTTAGCACTTTGTTTTTGCAAATTGCACTTTTTTTGGCATGTTTTTTTGACAACTTCTGGCAACACTGCACACAATTAAAATTAAACATTCTCTGTCTAGAATAAGGAAGAACAAGATTTTCGCCTCGTTTTTTTCTTGAAAGAAAATACACTTCATTTTTTTCCTGAAGGCGTCATATCAGGGCACACTAATCACGGTAGTAGCAGTAAATATGTGTGTAATCATGTGCAAAATCGCACTTGGCTTCTGTCAAACTCAGCTGATAAAAATGTAAACAAAATGTGCATTTTTGAATCAGTTGTGATATAATTGGAAAGAAATATTTGCCAAATTAATGAAGATTGAAATTAATAATTGAAATTGTTTGATGCTGCAGTTGAATTGGTTTTTCCCGGTGTGAAACTCTAACTCGTATTCGCGTCTGTTGTTTAATTCCGCGTCTGTAAACAACTTATAACCAACAAATGTAAACAAATTTGACATTTCCCAAGTGCGTCAAATGAAAAAAATCAAATCAGCTGTTCTAACGATACAACCTTGTCTTTCAACCATGCGTCATATGATATAGATAAATCTCAAATATATTCCTGCCAGATATAAATCTCTTATACACATATCTATATACTCTACCAGCGTTGAACTGTAAGCAGGTATAGCATTATAATACAGTTCCCGAAAGGGAAAGATGAGAATATTGTTAAGTAATTCATGATTGAAAAGAGTACACGAGAGTAATAATATTTAAACAATTCTTCCATTTGTTTACTTATACACCTTTCATGAAACGTCTCTGTTAAAACAAAGAGAAAGATGTTTAAAGCAATTGTGTGTGTATCAATTATGAAAAGGAATAATAACTTAAATCCATAGGCAGCCACCCAACGATTTTGCAAAAAGTGGAAGAATATTTTCTTAAATAACCGGTTTCACCCAACTAAAACCGAAAACAGCTTTTTGAAAAGGCAATTATTTGAAAAAAAAAATTGGAAACCGGTTTAAACTTTTTTGTAAAACCGTGATTTTAGAAAAAAAATAGTTTCCACTTTGTTCACAAACTCATTTTTTAAAATAACTGCGTTTCGGTAAAGGATAACCGGTTTTGGGAAGTTTCTATGTAATTCCTCGCCCCCATTTCTTTCGCCCATAATCTAATTTCAGCAACCCTATTTATAGCTACTCTATAATAGAAGCATCCACACCAAATTTCATGATTCTAGGATCAGTTGTTTAGCCAGAATGCTGATTAATCTGATTTAGTGCCACGCCTATTACTTCCGTCCCCAAATTAGGTATTCAAAAATCTCGTTTAGCTGAAATCTACTTCATTCTAGGACCAGTCGTTTGGCCAGAATGCTTATTAATCTGATTTAGTGCTACGCCCATTACTTCCGCCCCCAAATTAGTTATGCAAAAATCCTGTATTAGCTGAAGTCTACTTAATTCTACTTCTATATTTTTAAACTTAAACATCAGGTTGGATCCCCCCGAAAAAAATTCTGTGTACGGTACTGACTCCTATTGTGTGTCCCAAAGCACTTGAATAAATTTCTTGTTGATATGAATACTAACTATAAGTACACTGAGTTTAAATTAAAACTATGTATTTTTTTGGTGGCATTGCAAAGTATGTCAGGCAATGGTTACATGAGTGTCCACTATAATTTTCTGCAGGATCGATAGTTCATCCCCATGAGTGACAAAACTTATTATATACCGTTATTGTGATAGTTTTAGGCAGTTGTGTTGTGGTTGTTGTTACCGTAAGCTATAGCGAACCCCTGCACTGTACCCCCTACGACCCAATTCCGGCCCATGTAAGCAAAAAATTGTACGCAATTTGTTTTTAATTCATAACAAGTTTTTCATAAGATTTTTTACAAAAAATGAAAATTAACCCTTTACGAGTATAAAATAATAATAAAAAGAAACAATAAGAAAATAAGCCCTAAGAAGGAATCAGGGGGGAACACAACTAAAACTTTAGCTAAAATTGAACTATATAGACGAGTGAACACTAACAATGGCACTGGGGAAGTATTAATTTTATAAAAAATACACAACATGCTTATGGCATGAAAATTATTTTAAAATAAAGTTAATAAATTTTACTTCAATATTAATTATGATTTATTTCAACACAGAACTGTTTTATATGATTTTAATTTCTTTAAAGTTGCACTTTATATTCACCTGTTCACACTGCAAATACCAACTACTAACATGGTCTCTCTTTTGAATCTATTCTTAAAGAGTACGGTTGGAATCAAACAAAGCCAACTATACCTTTTAAAAGCTTGTTCTTATATGAGATAGTGCTGCCACATTTGGTGACAAATTTTTGACTTTGACTTTTTTATTTTTGTCCTATTGAAGCGACCACAGTGCATTGTAGGGTATATTATAATAATGGCAGTCAAACCGATTTAGTTTATGTTTGTTGGACACAGTTTAATGGGACATATGGTTAATACAACTGACGGACAGACAATTTATAGGTTTTGGAAACGGATACGCGTCAGTGTTGCCCATTTAGCGCTTTTGACACTAGATATATGTGATGCTAATTATATTTGACATTCCAGCCGAAATCAAATACTAGCTAGTGATAACTATTGTAGTGTTATTTGCGTAGAATTTAAAAGAAAAATTACTTATGCGGAATTTTCTTATTTTGCAAGATTCTTTTTAATATATTAAATGATTGGAGTCAACAGTCTCTGGGATCCAACCTCTGGAAATATCAGTTGGAAAGTACCAAAGCTGATTTTGGTAGTACTTTCCACCAAGGAGAACTTCGTGGTGTCCTTAATACAATTTCTCCCTATGATTTCATAAGCCATGTAGCGAATAATATGAAATAAATGCATAAAATCGAAGTCATTTTAACAAAAATTTATTAAAAACTATGTATGTAGGTGTATGTGTACAAATACTCGAAACAGAAGCATGTATTTTATAGAATCCAATATTTCTCATTTTGACAACCAGTCATATCATATGGTTCTGACTACAGGTTATCCAACCAACATTGGGTGGATAAATCTTTGTTAACCATTGAGTGGTTAACAAAGATTTATCCACCCACAATTTAACTAATAGCGTAGACAGACGACAGCGTTAATTTGCATTAAAAGCTCACTAATGTGAATTAACATTTTGCCCTGACAGACGACAGTTTTTGCATTTAGTAAACAGCTACACTGAAAGAATTATCTTCTTTCTATTAATGAATTTCTTCATTCAGTTTATGAATTTCTTCATAAAAAAATACCCAAAGAAGCATTTCATAAAATCTATGTAATAGGATTCATAAAATTATATTTTATGAAATTCATCATAAATTCTATGAATTGTATCTTAGACTGAACGAAACATTTTCATAAATTCAATGATTAATTTTCATATATTTTATGGAAGTTTCCATATTTTCATGAAGATTTCATACATACAATGAACTTTTTTCATAAAATTTATAAAAGTTTTCATATATTTATGAAGAAAATGTTATTGATTATAAAGAAATTTCATAAATGTTATGAAATTTTTCATATAAACTATGAAATACCTCCATAAAAGGATGAACATTTACATAGAATGTATGATTGTTTTACATACATACATTTTATACTACTTTTCATGTTTCTATGAAGATTTGATAAATGCAATGTATTTTTTTTTTCAATTTGTTACATAAATTGTACCTAGTAGTATTATTCGTCTCTATTCTGATTGGCGTCGTCGACTCAATACAACGACATCTTGCGACGACAGCTGATGTTTGGTATTCGCCAAGTCGTTTTCGATATCTATTGACAACTATCGTCACATATTCGGTATTCTTGAAGCAAAAACGACGTCGTTATTAAATTGAAACGACTCTGATTTCGTCGTCGCATTTCTTGGCAACGACTCAAACAAAAATATTTCAATTGTTAAAGTTCAAAAAAAAAAATTAAAATAACTAATACTGAGCAATTTGAAAAACTTGTTGGCGAATTGGAAAAAAATCCTTGTTTAGCAAAAGGATTTAAGAAGGGAACTGTACCAAATAACTTTTACCAGCAATGGGAGAATATTGCTGTAAAATTAAACGCATCCGGACCACCGAGTAGAGATGCTGACGGTTGGCAAAAGGTTTGAATATATACATATATCTTGAATTCAGAAAGCTTAATAAAATGTTTCATTGTTTTAGGTCTGGAGGGACTTAAAATTTAAAGTAAAAAAGAAGATGGTACACAATAAGGCAGAGTGTAGAGCAACAGGTGGCGGCAGAAACAACGAAAAAGTGCCAAGTCCATTGGAGGAAACTGTTGCAAACATTCTTCAGTTTGACAAACAGATTAGTCCTGAAGGTTTAGTGTTTGGCGTTGAACCAAGAGCGGAAGACCTTCAAGCTGTAGTTAAAGGCGTTGATCTTGCCATACAGAATGAGGCAGACATTTATTTGGAACACATGTTCTCAGAAGAAGAAAGGTCAACAACTTCAAGAGCGATACCTTCTTCATCAACAACACCACCTAGAGCTTCAACTTCTCAAAATGCAATGGCGACAGTAGCTGCAACTCCGTTCAGCAGAAAAAAAAGCAACGCCCGGCAAAACTTGCTAGAGAAGCACAATAACATGCAAGAGAAGGTGTTGACGGACATATCCAACACGTTAATATCTGTTAAGCGGAGTATAAAAGACTCCTGCCGTTTCCAAAAAAAAATATTGGATGTGGAAGAAAAAAAATTGGAGGTGGAACAAAAAAAATTGAAGCTCATGCAAAAATGGAAATGAAAGACAATGAGGAGCATGCAAAGGAAATGGAATTAAAATCCTTGAAGATTAAAATAGAAGTAAAGGAGCTGGAGCATCCAAACGGTGGTAACTAATTTAACTCCATACATGTAAAAGAAATAAAAATGTTTTTTTATGTATTTATTTTTGGAAATAAGTCTAAATTTAAGACAAGTTTGAATGTAAGAAAGAACTGAAATCGTATTATTAAAAAGTTTAAAACTGAATTATAACTCAATATGAATTACAATAAACTGTATTTTATTTGTTCCCGTATTGCTGCGGCCTCTGTATTCGCTGCATTTTGTAAATCGTCACTTTCGAGGTGGGTTGGGCTGTTTTCTGAGGATAATACATCATCATTAAAAGAGTTTGATCCAAATGTTATGCAGATGTTGTGAAGAGCTGCGCATACATTAGCAAGTTGTGTTGCTTTTGTTGGCTTATAATGAAGCTGGCGAACACCAAGTAAGCATCGAAATCGATTTTTTAACGCTCCGATTGTTCGTTCCACTATATTTCTAGCTTTAGCATGTTTGGTATTAAATAAAGACTCTGAGCTTCCTTCAGTGGCGGATCGATAAGGAGTCATCAAATATGGTTGTAGAGGGTATCCTGCGTCTCCTATAAAATAAGGATTAACGCAAAGAATTTTTTTACACTTTTTTTTTTTACCTAAAAGTCAAGAACTACGGCAGCCGGCAACGTATCGATCTCTTAAAACTCGTTTTGCACTGCTAACATTCCAAATTAAAGAATCGTGGGATGAGCCAGTATGGCGGGCATCCAAAAACCGAATTCTCATTTTGTGATCGCAGATCTAATTATGAACTTAATGTGTATGACTGTTGCATATATTTTAAGCATAAGAAATACTTACTACCATAGCATTTAAACTGAAAAATCCTTTCCGATTATAGTACATATGCTGGTCTTCTTTATTTGGAGCGAAAACTTTAATGTGGGTTCCATCCACACACCCAATCACGCCCGGAAATCCCGTTCTTTCAAAAAAATCAACTTTTGATTCCGATTTCTCTTCTTCTGTCATTGCCAGTTTAATCCACAGCGGGCAAATAACAGCTTCTAAAGCATTAAGCGTCTCGGAAAGAATCCTGCAAACAACCGGTTGCGACAATCCGAGGTTAAAATCGTTACCGACACTAAGCTGGTAAGATCCTTGTCCTAGAAACAACAATGTCGAAGCTAACTTTATTTTGCTGGATGCACAATTTCACCTGGCTATGACTTTCATCTTAGGCGCAAACTTCTCCAACACATAATTGAATGCACTTTTATTTAATCGAAAATAATTCTCAAATCTAAGAGAAAATAAAACAAAATTTAACCACTAGAGGATATAAGTCACAAATGTTAAGTGCTCACTTTTTATCTGGGAGTTTCATCACGTCAGATTTATACCGCAGTTTTTTTCGTTGTATTATTAGTTTCTTTTTGTTTTCTTCATCACTTGAATCAGTGTTTGAATCCGATAGAAAGAAAATTTTTTCAACGAAAACTTTAATAAAATAAAATACAGCTGACGCAAATATGTCAGGTATGGTATTTTTGTCATACCAATTATCGATAAAAAGTCGACGTCGTCACAATGTTGTTCATGAGTACCAAAACGCCGTTGATGTGACACGATATTGATACGATGTGACATTGACAAAAAAAAAACGACGACGACGACGACGACGCCAATCAGAATAGACACGATTATAATGAAGATTTAATTTTGAGAGGATATTTTTAAATTGTCATTTATTGAAAGAATTTTGAGTAAAAATTTGTAACCATATATGGCCTTTTTGGCTATGTTATTAAAATAAGATAAATAAAGAATAAATTGATTTCAAAATGTCTTTGTTATTAATAAAAAATGTTTTATTAATTTCGAGTTTTATTTTATATAAAAAATAAATTTTAAGTCTTCAAGATTTATATGTTACGGCATACATACATTACAAAGATAACAGAAAATATATGTATAGTATTTCAGTAGTAATCTATTTTAAATGTGTTTATTTACTTATACTTGTTAGCTTATTTGTACATATATATACAGATATATATATAAGAACTACATGTTTTATATACGAAATGTTTTTATAAATTATTTTTTTTTTAATTGAACTTAGTATAGTTAATCATTAGTTTTCTTCTGATTTTCTATGAGTATGATTACTTTGGTATTTGGTTTAGAACCAGTATTTATTTCAAAAAAATAGTTTTCTATAAAATTACAAATCAATTCAGAAGCTTTGGGATATTCTAAATTGAACAAATGAAAACTTTTAAAGCATAAGTATGTCCAACGATCTTAAGAAGTTAGAAAAAGGTGTCAACTTGCCATCTAAATATACATAATAAAGCCAAAATAAATGGCTGTATATTTTCGCCTCTTTTCATTAGAAAGTCGATATGATTTTGATTAGCCTGCAGCGTATTATCGATATACATGAATGTTTGTTGAGAATCTTTGATGGTATACCGATAAATCTCTTTTTTACCATGGTGTGATTTTTCTTAAAAATCTGCCAGTTGGATATAGGTAGTAATGTAAGCTCCATAAAGCTTTGAGGGAAAACATATCGGGATCTGCAGTGATAAACAGAAATATAAACAATGATTTCCATGCTTACTTCGAAACATGGTACACACCTATTGCCGCATCTTCTAATGTAACGAATTTCAAAATATTATCTTCATCGTGACTTTTTACTTGCTTACAGTTTTGAAAAAATTTAAACAGAGTAATCAGTTTTGTATCACCCCACCCCATTATTGAGTCATAATTTTTAAACATAACGCCAAAATCTTTGTCAATCAGGAATGAAAAAGAGTTTCACAATATAATGGCGAAAAAATTAGAAAAGTATAAAGAATTTATTAAAGTATTAATAAAATTTAAACAAGCTTACCAATTTGGGTCCGTTTGGGCTTTTATATTCTGGTCACATTTTAACAACATCACATATGTTTCGACACTCATTTAAAATATAGTTAAGACGGTAATTGCTACACGCTGACCATGCTAACTCGAATTCCTCTGGTGTTAAATTATCACATTTCAGACTTTGGGTAAGAGTTTTTGAATCTTTCTCTGGAACTAAAAAGGAATTAGCAATAACAAAAAACTAGCTCAATATATTCAAGGTGGCGCAAAAGTAAACTTCCGATGTTTTTTGGCTGTAATTTAGAAAAAAAATTAAAAACTTTGATTCTTCTTGTGGATTATAGTTATTTGGTCTTTTAATTTTTTTTACATCAAGTCGAGAATATGTCATGTAAATGGCCGCCGCCACAGTTGATTGTCATTTGAGCCCTTTTTATGGCATTTTCCATCACTTTGGCCAAAACTTCGGGCGATAGGTCCTCACATTCTTGACGGATATTGTCTTTAAGAGCTGCAAGAGTCTGAGGCTTGTTGACATAAACCCGCGACTTCAAAAAGCCCCACAAAAAGAAGTCTGGAGCGGTCAAATCAGGCGATCTTGCTGGCCAGTGCAAATCGCCAAAACGGGAGATTAGGCGCCCGGGAAATGCATCCTTCAGCATATCGGTTGTGGCACGTGCAGTGTGTGCCGTTGCACCGTCCTGTTGGAACCACATGTTTTTCAATCCCAATTCAACAAGTTGCGGCAAAAAGAACTCGTTGATCATTGCTTCCATGACATCGACGGCGCTTCCATGACATCCTCGGCTACAGCAGCAATATTCTCTGCAGAACGGCTACTCCGGGGTCTGCCACGCCTGGCAGCATCTCGTGTTGTGCCAGTATCTTCGAGGCGAGCGGCTAAACGTCGCAGTGTTTCACCAGTAGGCGTTGGACGGCCAGGAAATCTGCGACGAAATTCACGTTGTGCCAAAGTTAAAAATAAAAAAATGGTTTCCCATTACATCCCATGAAGGGACTGGGGAGAACTTCTCACAATCACTGAGCTGTGCGCTTTCCAGTTTTCACTCACTGATGGGGACCTACAGTTTTACACCGATTCCGAACGGTAATTTGAGAAGATTTTTCATGGGTAGATACTCGATAGTGTCGCCGTCACTATGCGAGGTGACCGCCGCCGAAAGAATTTTTTTTTGAAGGTGGTCAGAGCCGGGTTCGAACCCAGGATCTCATGTACAAGAGCCGCGCACACTAACCATTGCACCACCCACCGACGGCCACAGTTACCAACCGATTATTGGTCAAATATATAGTCAGCAATATTCCGCGTTCTGGAGCAGTGTAGCGTAACACTGTTTATTAACGTGTATTTCGCATGTGTTTACTACACAAATGTCAAAACAGAACTGATATTAGGGACCATTGGCAAAATTTATAGCATTTTCTGATAGGAGGATTACTTTTGCGCCACCTTGTATATACGTCTGCCCCTTTATACTGATATAAATTTACTTACTTAACACAATTGATCACAGTGTCACTTGATTTCTCTTTTATTAAAGTTTAGTGTTTTATGCATCTACTATACATACTTATGTATGTATTCACTTTTCAAAATAAAAGCACTTAATCACCCCGAAATTCCAATACGTCTGTGCGCACGAGCTGTTACGATTACACTAAAGGTTTCCTTCTTTGAAATTGTTTACTTTTGTAACATTGAGTGGAAGCGAGAGAGAGCAAAGAAATTCAAGAAGACAACAACAGCAAAGCCAAGAACTCAACAAAAACGGTATTCTAACGATTTTCAAGGTCTGCGTAGGGCAAGAAATACACACATGCATACACGTTCACAACGTCACAACCCAGCGGGCAAAAAACCAAGCCTTAGCTAGTGTTACGCTAAATGCTCGCAAACGGGCTCAGAAGCGAGTATTTACCGGACCAAAACCGGGGGAGAAATTAAACTCGCCCAAATATTCGCAAACTGGGTTAAAAACGGGTGCTAAACGGACGAAAAGAGAGAAACATTGTTGTCGTTGTGTCGTGCGCCAAACAGAGGCACACACGTGCAGGCACACGACACAACAACAAAGTTTTGGCTATTGCATTTTGTTTTATTTTTCGTGTTGTTCTCGCAAAAGATATTGCAAAAGTCTCGCAAACGAATCTCTTGCAGGACATCGTAAACGAAACTTTTACTGCCACAAACTGAGCGACTGATGATTCATTTTCCGATCGTTTTCGGATCTGTTTTCGAGAGTTTTACCAGCGAAATTTTCCCGTAACTCTCGTATGCGATATCGTATACGAAGTTTTGGTCCGCTGGGAATGCAGAAAAGAATGTATGTATATTTGTATGTTCGTATGATTTTGATTTGGAAGCTGGGGTGGGTTTTGTCTACCAAAACTATTATTTTATATTTTTTATTTTATAAATATGCAATATTGATTATTATTAATTAAATTTAAAATATTTGGCAGTTTTCATTCTATTTACGATTTGAAATATTTTACGAAATTTTTTTATGAATCTATGAGAGTTGTATGAAATAATTCTATGTAAGAATTCATAGAATAAATGAAAGTTTCATAACTGGAATGAAATTCTACATTGTATTTATGAAACGACGCTTATGAAATATGTTCATAAATATTACGAAGCATAATTCTTTCAGTGTATTTGTTTGTAAACAACTGTTTGTTTGTCAAGTCATTTTTTGGACTTTTACATCGAAATCAAATGGATAGAAGGCGGAAAATACGATACCACACGCTTCGCTTATTTCCCTTGGAAATCTTAAAATGGAAAAAATGTGTTTCGATATTAAAATAATTAAAATAACTCACCTTTGCTGACTTTGAATCCATTTTCAATTGACGATAGCAAACAATTTGACAACAGCTGATTCAAGATGTATCAAATACATGATGATAGGAGGTGGTGTTGTTGCAATAACATCCACTTCAGCGGTGTCAAGCATCAGTACATAAAATCAACAAAGCAAACAACAAACAGAAGAAAGTTCCACTTCCACTGTGTTCCGGCTATCACCTCTATGTATAGATACATCTTGACGGTGTTGCCATATTGAAATACCTAAATGCAGTATAAATGCACTCTGATTTCATGCATTTACGCCAAAGCTAATACACATAGGAACGGGGATAATTGACAAGTTAATTTGAATTAAGACTGCTAATGCAATTAACGCTGTCGCCTGTCTACGCTATAAGAAAACAAGATGACAACTTATGGCAGGGGGATTTATGGCACAGCTGATCGAAAAGGTACCCGATGATGGAGAATGAGAGAGCAAAGAAGACAGGAACTAATTTTGTTTGTTTATACTAATGACAGCTAAATTATGTTTTATGTTGTTTGCATTGAACGAAAATACGCATAAGCATAGAGAAATACTTAAGCGTTAAGCATAAGCATAGAGAAATACTTAAGAATTTCCATTACTCTCTTCGATGCCTCTTCATGAGGACATAGAGTTTTATTTGCTGCTGTATTTCACCAATTTTACACTTTCGTTGGACATAAAACGGACAGAAATCGAAGGGAGTTCGTATTTTCGTTCAATACAATCATTATAAAACATAATATACAGCTGCGGTCAAAATAATAGCACCACGCACAAATTTATATTGAGTCCGTTTACATCGGTTTAACAGTTGGGCCAATTTAGCTCAAAACAAGATAATAAATTCTTTGATGTTAATGGTTTATTATCATAAGAAAATTATTTGGTTTTTTCAACAGTTTATAATTTGCTAATTAATTTAAGCAAAAAACTAAAAAACTACCCAGTCAAAATAATAGCACTTCATTTCATTTTTAACAAAAAATAGTGGTCTTTCTTAAAATAAATCAAAAATTGTACTCAGATATCTTGTTGATAAATTAATTGTATTGTTTCAATACTTTGTCGCGTGACCATTGTTTGCTATTACCGCGGCACAACGCTTTCCCATGGAATCGATTAAATGCTGGCATCTTTCAACTTTGATGGAACTCCAAATTTTCTGTACAGCCTCCCAGAGCCCTTCAACGCTTGTTGGTTTTATTGTTGATACACCCTTCTTTATATCCGTCCACAGATTTTCGATAGGGTTCAAATCTGGGGACTGTGCAGGCCACTCCATTACATTGATAGAGTTATCGTTGAACCATTTTTTTGCCATTTTGCTGGTGTGTTTGGGGTCATTGTCTCGCTGGAAGACCCACACCAGCGGCATTTCGTAGGAAGCTTACGGCAGCATAATTTCATCAAGGATTTTTACATAAACCGATGCATCCATAACGGTTTTGATCCAATATATGGGACCTCCATGTTTTATAGTTTTTGATGTGAATTTTGGCATGTTTTCACTGTTAGGTGGCCTACGGACAAAAGATCTGGAACCCTTTCCACCAAAAAGGACAATTTTGGATTCGTCAGTCCAAAGCACATTTCTCCACTTTTCCTTTGGCCAATTTTGATGTGCTTTAGCAAAAGATATCCTTTTAGCAACATGCTTAGAGGTAAGGAGCGGCACTTTTCGAGGACTACAGGCATTGAGGCTGTTGTCTCGAAGTTTGCGGCGAATAGTTTCCACGCTTGCCGTCACATCCAATGTTTTTTTGAGCTCCGTGGCTGTCATAAAGGGATTTGCTTTAGTAGTTCGTACTAAACGCTTTACCATTAAGGGTGACAAAACTGGCTTCCTACCACGAGATTCAACTTTTTGCTCATATCTTAGGGCATTTATTATCATTTTATTGGAACAGCCCAGCAAATTCCTTATTTGGGAAAATAAGATTTACCCTCGGACGCAAATTTTTTTATTAGTTCACGTTTTTCCGGCGAACAATGCTTTCCGCGACCCATAACTATACAATTTTTATAAAAGTATTACCTGATTTTGAAGAAAGTATATTAAAAAATTTGTATTATCTTTTGTTTTCACTTTTTTTCACAAAATTTTGCAAAACAAATTTAAAAAAGCCTGCTGGTGCTATTTCATTAACTGCACTGAGTAGATCCTTTTGTAAATGATCGATCATTTCTAGAGAACCGTTAACTATCTTGAGGAAAAAAAACTTCTCTTAAAAAGAGTAAACAGAGTACTACGTCATCGCTTAGTTATGTTCAAATAATAAGCACAGAATTTAATTTTTTATTGGAATGACAATAGTTTTCGACGTTGGTGCTATTTTTTTGACCGACACTGTAGCTGTCATTAGCATCAATAAACACTATTTAAAATTAGTTCCGGTCTTCTTTGCTCTCCCATCGGTCTAGTACCTTTTCGATCAGCTGTGCCATAGAATCCCCCTGGCTTATGGCCAGTTTTTAAGTGGGTAGTTAACTATCGGATTACTTAATCGTAATTGAAAGATAATTAGAAGTTAACTTTGCATTTTGTTTTTCATTGGCAAGTTAAAGTAAGCCGTCATATATGTAGTTAACGATTATGGCAACCCTTATAGTCTTATTGGACAAAACATCTGTGTTGGGCTAAATACCAAAACAACAAAGAGGAGCAACCAAATGGAATTATGTAAAATAAGAAGTAAATGCATAAAATCGAAGTCATTGTTATCAAAAATGTGTAAAAAATAATGTTGCCGCAACAATTTAACGATGTAGGCTCAAAGTATACAGAAACAGAAACTTGTATTTTATGCAATCTTACATTTCTCATTTTGACAGCCAGTAACGTGATTGTCAAAATTATATGGGTCTGAATACAAGTTAACCAACCAACATTGGGTGGTTAAATCATTGATAACCATTGACTGAAAAACAAAATTCGATGATTAGCCACAATTTAACTAAGAAACGAAGATCACCACTGACTGAAAAACTGGCCATTACTGAACAACTAGCCATAAGTGTGTCAATTGTGACAGCCATTTCTACGATACCTAGCCTAATCCTAAAAGACAGACAGTATACAAATACTAGTAGCACAATGGTTGGAAATCATCATTTTCTTCTTGCAAAATCTTGGTATACATAATTAAGTATGTATTTGCGTACTTGTTATGAGAACGAAAATTTCATAAGAACTGAACAAGGGAACTGATGTTTTCTGGTTCCAAAAGTTGCCATCCCTTAATTTGCAAAGAACACATATACGGAGATTTCGAAGTTTTCGAGATTTCAACCCATCAAACATATGAAACTGCGAAATCTCGGTATATCTGAACGCTGCTTTAAAGCGATATTATTTTATTGATACCTCATTTCTGTAGTGTGGGCATGTGGCGACATGCATCTTCTCATAACGTATTTGATATATGATTGACAAAAATTAGCAATGAGCAGGTAATTTAATATTTTGTAAAATTTTTTCTCCTATTGCGCTACAGGAAAGTTAAATAACCCGACGTATACCTAATTCTATTTATGGCAAACAATTCCTACAATTTTATATTTATAAAAATTTACATAAATTTAGAACTAATCAATTTTTCACGTTTTTGTCGTTATTTAAAAAATATGTCGAATGTAATATAGACGATCTTAAACTCCAACGCCGTTGTTTTCGAAAAAAAGTTTGAAATTTGATTGGAGAGCTTTTCCTGAAGCTCGTTTGAACGAATATTCGTTCCATATTGAAAGAGATACGATTAAATTGTGTCCCAGTTATTTCCTTAAGTGTTGATTTTGAATGTAGTCCTATTTTTCAACCAAAATTTCAAGATGGACATTCTGAATACATGCTGTTTCTCATCTGGGCTATTCAATAAATTGAATTAATCTTATTACTTTCATTTAATAAAATATTACGTTCATTTAAACGAAAACAAAACGATTTCGGACGAGGTTAGAAGGACTAAATTAAAATTGGACGTTTTGTCCATACTAGTGGAGATTATGACTTCCAAATATTTTTTGGGCCTTATGCACATGACTGCTTTGAGCAGGTGCCTAGGTTGTCTATCAGACAGTTTCCATTTCAATAAACTGTGTACAAACAAAATTAACAGATTTAAAAATAAAAACTTAAATTAATGAGAGCATTTACATTTTCATGGGCATTTACTTCAGTGAACTTGAATTTAGAACAGAAGAATATAGGGTGAAATCTGATTTGAAACAATTTTTATAATAAATTATTTACATATTCACAAGCGATGATATCAAAAAATGTTTGTATACCGCATTTATAAAAAATGGTTTCCCATTACATCCCATTAAGGGATTGAGAAGAGCTTCTCGCAACCAATAAGCTGTGCGCTTTCTAGTTTTAAACTCACTGATTGGGGCTTATAGTTTTACACCGATTCTGAACGATATTTTGACAAGCTTTTTCATGGCTAAGTACTCGATAATGTCTCCGTCACTAAGCGAGGTGACCGTCGTCGAAAGATATGTGAGGTGTCAGAGCAGAGATAGAGCCGAATTTTTGCGTCGATTTATAATTATGGATGAAACATGGGACCACTAGTTCATACCAGCGATAAAGGAACAGTCAAAGCAATGAACTGGAATGGGAGAATCAAAGCCAAAGACGGTTCATGGTCATGGCCTCTGTTTTTTGGGATGCACATGGGATAATTTATATTGATTATCTTCAGAAATTAAAAACCCTCAACGGCGAATATTATGGTAATTTATTGCAGCGGTTATGAGTCTGTGCCAATTGGAATCAAACAACTATGGTGTCCAACAATTTGTTATGATGAGAAAAATTTCCATTTTTGCTGTGCCAATCGATATCTTTTTTGACAATAGTAAATTTTGACAGCTTCAGTATAAGAAGTCTTAAGTTGCAATTGAATTTTAATTTTGCGCAATGAATATTTTTAGAAAATATTTGCCATTGCTTTTACCAATTATTATGCGAATGCGATCTTTACAATCCATGAATATTTTCATTCTGCAAAATTTCTTCCAAATTACTGGAAAATTTCATCCAAATTGCTACACAAATTTCTTTTTCTTTCGTTGTTTTGTTTACAAATATATGATGAACAGAGCCACCAGTCGGCATAAAAACTTGGCGGCGGTGCCGGACAAAAATGTCGAACGGCATTGGATCAAGCCGATGATTACAAATAATTTCAGAAATAAAATTATGTTATTACAAAATGTAAATATGCATGTAAATGCAAAAAAACTGACAAATATATTTATTAAAATTTATTGAGTCATCGTAATCCAAATTAGTATCTAAAAAAACAAGGCCGGCGCCTCACCGCAATTCAAATATTGGCGGCGGCGGCAGTTCGCGTTCACTTTACACAACTTGTTTGTCCGCTGGTGTGTTTTTGTTAAACGTTAAAAATTTCCACCCACTGGAAAAAAATGTACCTAGCCCCATGAGCTAGTGAAATTTTATTCACCACCCAAATATCATATTTTTACTAACCTGTGCACTTTGATACCGATTGGCACAGGCTCTAAGTTATGAAATTGTGGAAAAAGGGCCGCATTTGGCGAATAATAAAGTGTTGTTTCATCAATACAGTGCTAAAGTTCACACATCCACTATTGCTATGGTGAAAATTAATGAATTAAAGTTGGAATTGCTTCATCGCGCACCTTATTCACCAGATCTAGCTCCGGAATATTTTCTATTTCCAAACTTGAAAAACTGGTTAGGTAGTAAAAGATTTGCCAACAATGAAAGGTGGAGTCTTCGGTTGATGACTATTTTGAGCAGTTTTACAGTACTTACTATAAATAATATCGCTGGAAAAAGTGTATCGTGCTAAAAGGTAATTATGTTCAAAAATGAAGAAAATTGTTCCCATCTTTTGTGTGGCTTCTTTGTTAGGTCGGCAAGTTTTGTAACCTCCCTCGTATGGTCAAGTCACCATATGACTTTGACAGAAAACAAAAAGAAGAACAAACACACAGCTTATTTAATTGTTAATATGAAAAATTATAATCACCGTCCTAGTTGAAATAACAATATAAACGTATCATTTAACTCGTAATGCTGTGAGAACTTAATTTTTGCTCAAATAATTTCCGATTTCATTAAATATTTTATATTTTATCACTTTAATTTTCTTTTGAAAATGGCGTCAGCATGATGTATTGCCGATAAATGTATGAATACCGGTTATATTTCGTGACATTTGCCACTGTTGCCATATAGGTAGATAAATTGTTTGACAAAGCACTGAAAATCTTTTTGTATTTAGCGTCTGATCATGTACATAAGTTACTTTCACATTCACTGCATTTTGCCCACATTAAAAGCCTGACGAATGAATTTAGTTAAAATATTTATCTTTTGTGTTTATCTTACTGGAAGTGCTTAGTTTGTGATGTTCAAAATGGCACGTCAAGTGAATGTGACTTGTGTGATAAGGGCGTTAGTGTATGTTATTAGTTTCAACTCAGATATGACTTGTACCGCGTTTATGCTGCAACCGAAATCTCGATTGTCTAGATTTCATTCACACGAACCGCTGATTTGTGTATGGAAAATCAGATGTTTATGCCACGAAATCTAGATATCTTTAGATTTCGAATGCAGTATAAACATGATTTTAAGGATCTGTAACATTTTACTTAACTGGAGGAAATTGGCGGGGTCACTACGACCTCCCATACCTAATATGGGCGGCAGTCCGGCTTATCGATATGATAACTCGTGTAAATTATTTCGAATACTACTTATACTTCCACCTACTATAATTCCACCACGAATAACCACTCTAAAATTGGGCCTGTGTTATAATTCAACACTGGCTAATTTTATGTGAGTGTATGACAAATATAAATGATGATTATTAACATTAATAAATAATTAAATAAAAATACATATGTACAAATTGAAAATATTTCTCAGCCCACTAAGTTTTGAGTGCGCAGTTTGCAGATATTTATATATTTTTGTGTGTTTATATGGGTATAAAAAACAACAACAGCACATCAATTCAGAAACAGACAACAGATGATGTTGAGTTCTGTATTCATGTTTATTTTAATGAGTGTGTTTTGTTTACAAATGTTGACACTTTAACACATGTTTACTAAAAAAAAGTACGTTTTACTCATTCCTGCCGATTGTGCATGTGCAACGGCAGTAGAAACAAAATCTAAAGTCCCGAAATTTTCGTAATTCGGTCATTTATCTCTAAATGTAAAATATTGTTGCGTAGATTTACTACCTATCTTTAATGTACCTTGCGGATATTGAATTTATAATTCCTCTACCCACTCTAACATTGTACCGGTAATTGGTTTTGCCTACGAAATTTTCGCAGAGGGCTGAGTACCAAGCAAAAGAAAATTGGGAGAAATTTTCGGTTCATGAAATTTTCGTTATTTTGTATTCACGTACTCTTTATGGCAACGAAAATTTCATAAAAACTGAATACCGGGCATAACAAGGGGGGGAAGTGACTTGTGTGTTACCAATTTCCCTTACGGCAGCTGCGTGTGCATCTACATCAGGTTCACTTTCTCAGTGTTATGTGATAAGACCCTTTGCCCAATTTTTTTTAATAAGAACAAGTACCTCATAAAGTATATCGGAGATTTCTGAGCAACAGGACGATACCAGAGTAATATTCCATTTTCAGTAGTAGAGTGGTATTTGATAAAACATTGAGTATTGACTTTAAAACGATATTCCCGTTTTATTTTTTGAAATGTATTCCTAATAACTTACCTTCCTCCAAAACCGCCAGCAGATCATCCAACTCCTCACAATCAACCGTAAATAGATTTTCAACAAAAAAGCCTCCAGATTTTTTTGACCATCGCACTGCGAGCGGTTTTCGTTGCGATCCTGGATTTAGTAAATCGATAACCTGTTGTAAGAAATTAAAGAAAAGTCATAGAAGAATTTAGAAAACGAAATGATAAATTATCTTCTTAAAAATTCACAATGTCATTTATCGGGTAATCGACTTCAATTGCACGTCAATTCACCAAAATCAAGGGAAGGAAATGTGGACAAATGTATGCGCCGAATGACGTTTAATTGAATTGACCCCATTAACCTAAAAGAAAAAGTATTTCAATTTGCATGTCACTCTGGTTGATGGACTGTTGCATAGTGTTTTTTTTTTGTTCATTTCAGTTGAGTGTGAACAGGTTTGCAACAACAGATAAGCAGACATTCACTGTTACAGACATATAATATGTATTGGCACTGATAATTTGTAGGGAGTGTCGGGTAAAAGTAAATAAAAAATTGACTTCATTTAAAATTCCACGCAAAAGTATAACTTTGAAATTCTAACTTTGAAATCAGCAATTTCCTGCAGTATTCATTGCAATCGTTTGGTAATAGCGTCGCAACTACATTTGATAATATCTTAAGGGTGGTTTATAGGGTGTCGTGAAATTAAATTAACGTAATGTCTTAGATACCAGTAAATTGTTGATATCGGTTTCACCGAACATTTTATTTGTAATTGATGTTAATTTCAATTAGTGAGAAACTACCGATATACTCTCCGATCAGTCACACCCAGCTTTAGGAGAGTCACATTAACCAAAATATTGCACAGTACCGAAGTTTGATAAGATCGGTTGTGTTTTACGGAAGATTTCGTGTCGACTGACCAGACGTCCGCTGAACTTTTGTGTAGAATATAGTTGGGTAGTTCATGAACTACATAGTTCATTTAGGGTGACCAGACACCACCCACACGTATACAATGCACATGTTCGATATCGCGACTGTGCTCGTGATTGTTATGTCCGGGCACCTTAAATGATCGAGTTCGAGAACTAGTGAACGAGTTCGACATAAGTCTAGTGCAGAAGGTACCAGAATGGGCGTGGCAAATTCGATATTTTTTTTTAATATATAGGCTAATACCAAATTTCATTTACCATATTTGGACCGATATTCTTAATTATAACTCTCGAATGAAGGACAATATTGAATATTTTCCAAAAATGCGTCAAATTTTCCAAATAGGTTCCCGTTCATTGTTTTTGGAAACTTAACTAAAATTATTCAATTAAAAATTAAATAATGTTCTACGTTTTGTTACTGTTATGTAGCGCTAAGAAGAGCGCAAGTTTACGCCAGATCAGAAACAATAGCGGTCCTCATGAAAGCTCGAAAGAACCTCGTAAACTCGAAAACATCGTAAACTTGCACAGCAAACGTCAAAACAAACAAATTTCCCATACAAAGCGACTTGCTCAAAAGTGGAAAGTTTTCGAGGCAAATTTGCTGCGCAAACGTGGGATTGAGAAACTTGTAAACTTTTGACATTTCGTTGTCCTCTGACTAGGATGGATAAATAAGGTGATAGCACTAGAACAGTAGAAAAAGTACACATACATAATACATGCAATTGCTTCTGCTACCACCTTATGTATCCATCTTGGTCAGCTGATATGGATTTGAGCACAACTACGCTGAGCAACTTTACCTGGTGCCTCATGCAACGGTGCGAGGAAAACTTGCGCTGAGCAAAAGTTCTCGGCTTTCACGTTTGCATGAATACCGCTAATGTTTTTTTGTGGGATAGAGCATCCATCATTACACTATGATGCGTGCCTAATGCGTTTTGTTGCTGGCGGGATAGACTTTCACACACGATGCGAAAATTTGTGGGGAGTTGTTACGTTTCTCTTTCTTCAGTTTCTTATTTCTGCCATTTTGGTGCATATCAATTCTAACGTTGAAGTGAAAAGGTGTAACCGATCGGTACAAATATTTAATTTTTTAATAAATTGACTGAGAATACACCACTTTTACAATTTTCACGAGTGTAAGACAACGAATTCAACACAGAGAATTTGCATTTTTGATAAATTTAATTAGAATAGACAATATTTGCAAATGTAAGAATGAGGGTGATCAGCCGATTAAGCGTCAAAGACTGCAAGTCAAAACTCACAATGTAATGTAATCGTGGTTTACGTAGGATTTCTAAAAGAGAATAGCGTCATAATTGCAGCCTGACAAGCATCATCTAAATACGGGCATACACGCCGGTTCACTTATTTAAAGGCACGAAAAATTCCATATTCAGCAGCCTGCATCTTTTGCAATTTGTAACCGATTGCAGAATTTTAAAATGGAAATGGAAGCTAGACATCTTGAGATGTAAAAAAAAATCATGACAATAGTGGTTTTTTAAGTAAAGAACTTTTTTTGAGAAATTTATAAAAAAAAGTCAAAAAATGTGCCATTTTTCTTGGTTCACATGGTTTTTTTTTTAATTTGCATTGCTTTATCTAATGCAAATGCAAAAGAATTACCATTGTTCGCAATGGCAATTAAAAAATTTTGAATTTGCATTTGCTCTGGCAATGCAAATGCAGGTTGTGGAATCAGATGCCAATTGCAATGAAATATGGGAATTCATTTAATTGTTTTGAATTTGCTTGACTGCTGGCAATTATTCTGTTTTTAAAGTATTTTATATGTAGAGGTTTGTGGCTTCGATAGGTATTGCCTCGTAGTACTTTCAAATTCATAAACTTGCACTGTATAAAATATTTGAAAACCAAAATTGCCAGATCTGAAGGAAATGCTTTGAAAATAAGTAAATACAATTGCCAATGGTATTGAAAGTTTGTTCAATTTGCATTTGGACAGGGAATTCAAATTAAACAACAATTTATAATTGTCTTATAATTAATTTGCCCCATGTATGACTGGAATAAAGACACTTTATTATTTTGTTTAAAAAATATTTAGCGTTTGTTTAGTACAATTTATTACATCTTAATCATTTTACGAGTGAAAATGGCAAAACAAAAAATTTTAAATCTATCGGAAAAAACCAAAATCGATGTTTACCGTTCTGAAGGATATTCTAACGCCGCAATCGCTAAAAAAAATTCGACGGAGCCCAACAATTGTCGACAATTACATCAAGGACCCCGAGGCGTATGGAAAATAATTTAAAGGAAGGGTTTCATTGTATTTATCTACGTATGAGAAAAGAAAAATCGTCACAATTGCTCTAATTCTGCCATATCCTTGTCATAAATAAGAGCTCAAGCTGGAGTGGAAGCGATCAAGTCATCAGTACGCAGAGTATTTAAAAGCTGTGAGTATCTTAAGTACCTGAAATTACAAAAAAGCCACCACTTAATGCTCATCGTAAGGAAAAGCGGCTTCAATTCGCCAGAGACTACATGGTATGGGATGTGCAGCCATGACTGGAGAACCGTTATATTTACGGATGAGAAGAAGTTTAATTTGGATGGGCCTGACTACCTACATCACAGCCGAGTGGGCGGCGTTATGGTGTGGGGTGCTATTACGTACTATTGCACCATCGATCTTGAATTTCTAAGTGCGACAATGACTGGTGCAAGCTATAAAACGTTATTGGAATCGGAAGTTTAGTGAACTATTTGGTCCCATATCTTGGATATTACAACAGGATTGCAAGCTAAAAGGTTAATATACTTGACTGGCCACCCTATTCACCAGATCTAAACATTATAGAAAATGTCTGAGGTTGGTTATCTCGAAAGGTCTATGAAGGAGGTAGACAATTTGATGACAAGTAGTCACTAATTCAGGCCATTAGGGATGCTTGGAATCAAATTTCGCTGGATTACATAAATTCTCTTTACCCGTATATTTGAAGTTATTAAAATGAAAGGGGGTTGTATCCATTACTAATAGTTCTTAAATAAAGTAAAATAAATTTAAAAAAAACAAGAAAATCTGTTTTTCATTAAAATTAGTTAAAGTGCCTTTATTCAAGTGAACCAAAAAAATAGCACATTTTTGGACTTTTTTTTATAAATTTCTCAAAAAAAGTTCTTAACTTAAGGAACCACTATTGTCATGATTTTTTTTATATCTCAAGATGTCTAGCTTCCATTTCCATTTTAAAATTCTGCAATCGGTTACAAATTGCAAAAGATACAAGCTGCTGAATATGGAATTTTTAGTGCCTTTAAATAAGTGAACCGGAGTGTAGTTGACAGGAAACCCATCATATTAGGGTGTACTGCAATCCTTTTGTTTGGAGGGTGGCATATTGAAGATCTGATTACGGGAATGCCCATTTTGTCTTTGCGAGGGTGCATGGAGTGTCCTTCATTTTGGGATCATTATGGGGCTAAATCGTTACGACTAACAATGGGGTCGATTGGAAAAACCAGGGTAATAATATCGCAACTTTTACAGAATTGTTCTAATTATTTTAAAATTTACTAGACATTTGTAGAGGGCTTTTAGAGCATTGCATACAGAGGCACCCTGTGTAAATATAGTTGGTGCTACAGGGTGTCAAAGTTGACCACTTTGGTGCTGTTGAAGCTGATTAGAAACATATTTCTCTTTCAAGAAACTTCTCTGCAAGATAAACAAAAACTTCGCAGAATGTTGTGGAATATCTTTCATCGTTATTAAGATAAATAAAAATAAATGGTTTTCCCATGAAGGAATCGGCGAGAGCTTCTCATCACCCGTGAGCTGTGCGCTTTCTAGTTTTATACTCACTGATTAGGACCTACAGTTTTATACCGGTTCCGAGCAGTATTTATGAGAAGCATTTTCATGGCTAAATACTCGATAGTGTCGCCGTCACTATGCGAGGTGACCGCCGTCGAAAGAAATTTTTTTAAGGTGGTCGGTGTAGGGATCGAACCCAAGATCTCAAGTACAAGAGGCTCGCACACTACCCATTGCACCACCGACGGCCATCGTTATTAGATATTCGCTAACAAACTTTAAAATTGTCAAATTTTTTATTGACTTATTTCAGACTTTTGTTACTAACTCGGCCATTTGAGGGAGGAGCATATTTCTGAAAACGCCACTAAATTAAAAACACTTTAATAAAGAATACACTGTACACATTTTTAAGTTATCTCAATTCAAAATTTGCATAGGTTTCAGCGAAAAATCTAAAGAAACTGCTGAATAAATCATGGAACCTTTTCGGGAAAATATTGTGTTTTTACAGGTTGAAAAAAATTTTAACTTTGAGTAGACGGCATTTCCTACCGCCTTTAAGTTTCTCAAAAATTTTAGAAGTGTATTCTTTAATGAAGTGCGCAACAATTGAGTGGTGTTTTCAGAAATATTATTTTCCTTTAAATGACCGAGTTATTAACAAAAAAACTGAAAAGAGTCAAAGAAAAAATTTGAAATTTTTCACTTTGAAAGAGAATATAAAGGGTTTTTCAACAGAGACGCTACAAAAGTAAATCGATAGGGACAGCAAACGACGCCATATTTTTTTCCCGCTCTTTTGACATTTCTCTTCAGTAAGGTTTGCCATTTCATCATGGAAAGATATACGAGTCAACAACGAATCGAAATTATTAAAATTTACTACCGAAGTTTGGAGTCAGTGGCCCCAACTTTAAGAGCGCTACGTCCAATTTATGGTCGTCATAATCGTCCTACCAGATCAACAATCTAGTGCAAAAATTTGAATCCACAAAATGTTTCCGTGCCAGTGAGACAAAGAAGTGCCCGTAGTGTCGAGAATATTGCTGCCGCTGAGGCTTCAGTTCAAGAAAGCCCAAATGTGTCTCTCACACGTCGTTCTCAAGCGTTGGGAAATATCATTGAAAATTGCTTCAAAATTGATTTTAAATCAAATGCGACAGGAAATGACTATTAATACAACTACAACTGAAATAAGAGACCGTTTATCTAAGTGCATAACGCAACAAGGCTCTCATTTCGAAAATTTTCGTTAATTGAAAACATTTAAAAAAAAATTCGTTTTCATTTCAAACGAAAAAATAAATTATTTAAAATCAATTTTGAAGCAATTTTCAATGATATTTCTTTTTCATTTAAAAAGTAGATTATGCATTTATTGAAAATGCATTCAAAAATGCAATTATTTTAAACACGAATATCTCGAAAACGAAGCCACCTAGGCAATTGGCGTAAGAACAAACATTGTAGCTTTTGTTCTCAGCTATCACGTGTTTAAGTTTAGACAAAAGTTTAGGGGACACCCTGTATATTAATAAGGGTAAAAGATATTCCGCAACACGTAGCGTATTTTTTTTGTTTGTCTTGCATAGTACTTTAGATTCCCAAAAGTAAAATATCTTTGTGATCGGTCTATAAGTGTAGAAGTACAAGGCATTTAAAGTTTCAACAGCACCAAAGTGGTCAACTTCGACACCCTGTAGAACCAACTCCCAGACTTCTCCTCTTCAAATGTCTAGTACATTCCAAAATGATCAGAACAATCATTTAAATGTTGTGATATTATTACAGTGTATTTTCCAATCGGCCTCAGTGTGCGTGGGAAATCTTCTGTAAAATCTTGGTGGTCAAAATAAAGCTGAGGCGTGCGTCATATGAAAGCTCTTCTTAGGAATAATTGTTGTTTTCCCCAAGAGCTGTACATTGTTTGCTGATTCGAGCGATATTTACAACATTCCGAAAAGATACGAAAGCTACAAATATTGGTCGATAATCCTCTTCTTTGCCTCAAATACTTTTGTTTGGGTACTGAACAAGCTCAAACTTTGAAAGTTTGAATCAATTGATTCGTTAATTTTTAGAATTTTTTTTGAAATCAACGCCAAAATAGTGAAAATTTTCAAATTTTAAATTTTCTAACAAATTTTAAATATTATTAATTCTTTTCCCATATTTTCCCCTTATTAAGGCCAAACTACATCTCTTTCCGGGTGTGATTTTTTTTGAATTTTACTCCACCCTAATGTACATACCTAGTATTATAGAATAATACATACATAGAAACTTTTATTCGCTCAATGAATTAAACGTCATAGGTACGATGGAAAGTCTACATTGGATGGTGGAAAATATGGGTTCAATAATACCAGATAGTGGCAATAGTATACAACGATCAACAAAGGAACAACTACCGAATTTCGTGTTTTTGTGGCAAACTAGTTGTGTTAAATACATTACAAATGTATACCAAAGATAAAAGTCAACAAAAAAGTGCAAAATACATTTAAATTTTTAAGTTCTACACCAAAACGACAGGAAATAGTTAAGTGAACATATTTTGTAACTCCACCTGGTGTAAGATAATTTTAAATTTAATTGCTCTCATTTCCACAAACCTACGATGAAGAGTGTGAAATGAAACGTCAGATGAGAGAATAAGTTTATCTATGTATGTAGGTATTATTCTATGCCTAGTACATACATATGTATGTTTGTCAATTTCTAGGAATTGCATCTGACTATGCGGAGTAGTGTCTATGTGGCAATTCGGTGAATACACTCTCAACGAATTAGAGACTTGAGGTTTTATCTGTCAGAAAATTACCCTACACTTAAATCAAATATTTATACAAGCAGTGCTACACTGCCGGTAAACTTATCTGGGGGAAAATAACTTTAACAACAAAAAGTCTCATATTCTCGAACATATTCATCTTCTTAGGCTAGGTTAGGTTTTAGGATAAGATAGAAAGTTAGGTTAGGTTAAAGTAGGACACACTTAGTCCAATGAGGACCGTTATGATACCACAGGACGTCTTATTCCGATTTCATCGTTGAGCATGTAAATTGACCTGGTATGGTTAAGTAGTGTCAAGCCATATGATACCTCATCCTGATATACCAGGATGTGACTGAAGAAGAAATGTACATTAGTACCTGGCGAACAACTTAATACTCTGCCAAAAGGACCCAAGATCATTCAGTTTAACTGCCTGAATGTCTGCTAGATTCAACAAGAATTAAGGCCCTGTATTTTGTCTCTTAGTCACACAAAATTCGTGGCGGGAGCATATCAGATGTTTCGACACTCGCATCTTCCTCTTCATCCCCGTAGCTTCTGCAGTAATAATGAGATGATATTCCAAGTCTTGATGCACGTCTGCCAATTCAAAAGTTCCCAGTGATAACAGGTAGTAGTATACAGATATCTTGTCTAGGAATGTATATTAAGTTTAGGGTACGATACAGGGCATTCTTACCGGTGAAACTACATGTTGTGCCTCCAGACCATCTATTATTCTATCAGACTGGGAGCTTCGGTGTTAGGCACTTGCTTTCATGCAGAAATGCGCTCAGCCATATCCACTGGAATAGGTACAGTAGTCCTTAATCTCGCCAGCTCATTCGCTCTATAGTTCCCAGTAACGATCCTGTGCCCTGGCACCCATATAAGGTTGACATCCAACTGTCAGAGTAGATGTTGATGCCCCAGGCGGTGATAACGTTTCGTCCCACCCAAACGGCATATTCACCGATTGCCATGTCTTCTGCTTGAAAAACACTGGGATGGCCTGGTGTCTCTTGTGCAAGGTATAAACTCCGCTCTTTAGAATTGAGTCCAATCACTACCTTGCCATATAGTTTGGAGCAGTCAATAAAAAAGTCAAAATATCTTCTATAAACTGGAATGCGTTCCATCTGTTCCTGCCTGTCCGGAATATGAGTGGAGAAGTTTCTCTCAAAGGAAGAAGTGGGTATCATGTAATCCACTTCTATCGTGCCTTAAAATCTAGTGTAACAACTCCACTCCATATGGCGCCCGAAATACACGCCATTGCCATTCTCTGGACTTTTGTCAACAGACTTTGGTGAGTGGGGTTTCTATTACTGACCACCATACAGCAATGCCTTAGAGCAATATCGGGCGGACAACAGCTGTATATAATCATAAACTATTTTCGGGGCTAGGACCATCGTCCTCCAATGACCCTTTCACATCAATATAGGGTCACTTTGGCTCTACTGATCCTATCCGTAGTCTTTGATTTAAAACATTCTGTCGCGGATATTGCACTATCCTTTAGACACATTACTCTTTCACAAAGAGTCAAGAAATGAATATACGGAACCTTCTGCATCCTCGTAAACACTACGAGCACGGGGTTTTACACACAGTTCCTTCTCCATGGCTAACTTAGAGAGTCTCCTGATTAAGTTATGGAGCTCATCTCTGCAAGTGGAGGGGTATTGTCCCTGCAGTGCAATTATCAGGTCGTTAGCATACGCTACGACTGTACAACCTGATAACTCTAATTCTAGCAAAATATAATCAATACTAAATTCCACAGAGGGGAGATAAGATTCCTCATTGGGGCGTACCTGTATTTACATTTCCAGTTAAAGTCGTGTGACACAAGGACGAGGTTATGCGCCTCCGCATAAGTAGCTCAATCAACCATAGATTAAACTAATGATCCCCTGGTCAACACAAAGTGCCGATAGAGTCGAATTTATCAATACCGAAAAGGCGTTGTTAAAGGCACCGCCTAGAGGGCATTTCTTTAGATAAACAGATTTCTCTATGAAGCTCACTAGAACGGTTACTGCCCTTATTGTACGCGTGGTGGCATGTGGAGAGCTGAGAAAAGTACCTATGGTCGTTCGCGGATATAAGTCAATTATTCTTCCCAATACCTTCAGAAAACAAGATTGGAGAAGGTCAAAATGAGACAAATCACCCACATCCCTAAATATGAGACAAATGTTCCACGTCCCTAAAGAACTAGGATTCCACGGTAAACATCATGCTGGTGGCACGTTCAGTATTTGTTTGTAAAGATTCTATTTGAATACTGCTCTGACATTCAGTCTCGGGGCATACCTAGTAATCAGAAAGAGTCTATCCGATTCAAGCATTGAAACGTTAGGCCTAGGTTTAGAAGGAAGGTTCTTACGTTTCCTCAGCGTCGGTAGGTGACTGATGCATATTTTTTTGTCCTTTAGAAGGCGGATGAGTCAAACGTATGGGCCAACGGCGGATAAAAAACCAAAAGAAGAAAATCCAGGTTCGACATATTGCATCCTTGTCAGCGTCTGATCCATAATGGGCGGCTGCAATCAAACATCCTAGCATTAGGTAAAATGTTTGTTTGCCTCCCGCCACCGTTCATAATGGCAGTGAAAATACAAAAACGAAAGAGAAAACATAAACAACCCATATTTGTTGACGAATCGATTGCGGGGGCAAACGTTATAAGGACCACGATTTACGGATATGCACCTGGAATGTGAGAACTCTATATACATTCGGTGCAAGTATCCAATTGGCAGATGTCCTCGAAAGTTATAAGGCTGACATTACCGCAATCCGGAAAATGCGATGGACAGGACATGGCTGCAAACGAAAAAGAAACTGCGACATATACTACAGTTGCCATGAAAACAAAAACATGAATTTGGTTGCGGATTTGTAGTTGGCAAAAGACTGCGACATCTAGTCTCTAGGTTCAATCCTGTGAGTGAACGTATAGCCACAATCCGCATAAAAGCGAAATATTTTTATATTTCTGACAGTTCCGACAACGATATGAGACTGATTGACTTTGCCGCGGCAAAAAACATGGTTATTAGTGGTACAAGATTCAAGCATAAAGACATCCACAAGGCTACTTGGGTATCCCCTGATCAAAGAACGAAGAACCAAATTAGAGAACGAAAATCGTACGAAACCAGACGCAGAGACAGCTAGACATCGGAAAGCTGCAATTACCAGAGGTAGCCACAGCCTACTCAAGGAAGCTCTCGCACTTTTGACACAGAACCCTACCGATGACGATTCTGAAGCGCAGTCGAAACCCATTTCCGACTCTCTAAACACTGCCGCAACAACCGTACTTGGTTTCGAAAAACCGCTTCCCAATAAACCATGGTACGATGAAGATTGTCGCATTGCAAATGATGAAAAGAACGCTTCACGCATGGCAATGCTTCAGTCAATTGCAACGCGAGCTGCGACTGAGCGGTATAGGGAGAATAGAAAGGAGTTAAACCGTCTCTTTAGCCGTAAGAAACGGCAGTGGAGAAAGCGCTAGAGTGAGAAAATTGAGAGATACAGAAGGAAGAACGAAGCCCGAAAATTCTACAAAAAAGTCAAAAACGGAACTAATGGAAATGGTTCAGGGCCCCCTTCTGTAAAGACAAGGACGGAAATCTCATCGCAGATGTGCAGAGTATGTTTGGAATATGAGAGATCATTTCTCTGCGCTATTGGAACCTGAGATATCCAATGACGAGACAATCGATCAAAATTTGGACGATGACGTCGATTGCCCCCCTCGTAACCAAGACGAGGTCAGAACAGCTATTACCCGGCTTAAGAACAACAAAGCCGCAGGAGCCGATGGATTACCGGCGGAGCTATTTAAGGCTGGTGGCGATGAGCTGATAAGGTGTATACATCAGCTCATTAGCAAAATTTGGTTAGATGAATGCATGCCCTGCGATTGGAGTCTCAGTGTACTATGTCCCATATTTGAAAAAGGTGACCCGAGTCTCTGTGCCAACTACCGTGGAATAAGCCTTTTATCCATAGTATATAAGGTTCTATCAAGCATCATAATGTGCGAGAGACGAAAACCAATTATCGCTGACATCGGGTTATCGAAGGCCGGCTTGTAATCGACAAATAGATTATAAGTCTTTCGCATATTATACTTGATAGAACCTTATATGCTCTGGATAAAACACAGAGAGTTGACACAGAGACTCGGGTCACCTTTTTTAAATATGGGATATAGTAATGAGCTGATGCATGCAGTTTATCAGCTCATCGGCGCCAGCCGTAAATAGCTCCGCCGGTAATCCATCGGCTCCTGTGGCTATGCTGTTCTTCAACCTCGTCTTGGTTAGGAGGGGGCAATCGACGTCGTCCTACAAATTGTGATCGATTGTCTCATCGTCATTGGATATCTCAGGTACTCGTAGCGCGGAGAAATGATCTCTCCATATTCCCAACATGCTCTGCACATCTGCGATAAGATTTCCGTCCTTGTCTTTACAGAATGGTGCCCTGATCTATGTCCATTAGTCCCGTTTTTGACTTTTTGGTAGAATTTTCGGGCTTCGTTCTTCCTTCTGTATATCTCAATTTTCTCACTCTTGCGCTTTTTCCACTGCCATTTCTTTGTTCCCTATACCGCTCAGTCACAGCTCGCGTTGTAATTGACTGAAGCATTGCCATATGTGCAGCGTCTTTTTCTTCGTCATGCCATGGCTGATCCTTCTGAGGTTTTTGATAGCCAAGTTCAGTCCTTGCAGCGGTTTTCAAAGAATCGGAGATGTGTTTCCACTACGCTTCCAGCACCTCGGGAGGGGGAGTATTCTGCTCTAGCAGGAGAGTGAGCTTTAGTTGATAGGCCTTTTATATCTCCGGTATTTGCAGCTTGTCGATATCTAGCTTTTCCCGTGTTCGGCTTCGTAGGTTTTTCGACCTGCTGAGTCTTGTGCGAACTTTCGCAACCATCAGGTAATGATCGCCTTGTCACTTTAGCTAACTAACGGAGATTTCCGGTAAAGCCACTGCCAAGGACATACCGCGTGTAAGTAGTTGGAAGCTTGTACTGCTCAATGAAGGAATCATTTTTGGCCACTCCCAAGTGAATGGTTATGAGCAACTTTCCAACTCCACGGGCAGTCGCATGTCCATTCCATTTGGTTGGAAATAAAACGGATAGAAATAAAATGGAATGCTTATTTTGGTTCGATGCAACCAACATAAAATATAATTTACCTGTCATTAGTATCAATCAAACACTATTTAAGATTAGTTTGCTGCATGGTTTGCTTCGAGTTGATTATCGCTCTCTCGCCTATCTCTCTGATTTCTATCACTACTCTACTTCATAATCGATCAGCTGTGTCATGGATACCCCTTGGTTTCATCGACCAGATGTGTTTGATCGTTGTAGCGATTCTGATCCACAGAATTTTCACATCTTTTGTTATCGCACTCTTTCATATATTTTTCCTAACAGAGGGTTTGTGGTTTATGTGTGTGATAATGTTTTATTTCAGTCCAACTGGGTACGACAGATCCTGAATTTAACTGCCTGTGGTTAAAGTTTTGGATCACATCATACGTTATGCATTTCGGGTATCTTTATAGAAGTCTCAACTACAGAAGGAAGCCTTCCTTCCATAAACGCTTTCGACGCCGCTTCCGATTATATTAGTAAAGTTTTAGAAGATTGTTCGGATGGCTAATTTGAAGTCGCTGGCGATTTTAATTTTTACAATAACTGTTGACATTCCCATTCGAGACACTCAATTCTAGAGTGTCAATACACTGAACTTTTAGCAGCTCAGAACCATTTTATACTATTAGTAAATTCACCAACAACTATTCCGGGTGTTGTCAAACCTTCTAGACCTTTTGCTATCTTTACACCCTGACAAGTATGAAGTTAACATCCTGGCGTCTGGTTAATTCAGATCACTGTATCATTTCTGTCTTCTTTTGGTACCGTATTCTGAGCTTCACATTGTGTCATTACCAGTCACAACGCGATCAAAATTTTTGTACGAAAAGGTTTGTTGGCCTAAGCTCAACAATTTCTAGAATCAGTTCAAGTGGATGTCGCTTGCTTGCTAGTAACTAAAACGCCAAACTAGGGATAATTTATTATAACATATATATTCGTCTTGCTCTAACACTTGGCTTGTAGTTATTCTTGCATATGTATATGTATATTCGGAAGTATATGTAGTTGCTCCGCTCCAACGCATGGTTTGGAGTTATTCCTGCAAATGTTTATTTCCAGTAATCTCTGTCATTCTTATTCAGTCGACCGTAGGCCAAGTCTTCAAAAAATTGAAGTCAAACGCCGGACAATGAATGAAACACTCGCCCAGGATCTGGCGTCCATTGTTGAATGGGGTCGATTGAATAAAGTATATTTTAATGCGGGTAAGACCCATTGTAGTTTGTTGTCTCATAAGTGGATTGCTGACCAGGTGTGTCGTCATTGTCTATGGACGGTGTGGATACTGATGAATCACACGCTCTTGGTGTTCTGGACATGAAAATACAATGTGATGTCCGTTTGGCAAAACATGTATTTGAAGTGTCGACAGATGCATTCAAGTGTCTAGGCTTTTTAAAGCAGTGCAAGAAATACTTCAATCCATCTGATCTCAATATCTACACCACCTACATCAGGCCAAAAATGGAATATAACTCCCATATATGGGCAGGTGCTCCTAGGACATCTTTGGAGCTTCTCGCCCGTGTCCAGAGGAGAGCGACGATGTTAATAGGGGCAGTAGGATATCCAACTATATTGCCTCCCTTGAGCATCGTCGAAATGTGGGTTGCGTGTCGCTGTTCTAACGATACTTCCACGGAATGTGTTCCTCGGACATCCGTCAACTTATGCCAGACGTGAGGATATTTAGCCGAAGGAACTCTCATCCGTTTTTTATCGAGTGGCCGGTTGACCGCACTGCATACTATAGAGAAAATTCGTTCTTCAGCCGTACAGTCCGTATGTGGAATAAACTTCCGGCTAGTGTCTTTCTCGCCAATTGTGACATAAAAAGTTTCAAGACAAATGACAACAGACACTACTCCCTCTTTCCACCCTCCACTACCTCAAGTTTCCTTCGCCAACACAATGCACTGCATTCATAGGAGGCAAAAATTGAGGTCTAAACAAAAATTCACTGACGTATGCGCTGCGCAAGAGGACAGGATCAACAATTTAATTTAAATTATTTATGCTGCGTTCTTGAACGACACATTTTGGTTGCCCCCTAGTTCGTACACTTGCAGACTAACTTTAGAACTTTGGTACCTAGATTTTAAAAGAAGTATTAAACTTACCCGTTCATTGTAGATCTCCATAAACGAAGCCTTTAGCACATATGATATATCCTTACGATTTTTGATCAATTGGAAGAGGTACAAAAATGAACGGAAGATGAGACCATGTCGGGGATCTTTAGGATTCGGTTTACCAATAAACTGGAAAGGAGACAATTAATTAAAAAACCAATACAGATACAAATTAAATTTGTTCCAACTGATACATACCAAATCTGGCGGTCCGGTTAGCGTATGTGTCTTCCCCGAACCTGTTTGGCCATAACAAAATGCTGTACAACTAAAACCCTCAATAGACATCTCTATGATGCGCTTAATACCCGAATAATCCAAAATGTCATCTTGAGTGGCTCCAGGTTCGAACACCACATTGTAGGTGAAGACACGAACTTTTTCGCAATTGCGACTTTTTGCAGAGCTGCTACCCTCAATCTATGGAATTTAATTTAAAGAAAGAATTGCTGAATTCACTGTACGAGTAAATTTATTTAATAATTCTTACAATAATTTGGCCATTTCCAGGGAATTGTAGAATCGACCCATGTCTATCCCGTTTCTCCTTCTCATTCAAAGGTCTTACTCTAACCACCACGTTGATGTTGTCCTCCGGTGTTGAGGGTTCACTGCCGGTCGATTTAGATGCCACAACCTCTAAAGTGTCCGCACTGCCAATTCTGCAAAATAGAAATTCCCACAAATGTAGCCTTGAATTATCGTTATGATTCTTGACAAATTATTAACTTGAACTTGAGTTTGCGTGAAAATTCTAAAAATAATTTTAACTACGTGCTAGTAAATCAAACACCACCCCCATTGGTCAAATTAACGTGGGCCATTAACTTTGGGTTACCATTAACGACTGACTACCCGCTTAATAGCGGTGGGGGTGGGTGAAGAGAGTAAAATATTCGTCATAAATTTGTTTGCTAAATTAGATTATCTCATCAAACCGTTGGTTAGAATTTCACAATAGAAACCATATGAACAGAAGGGTGCCCAATTAATTACTGTGGTTTAGGGCGAATAGAAATGTGCAAACATATTTTTCAAGAATTAAATATTGAAACATATGTATATATCGTAGAATTAAATGTTGAAATATAAATATATACTGAAGTATGTACATATATCTATTATTTTACAAGTGGGGATACATTTTTTGGTTGGGGGATCTGGGGATTTGTTGAGGAGTATATATTTTGTATTTTTACTATGGTAACAACAACGACATTTGAAACAACAACAAATATGGGAGTAGCAGTTTAAAATATCAAAAAACACATGAGGTGTCAGGGGACATCCGATTGGAACGAAGTTCCTTTCGCTATATATTATATACTAGTTATTTCCAACACAGCCTGTTGAAAATACGATAATTTAAATGGATCTTTAAGAAAGATACTTTTTGTAAAATGATAAACTTTTTTTAAGAACATTTTTTTATAGAATGTAGTTTTAAAAAAAAGTATATTTTTATTTTTTTTTTTTGTATGAATCTGTATTATATTTTCCCGAAAAGGCCCTTTTTGACGTAGAATACGTCTTACCTTACGGTATGAGGAGTCATGTCAGGTTTTTATTGTTGTAATCTTTATTTCATTGAATTTGAGGCAACGGCTAGATGAATTTTTTTAAAATTTTTTTTGTAGGTAAATGAAGATGTTATCTTTCGTTTGATATACATTTCATATTGGTTGATATATTTCTAGTATTTTAATTGCTCAAATGAAAATTGTTTAAACACATACACTCAAACATATGTGTGGTGTTTGGTTGAGTGTTTTTGGTTGCTCAACATTGCTTAGGAACATGTATCTAGTAGAAAGTGAAACGAACAGCAAGCTAATGTTGCTTGGCAACATGTACCTAGTAAAAAGTGAAACAAACAGTAAGCTAACGTAATAAAGCTTTTTTGCGAAAGCTTCAATAAAGCTGTTGTAACATTAATTTTGAATTGTAAAGCGTAAAGCTTTCACACAACGCTCGAATGCTAATGCGAAGACTCGATAAGGTAAACCTTTTTTAATATTAGGGCGGCCCTCTCAACATTCGCAGAACTTATTTCAATAAAAATATTAATTAAAATACATAAATTAAATTAAGTTTAAAAAAATTTAACATAATATTTTTTTTTTAAACGGACTTGAATCAAATGCCGTTGGTAAATATAAAAATTACAGCAGACAGTTGTCCGAGGCCTTCGGCCACGGACTGTCCCTGCAGGCTGTGTCAGAGACACGGCCATTAAGTTTAACGTAGAATACGCCATCCGATAAGACAGAAAACATATATAACAATAAATGATAAATAATATAAGCAAATGAATGATAAATAATATAAGCAAATGAATTTATTGTTATATATGTTTTCTGTCTTATCGGATGGCGTATTCTACGTTAAACTTAATGGCCGTGTCTCTGACACAGCCTGCAGGGACAGTCCGTGGCCGAAGGCCTCGGACAACTGTCTGCTGTAATTTTTTTAAAGAGAGGTTCTTCTTTCATTAATAGCTAATGTTTTTTTGAGGAAAAGGTACTATTTTTACGAAGAAGTATTTTCTGTAACAAAAGACCCTTAGAGTATGAATTTTTTTAGAAAGAGTACTTTTTTTAAGAACTGTGAAACTGTGAAATGAAAAAAATCTCCAGTGTTAATTTAGGTACAAGAATTATCACTGAAAAGTTTTCACAGAACCAGAATCCACCCCCAGGTACTTTTTAAAGAAGTGGTACTCTTTTTAGGAATTGGTATTTTTCTTAATTTATAAGAAAATTTATTTTTTTAAGAGAAAGTCTTGTTTGAAGAAACGGTTTTTTCTAAGAAATGGAATTTGTTTTAGAATTGGTTCTTTTTTCAGGAATAAGTAAATTATTAAAAGTAGGTACTTCTCTCAAGAAAAGTTATTTTGTTTCACAAAGATGGTACTCGTTAAAGAAAATGTAATTTTTTAAGAAAATGCAATTTCTTCTAAGAATATGTACTTTTTTAAGAAAAGGTGCTTATTTAAAAAAAAATAATTTTTTTAAGAAAATGTACTTTTTGTAAGAAAATATACTATTTTTGAGCAAAGGTACTTCTTTAAGATAAGGCCGTTTTTTAAGAACAGGTACTTTGTTTAAGAATATGATGAATAGATATTTTTTTTTTAGAAAATTTAGTTTTTTTAAGAAAAGGCACTTATGTATTTCAGAAAATTTTATTTTTTTAACGTCTTTCACGTTAGGATTTCTAAACTTACTTTTGATTGGGTTCAAAACTACAATATACATAGTATGTATGTATGTATACTAAATATTGATTACAGGCTCCACTTAGAAAACGTCACCTAGAAAACGTCATCATATGATTGAACGCTGCTTTTTATTTTCCAATGTAACATTTACTAATGTGTTCATAGCAATCGAATAGGTACCGTGTACTGGTGTTAACACATCGCCCGTGAGTTCGAACACTCATTGGATGTTTTTTTTTCATATTTCTTATTGTGATTTGTAATTAATTTAATATCAATTTGAATAAACACAAAAAATCAGCTGTTTACTATCATTAAGCCCAGTATGTGGCTGAACCTGAATTTCAGGTTGAGAAATATTCACTTATCTCTACACGGACAAATATGTGTGTAAATATGTGTACTAATACGTATATCAAAACGTTATTTATCAGTACATATTAATATTTACAGTGATTTTCTAAGCAAATGTCACTAATTCTAACAATTATCAGAACATTCATTTTTGTTTGTGAAAAATTCTCCAATGCCTTTTATAAACAACGCTGTAATTGACAGAAATTGTCAAAAATTCCATTTGCATTTCATTTCAGCTGCGTACTACCAAACGAAAAGTGTCATGAAAAGTTCCCAACCTGAAATTCAGGTTGCTTTGTTTTACATAGACATTATATGGGAACCTGAAATTCAGGCTGACCTACTACGCTTTAGGAATTAATCACACAATCGTTACTGCAAGCGGCAAAAATCGTTAATTAACATTGCGATTATCGCTTGGTTAAAAATTTGTGAATCGCACTACTGTCAGGGTGTATCCATGTCTGAGCTGATCCAAATGATAGTTGAAGGTTTGATAGTCGACAGAGTGGATGGGAGAATAAAGTAAACAAAGTTTGTATAGTGTTTGATTTTTGTATAGTGTTTGATTAAGTCTAATGACAGTTGCATCGAACAAAAAACGCATAATCTTTTATTTCTGTTCATTTTAATAAATCTAATAGCAACTCAAACTCCATTATATCTCGGAAGAGAACGTAAAACAGCTGCTGGAAATTCGTATCTATTACTCTATTGTTCTCGCGAAGGAAAAAATTCTATGTAGAGGTCTGATATGACCTACACGCTGAAAAATTTGTGTTTTTTGTTGTTGTTTGGATGCAAATATAAAGCGTGTTTGGAGCTTGTCGCAAATATATTATACTTGTATCCAAACACATTGTGTTTGCTATTCAAAATATTCAATATATTTGTGTTTTCGACCCTCATATATTTATGTTTGTGATACAAATACAGCTGTGTTTGTTGCACTGTCTATACAATCTCGAGAGCATGAGGATAAAAGAGGGACAACGAGAGAGTCTATCTTGTAAGTGTGGATCTATATTTTTTCATTATTCTCTCAGTCAATGAGTTTTAAATATTCCTGAAAGTGCGTGTAAATTGCAGATGAAGTGTTTCTTATTTTGCCTGATGTATGGCGTTGTAGTTTCATTTATTCAGTCTAGAACTATATAGTTCATTTAGGGTGACCAGACGTCACCATCACCAACATAATATACATGTTCGGTATGGCGAGTATGTTCGTGAATGCTATATCCGGGCACCTTAAGAGTCCAAACAGAACCAAACACGCTTCAGGCGACGGCTGAAAAAATCTCTAGCGTCTAAACGAAATGAGAGAGAGAGCGTCTGGCGACTTCGGTTGATTTTTTTCTCTCTGCGTCATGTATATTTTCGGCTCCTTTCTGGAATTTGAAAGTTTGGAAAAATTATATTGTTGTATAGGAATTAAATTGTGTTTACTGTTTTTAAAAATGTATTCACTTTTATTGTACTGTGTTTGTTTAACAATAAGTTTTTTTTAACCCTTTTCTTTAATTTTCTTTTGCATTCACGTGTATGGTTTATATGTGTTGGTTTCTCTTATGATTTTCATCTTTTGCTGATATATCAGCAAAAAATCATATACCCGTGCTCATGTGCATACGTCGCTGTCTAAACCACGACTGAAGCAACATCGTTTTTCTCACCAACACTACATCATAAAAATTTTTGGTCACCTCTGCTCTAAATGAACGAGTTCGAGAACTAGTGAACCAGTGCAACACAAGCCTAATTCAGTCGTCAATGGTTCATCGGACAGAGGATATCAAAAGCTCCTGATCAGTGAAAAAAGAATAAACGAAGGCTCGGACGGTTAAATGGTCTGTGATGTTACTTTAGTTTTGTGTATGTGTTTCGTATATATGAATGTGTGCTGTCAAAGTGAGAACCGATGTTGCGGAAAGAAACTGGAAAGGGCAACAACGTTAAGCCCTTTCTCTGCCCGGGCCTTTACTGAAAAAATCGGAACGGCGGCCCATTTGTGAAATAAGTGTAATAAAAAAACACAAGTAATTAATCCACAATTGGCGTGCATGAATTTGATTTGTATATTGTTTGTGTAGCAACGCATAGTGATAGCCAACGCATATCTGAAACCATCTGAAAACAACTACGTGAGAGACAACAAAGAAAGGAGAAGCAAAAGAGCAGCAGATTCTCATTTCATGAAAAAAAACAAATAATGCGTCCAATGCAAATAAATGTAAAAAGGGCCGTTTTAAATCTATGAATTATTTGTAATAATATTGTTACAAATAAGTAAAAGCTTTTGCTTGCTGTTAATGACTCTACTAACAGTATGTAAATAACAGGCGGTTAGTGCTGCGCCTGAAAGTATGCATTGTAACAACGTACCAGCTCGCTAAACCAGTAGCATGAATTCACCTCAGTAAAGATAACTCTCCGCCCTTCGAGATTGTTCTACAAAGATAAGCAACAACAACAACATCCAGATTCTAGAAGGTTCTTGAATTCGCTAGATATACCTTCATTTGAGTATGGTGAGTTGGTATAAATAGCGGAGGTCTTTGGAGTGGAGAGTTCAGTTTGTGATTAAACCCCGTAAAGTAAGCAACGCGAATTGATAGTAAAATATAAAACTTGTTAAAGTGTTATAAATAAAGTAAACTGTTGTACTATATAAGTAAAATAAAAGGAAGTTAAACCGTTGTAATTATCGTAATTTAAAACGAACCTTGTTTTATTATTGGGAATAAAACAACGCAAAAAGGACGAATAAGGAAATTCGTAACAATATTTAAAAATGTGGATTTATATTGTTAAAATTAATTATAACAAATAATACATATAGAAATCGAAGAATAATTCGATTCTAATTACATATTTTTATATTTGGGAGGAAATTCGCATAGAATAATTCGATTCTTATTACATATTTTTATATTTTTGAGGAAATTCGCATATGTTCCCACGTACGAATTTGTAGGTTTGGGGGAAACACGCGAATGCTTCCACGTAAGTATATGGATGTTTGGGATGAAGAACGCATATGTTTCTACATAAAAGCATGCATGTTTGTCAGTAAATATGATAATGTTTGCATTTAAATACAAGTAAGTTTGGGACTTGCAAACATATGAATGTTTGAAGCGTGTTCCATGACGGTCATCGCATACAGTCTATTTTTCTGAAGCTCTATTTTCTTTACTACGTGCTGGATGTGGACTAAGTGGTCACTGTTAATGAAAATTAGGTTTAAACTTTTCAATGACAGTCGATGGTCCGACTATGTTTTCGTGTTCTAAGAACACGAAACACGTTTCTCTGAACAAACATTCCAGACAGAAAAATCCCAGCCTTCTCTATATCAGATAAGATAGAAACTGGTTATATCAGTTTTAGAGGTTACAGATATTTCCCGATATTTGGTACATTCGATTTTCTTGGGCAGACTATGATTGCTTTTGAAAATGCGTCTTCTCGACCCGCAATTTGACATGGCCACCATACAAATTATGACAGACAAGCTTGGTACCATCGGCTTACAAATATTAACCGATTGCAAAGTAATTTTGTACTTGAGCTTTTCCTAAACGCACCACAACTTTTCAGTCAGAGCTTTGTCGATAACTTTTTCCTTGGCTCATACAATTGAACAAAGATTTCTAAAATTATTTCCATGCAAGTTACACAGAAACTATTTCACATCCTATTCAAATACAAAATTTGTTTGTCCAGTAAAATTATTTACCGATTTTGCGCCAGTAAACAAATTGAAATTAATGAAATTGTAAATTCGAGTTTTAGCTCTAATTTAAAACAACGCGTTATAATTGTGAAAACCAATTACAAACATTTGGAAAGTTATGCTGAGACCGCTCGCAAACTTCGGTGAGATACAGACACATCTCTGTGAAAAAGTCATGGAAAATTTCTTGAAAACAGTAATGGCCTTTCATCAGCGCCGTGGGGGCCATTTGACGGATATTTTATTCCATACTTAATCGGAACATGTCTTTTTTACAATTCAACAAAAAAAATCACAACTGTCTCCAAAAATACGTGTTTTTATTTTAAAATGAAAAAGTCCATTCTTACTGAGACACCCTTTATTACACAACGAAACACAAATCACTTACAATGTGTATCCGCGTGGACATAAAATGCACACGACATGACACATCAGGGGGATTCTATGGCACAGCTGATCGAAAAGGTACAAGGCCGATGATGGAGAATGAGAGAGCAAAGAAAACAGGAACTATGTATGTAATTTTAAATAGTGTTTTTTGATACTAATGACATCTAAATTATGTTTTATGTTGTTTGCATTGAACGAAAATACGCATTCCCTTCGATTTCTCTCCAACGAAAGTGTAAAATTGGTAAAATACAGCAGCAAATAAATGGCCTACTACCTCGTCGTCATGAAGAGGCATCGAAGAGAGTAATGGAAACCCTTAAGTTCTCTACCATTATATACATAAGTAGTAATCTGATGCAAACGGCGTTGGGTAAGCTATAAATTTTACTGGGGGCGGTGGTTTGGGGTAAATCGCCTAGGCAGAGACGAAATTTAGATCAGTTTAGGAGACCGATACGTTCTAAAGCAACATAGATGAGATGTTCTAATGTAACATACCCTGTGTAGCTAATGCCAGGACATACACAAAACAATGACATCATTTTAGGGCGCTGATATGTATTAAAATGGACAATATCAAGGATATTTAAGAGCAGTGTAGCAGTAGATATATTCCAATTTTACTTAACTTTAGTTTATAAGTAAAATTCTCACTTTTATTCCACTGTAGCTCAGCAATGCTATGGGTGCCTTTATTGCGTGTCACGTTTGGCATTTTGTGCCTCTAACCTTTAAAAATTAAGCAAGTGTCTCGTAAGCATTTGGTCACTCGGCTCTAACTACGATACTATAAGAATATCTCTACTGGGGAAGGATGTAGTGTGTTACACAGTAACTAAACGGACATGTTACAATATACTCATATCGTTTCTTAATCCTACCTTTCTGTGTGAATCACGACAGAAAATATAATCAAAACAAAGAAAGAGAGAAAAAGAAAATGGTAAACCATCCAATACTGATATAAAATTAACACAAACATAATTCTGTTTGTTTATATAAGTATAGTATGCGCTTTTTGCGGGGAATTTTACTTATTCATCCATGGGGGACTGGTGGGGTTGTTGACATTGACCTTCGAAAGCAGACATACATAAATATTATTTTTAGTATGTTTAAACAAAAACTGGACTGTTTGTTTTCTTTTTTTTTACACCAAACTATATAAACTTAATCAGGGGGATTCTATGGCACAGTTGATCGGAAAGGTACTAGGGAAATGTTTTAGTATGAGAGACCAAAGAAGACATACAGATGATAGACCATGCAGCAAACTAAGTTTAAAAGTATTTGATTGATACCAATGATAGCTAAATTATATTTTATGCTGTTTGCATCGAACGAAAATACGCATTCCCTTTTATTTCTGTCCATATTATGCCAACCAAATAGTAGTAAATTACCAAAGCAACTCGAACTCGATGAAATTTCCTACTACCTCGTCGTCATTAAGGGAACACGAAGAGAGGCATAGATGCTTTTTTCTATTGCTCTGTGACTTAATGCACTGTTTGTGAAATATCTAGTATTCCAATGATGTCCAACAAGAGTTAGAATTACAATTGATTTGAATTCAAATATATGTGACCTACTTCACGAAAAGGGACCTCTGCGCCGAAAAATTTTTCGCAAGTTTCTATGTCTTTTAGTTTTTTTACAAATCACCTGTAAAGATGAACATAATTAATGAAATAAATGAAAAAATGAACGAAGCGCTTTTTTAAACGAGTTTTTCTCAATAACTTCTTTTCGGCGCAGAGGTCCCTTTTCGTGTAGCAAGTCACATATATATATATATAAAAGCAGTGGTCGAACGGCCAACATCCAGTAACGGACGCCGCACAGTGGCCAATTTGGCTTCGCTAGCGGCATTTAATTCAAATTTGAAAACCCGTTAATTTTGTTTTAACAATCGATAACAAATACATTCACTAGATTTGTATCGATTTTTAAAAGCTCAGCTTACAGCTGATGAACAGGCTATAACCTGTCAAAGTCAGCATATGTTTCTGCAAGTGTTGTGCAAAATATTTCCGCCTTTTTGATCATCGTTTTGCTATTGGTGTTAAACTTGCAAATTTTATTATTTTCATTAAAAGTTTTGTTATATACTAACGCCAAGGTATGTATTATATAAAAAAAACTGTGGTTGTGATCTGTGTATACTTATGTTATTTATAAAACGTAATCGTGTTTAAGTGTATTAGCAACTCGCCCATTGTAACGTACACCTGTCTTTCGTGGAGTAGAACTTAAAAAATTCACCTGGATTCAGTGTAATTTTAAATTTTCCTATATGTGTAAACCATTGTGTGTCCAAAATGTCCAAAATGAACTGCGAGTACCTGCGAGCCTTCAATTTATTGTACTTTTTGCTTGCTTATAATGCATCATTTTGAAGATGATTTCTCTGAATCTGATACTGAAGAATCTGATTAATATTTCTTTTTTAATATGGTTTCTCTTTGAGTTGACAATTTTTTTCTTATTTTATATATGAATATATGGTGGAAAATGTTTATTGAATTAAAAACAAAATAAAAAATCAAAAAAAAATTAAAAATAAAAAATTAAAAATTAAAAAAAAAATTAAAAATTAAAAATAAAAAAAATTTATTTTTTTTTCCAAAAATTGTTTGATTTTTTTCTGAATTGAGAAAAAAAATTTTTGAAGATATCTTCTTTACTTTGGAAGCTATGAATAAAATGCCGCTAGCGAAGCCAAATTGGCCACTGTGCGCCGTGACGAATGTTTTCATCGAATGTGAACTAACGTACAATTTCATCACAGCAAACATGATAACAGTTTGTAAAGAGGACACTTGAAGCAGCTACATATAAATTATATATGTGATAGGGAAAGTAAAAAGTTTTTCTCTTAAAGTAAGTTTTGGAGAAAAATTACTGTGAAGTTAACAAGTTGTTTTTGATGCGCCCGAACGCTTTTTTGCTTGAAACTCGTTACTCGACGGGGGGGGGGGGGGGGGGCGGTTTGGGTGTTTCTGAGTACGAATCTGGTATTGTTTATCCAGTGTCGAACAACCTCGGGGGTCAGAGACCTTACAAAACGAGGAAAACATATTTCGCCAACCAAATCGATCTTTTGCCTTATCTCTCCAGATGTACCAAGTGTACGCAGGGATTCGTTGACTTGATCCCTCCAGAGGAGTCTTGGTCTTACAATTTGTCGTCTTCCTTCGAGTTCGGTTTCGAAAATCCTTCGGGCTGGTTCGTCTTCATCCATTCCACTGACATGGCATAGCCAGCGCAAACGCGGTATTTTTATCCGCTTAACTATGTCAATGTCGGGATAGAGCTCATACAGTTCATGGTTCATGAGGCGCCGATACTCGCCGTTGTGCACTATATGGCCATACATTTTTCGGATTTTTCTCTCTCGAAGACTCCTACACAGATGTTTCCAGATGTTAATCGAGAGAGGGCTTTATCACTAAAGTGCTTTCTTAGCCCAAAATTACATCTATTCGCAAGCACAATTCTCCGCTTGATCTCAAGGCTGACGTTGTTGTTTTTGTTTACGGCAGATCAGAGTTACATAAATTCGTCCACCACCTCGACATTAAGATTATCAACGTTCACGCTTTGGTATAATCGCGTGGAGGCCCTGCTCGTTGAAACCATTAACTTTGTCTTGTCCTCATTTACAGTCAGATCCACGTTTGCTAACTTCTTTTCAATTCCCGAAAACACCGCAGTATCTTCTCCCATTGTGCGCCCAATGATATCTACATCATCACCATAAGCCTGCAGCATGTGACTTTTGCTGCTGATGGATTTTTTCATGTTTACTTCAGGTTTTCTCATAATGATCTCCAATAAGATGTTAAAGAGATCGCACGATAGGGCGTCGCCCTGCATGATGCCTCACTTAGTTTCGAAAGGTTCGGTAAGATCCTTACCACCTTTAACTGCGGATTTGGCGTTCGTCAAGGTCATCCTGCAAAGGCGTATGAGTTTTGCAGGAATACCAAGTTCAGACATTGCTTCGTAGGGTTTCTCCCTTATCAGGCTATCGACGGCCGCCTTAAAATCGACAAATAGATGATAGGTGTCGATTTGTTTTTCGTGGGTCTTCTCCAGGATGTGGCGTTGCGTAAAAATCTGGTCAGTTGTCGATTTCCACGCCGAAAGCCACACTGGTATGGTCCAATAAGGTCAGCGATAATTGGTTGTAGTCTTTCGCACATTATTCTTGATAGAACCTTATATGATATGGATAAAACAATTATTTCACGGTATTTGGCACAGAGACTCGTGCCACCTATTAATGAGCTGATGCTTCCACCTTATCAGCTCATTGCCGCCAGCCCTAAACAGCTCCGACGGTAATCTATCAGCTCCTGCGGCTTTGTTGTTCTTAAGAGCTCGTCATGTGTTCGTTTGCTTCATCGTCATGGGATATCTCAGATACCAGTAGCGCGGAGAGTTGATTTCCCATATGCCCAATATGCTCTGTACATCTGAGATGAGATTTCCGTCCTTGTCTTTACAGAAGGGGGCCCTGAACCATGCCCATTCGTTTGTCCTTCTGTATATCTCAATTTTCCAACTCTCGCGCTTTCTCCACTGCCGTTTCTTACGTCTAAAGAGACGGTTTGCATCCTTTCTTTTCTCCCTATACCGCTCAGTTGCAGTTCGCGTTGCAATTGACTGAAACATTGCCATACGTGCAGCGTTCGTTTCATCATTTGCAATGCGACACTCTTCATCGTACCATGGTTTATTGCGAAGCGGTTTTTCAAAACCAAGTACGGTTGTCGCGGCAGTTTTTATAGAGTTGGAACTGGGTTTCCACTGCGCTTCAGGTTCGTCTTCGGGAGGGGGTGGGTTCTGTGCCAAAAGTTGTGAGAGCTTCCTTGAGTAGGCTGTGGCTACCTCTGGTAATTGCAGCTTTCCGGTGTCTAGCTCTCTCTGCATCTGGTTTCGTACGATCTACTTAAACTTGTGCGATCCTTTGCCGCTACCAGGTAGTGATCCGAATCGATGTTAGTTCCTCTAATTACTCGTACGTCCATTATACTGGATGAGTGCGTTACATCAATTACCACGTGATCAATCTGGTAATAGATTTTGATTATTCAACATGGCTGATCGAATGTGGCGAACTAATTTTGTAATACGAGTATTGTGAAATTGTAGCATTGTAAAATTCAGAATAGTTGATTCAATATGGCGAATGCATTTTGAAAGAACTAATGCGGTTAGAAAGCGGTTTGTTGCATTAGAAAGATCGTGTTGTCTACTATAAGAATCACCAAAAAAAGTAAAAATCGTTTTATTTGACCTGTATAAATATTAACATCAAGGGTAATAATAATATTTTTCTACTTCTCCATTTCGATGAAAAATTAAAACGTTTTATCCTTAATATGAAGTTTGTACTGTTGTACGATTGAACTGTTTGGAGTTTGACGATGCTGACAGTAAGAGCGGTTGATAATCGTTGTCTGAGACTCCGTATCTGCTGGCCCAAGACAATTTCTAATTATTGAATTATATAACGCAGGATTGATGTTGGTTTTATAGAAGACGATTTTAATGAATGAATGAAAAATTTTCTTTCACAAAACAAGTAAAACATAAAACAACTAAAACATAAAGTAGTATTTTAAACAAGTACACGTTGATAATTCAACACGCCTCCTCAAGATGTAACAGTTTAAAGCTCCATCCCAATAGATTCACAACAGAAATAATGTTTGATTTTGGGAACAGGCTTCGTAAGAAAATCTGCAGGCATTTGGTCTGTTGAAATGTATTTTATATCGACAACTTTCCTTTCGACAGCATCTTTTATAAAGTGGTACTTGTAGTCGATGTGTTTCGTTCTAGAATGGTGTGACCCAAACTTCGCCATGTGCTGTGCGCTTTGAGAATCACTATAAATGTTCGTGGGATTAGGCTTCTTGAATCCCAGTTCTTGTAAAATGTATCCCAGATATATAGCTTCCTTTGCTGCTTCACTAAGAGCTACATACTCGGCTTCAGCACCACCTGCAAGTACATAGCAAAAACCTGATTGTGACTTTCGGTCATTAACATCTTGTGCCCAGGTAGCATTCACAAAACCCATAATTGGTAAACCTTTCTTTTTGTATTTTAGGACCGCATTTTTGGTTGTGTTCAGATATTTAACAATCTGTAAGCCACAATTCCAGTGCTTTCGCCTTGGATCCCTAGAAAACTGAGATAACATATTAACGCTACATGCTATGTCTGGTCTACTGTACAATCCAATATGAAGTAAAAATCCTATGAGTTCTTGATACTGCTTCTCGTTTATCCTTTGGGCTTCTTCAGGAATTTGTGGATCTTTCTTCAATGTTATTTTCGATTGCATCGGTAATTTTGTTGGCTTGCAGTTTTCCAATCCATACTTCTTAGCTAAATTTGTAATATAACCAGGTTGAGATAATGACAACTCCCCATCTTTATATTCAATACATAAACCGATACAATGTTTCGGCTGCTTCATATCCTTTATTTTAAAATTTGATTTCAAAATCTTTAAAATAGTTTCAAATGTTCCTTCATTGTTGTATGCAATTACCATGTCATCAACATATACAGCCATGATTACACTACGCAACAGCCAAAATGCACAAATAAAGCCACTATTTTTTTTTGATGTACTATGGTCCCCCAATTACAAAAATGGTCGAAATTTTAAATTCTATGGAAAATTTTTTTTTTTTAATTTATTTTAGTAAAATTGTCCATTTTTGAAAATCTTGTTCCACAGATATTGACATAACTCAAGAACGATAGATCGCACTTTGTTAGTAAATACACCAAAAAAAAAGTAATTTCAATACCTACAAGTTTTGTTAACACTATTTTTTAGCCTGCATAAGAGTTTCGGAGTTATCTAAAAAGTTGTTGTGAAAAATTATGTTTTTCAGCCAAAATTTATGGATTTTTTTTTTTTGAAAAAATCAGAAAAAACCTTAAATGGTCAAAAGTGATCAGTTTAGCACTTTAAGACTAAAGTCTGACCTGTTATGAATAAAATGAGACATTTCTTAAGAAAATCGATGGATAACTTTTGATTTCATTTCGAATTAGGTGAAGATATCCCATTTCGTCAAGAATTTGGAAATTTTACAATTTAACCAAAAATGAAAAACAAATGAAGAAATAATTTTTTTAATTAAATATTTATTTATGTATTTTTTTGTATGTATTTATTATGTAATAAGTTTTACAAAGTCAAATAAACCCAGTTGTACCTGAAAAGCGCAACACGAACATAAAACACACATGACAATCACACCCATTCAGAAACATTTTTTAAGAAGTTTTTAAAAAAGGGTGTTGTAAAAACCCAGTTGTACCTGAAAAGCGCAACACGAACATAAAACACACATGACAATCACACCCATTCAGAAACATTTTTTAAGAAGTTTTTAAAAAAGGGTGTTGTAAAAACCCAGTTGTACCTGAAAAGCGCAACACGAACATAAAACACACATGACAATCACACCCATTCAGAAACATTTTTTAAGAAGTTTTTAAAAAAGGGTGTTGTAAAAACCCAGTTGTACCTGAAAAGCGCAACACGAACATAAAACACACATGACAATCACACCCATTCAGAAACATTTTTTAAGAAGTTTTTAAAAAAGGGTGTTGTAAAAACCCAGTTGTACCTGAAAAGCGCAACACGAACATAAAACACACATGACAATCACACCCATTCAGAAACATTTTTTAAGAAGTTTTTAAAAAAGGGTGTTGTAAAAACCCAGTTGTACCTGCAAAGTGCAACACGAAGATAAAACACACTTGACAATCAGACTATCACGCAGTATAAATAACAGTTCAAGTATCGTTTCATTGTCATTCAACAAGTGTATTCGAAAGTGAAAAGTCTAATTATATCCGTGTTTTGTGCAAAATTTTACAATTCTACCAAAAATGAGCAAGAAATGCAGAATTTTTACGTGCAGAAACGACCCGAATTTATTTTGTTACGTGTGCGGAAAATATACCACCGAGAAAAAGAGATATGTTTTCTCAGATAAATTACAAGAACAATATAAAGATTGCTATAATATATATCCGGAAAGTACTAACAAATATTGGGCACCGAGTTCGATATGCCATTCGTGTCGACCAATGTTAAGTCGATGCTCTTCAACCCTTAAGTAAGTATTTCTTAATTATATTTTGAATTCTTCATATTTTTAATTTCAAACTTCTTAAATTTTACAGACGACACTTGGAAATTTCAAACCCTATGCAATGGAGAGAAACAGCGAGCCACGAAACCGATTGCTATTTTTGCTTAAGTACAAAAAGCGGCTTCGGAAAACATATGCGATGGTCTTACCCCACGAGATCAGGTGCTGGGTATACGCTTCCAGTCCTGTATGTCGATGGAAGTCAATTTCCGGAAAATACGTATGCAGCGTGTTATCAAGTGGATTTATCACCCTCGACCTCAAGCGTGAGTTACAAAGCAGATAGTTTGGCTCCAAAGCTGTATACTCAAGCCGAACTAAATGATCTGGTAAGAGACCTCGAACTTCCGAAAGAAAAATCTGAGCTTCTTGCATCTCGTTTAAGAGATAAGAATTTATTAGAAAGGAATATCTGTACAACAGTCTACCGTACCCGGCATAAGCCGTACTCCAACTTTTTTACAACTAAAGACAATATGTGCTTTTGTTACGACATTCATGGACTTTTCGATAAGCTTGGCCAAACATACGATGCACGTGATTGGAGGATATTTGTCGACAGCAGCAAAGAAAGCCTTAAAGCCGTGTTACTGCACAATGGCAATCAGAAGCCATCGATACCCATTGCACACGCCGTGAATATGAAGGAATCTTACGAAACGATGACCAAATTGTTCATAAATATAAACTACGAAAATCACAATTGGAAAATTTGTTGCGACTTAAAGGTTGTTGCCATAATGTCAGGTCTGCAAGGTGGTTTTACAAAGCATTGCTGCTTCCTCTGCCTCTGGGACAGTCGAGCTCGACACAAGCATTACGTGCAGAAGGATTGGCCGCCAAGAGTCAACAACACAATAGGCGTGGAGAATATACAACATATGGCTCTCGTCAAGAAGGACAATATAATCTTGCCACCATTACATATTAAACTTGGATTGGTGAAAAACTTTATTAAGGCACTAGACAAAGAGGGTGAAGCGTTCTCTTATCTAAGAACAATATTCCAAAATCTTTCTCTGGCAAAAATTTCAGAAGGCGTTCTTGATGGTCCACAGATCCGAAAACTACTCGCCAACACTCAATTTGAGACATTTTTATCATCAGATGAGAAAGCTGCGTGGAGTTCGTTCCGATTAATTGTTTCGGATTTTCTGGGAAACAAACGCAGTCCAAACTATAAAGAAATCATTCGTGATTTACTTAGTAACTATTCAAAAATCGGCGTAAATATGTCTCTAAAAATACATTTCCTGCATTCGCATTTGGACTTTTTCCCGCCAAACCTTGGTGATGTAAGCGACGAGCATGGTGAGCGATTTCATCAAGAACTTAAGTCTATGGAGCAACGGTATCAGGGATTGTGGAACGAGAATATGATGGGTGATTATATTTGGTTCCTTATAAGAGAAACAAACCCTGACAATCACAGCAGGCAAAAAAGAACCCGAAATCATTTCTAGAATAAAATATTATTAAATAATTATTTATTTGACTTTGTAAAACTTATTACATAATAAATACATACAAAAAAATACATAAATAAATATTTAATTAAAAAAATTATTTCTTCATTTGTTTTTCATTTTTGGTTAAATTGTAAAATTTCCAAATTCTTGACGAAATGGGATATCTTCACCTAATTCGAAATAAAATCAAAAGTTATCCATCGATTTTCTTAAGAAATGTCTCATTTTATTCATAACAGGTCAGACTTTAGTCTTAAAGTGCTAAACTGATCACTTTTGACCATTTAAGGTTTTTTCTGATTTTTTCAAAAAAAAAAAATCCATAAATTTTGGCTGAAAAACATAATTTTTCACAACAACTTTTTAGATAACTCCGAAACTCTTATGCAGGCTAAAAAATAGTGTTAACAAAACTTGTAGGTATTGAAATTACTTTTTTTTTGGTGTATTTACTAACAAAGTGCGATCTATCGTTCTTGAGTTATGTCAATATCTGTGGAACAAGATTTTCAAAAATGGACAATTTTACTAAAATAAATTTAAAAAAAAAACTTTTCCATAGAATTTAAAATTTCGACCATTTTTGTAATTGGGGGACCATAGTTCATCAAAAAAAAATAGTGTTTATATTTGTGCAAAGAATTTTTTTCATTTTGTTGCGTAGTGTTATAAGATCAGAATTGTTTCTACTGTAATATATGCACTGATCATATTTAGACTGAATTAAACCGCAATATTGGATAACACAATGAATTTTTTTAAACCACTGACCGTCAGCTTGTTTTAAACCATAGATTGCCTTTTTGAGTTTGCATACCTTTTTATTGTTCGCCTCCTCAACGAATCCTTCTGGTTGATCCATATAAATTTCTTCGTCTATATCCCCATTTAGAAAAGCAGTTGAAACATCTAATTGTCTAAGTTTCAAATCATTTTCCACTGCTAATGCGTACATCAACCTGAGTGAATTTTGTCGTACTACGGGAGCATAAGTATCCATATAATCCACTCCATATTGTTGAGAGTATCCTTTGGCAACTAATCTTACCTTGCGCTTGTTTACAGAACCATCAGGATTATACTTTGTGGTAAACACCCATTTGCAACCTACTGTTCTTCTTCCTGTCGGTAGATCGCATAATACCCATGTTCCATTTTTAAATAATGAATTATATTCGCTATTCATACCCGCCATCCAGTCATTTTTAAATTCAGAGTCCTCAATGTCTTCAATCGATTTTGGATTGTCTTCATATGACACTTTCGCGCTTTCGTGGCCAATTAATTTCCAAGATCTCAAACGAGATTTAATTGAATCTATTGCATTTGATTGTTCTTCTCTTGCATTTGATTGTTCTTCTCCTACAATGTATTCGGATGATTGAGCATTGGAATTTTCCGAACAGTCATCGGTATTTTCTTCAACAGAAACCTCTATCTCAATTGCATCTAAATCTTCGGATAGTTCAACAAGACATTCGGTTTCAGTTGTTTCCACTTCTTCGGATTCTTGTGATTCGTTATGATTTTCCGTTTCTTCCTTGTTAAAATTTATTCTAAATTCTAAAAAATCGTTTTTGTCATTAAAATTTAATTTGGTAACGTCAGAATATGGTAATTGTTCTTCAAGAATTTTAACATCACGACTTTTTATAATTTTTCTGTCTCCAGATTTCCACAATCTGTACGCTTTAGACCCATTGCAGTAACCTTCCAGCATATACTCCTCACTTCTAGGCTCCCACTTACCTTTCCCAGGTTTTTTATTTGATACAAATGACTTGCAACCTATTTTCCGCAAATGTTTAACATTTGGCTTCATTCCAGTCCAAAGTTCAATTGGTGTTTTATCATTATTTAAATTAGTGGGACACCTATTACGAATGTAGCTTGCTGTATTTCTAAGTTCTTCTAACATTAGGCACCTTGCCATTTCCGTAAGAGTACGGTTCATACGTTCAGCTACTCCATTTTGTTGGGGGGTGTATTCTACTGAAAGTTGATGCATGATTCCGTTATCCTTTAAATAATTTTTTAAATCCTTGCTGATCATTTCTTTAGCGTTATCAGTTCTCAAGATCATTCATTTTCTGCCTGTTTCGACTTCAGCAGCATCTTTATATTCTTTGGAAGCTGCCAAATATTCAGATTTATTTCTTTAAAATTTTACAGTAACATTTCGAGAAAAATCATATATAAATGTTGCAAAATATTTATTTCTCCCTAGTGATTCAGTCTTCATAGGTCCGCATATATCGGAGTGTACAAGTTCCATAACTTGACATGAAGATTTGTCGCTTTTCTTAGGAAACTTATCACGGGTCTGTTTTCCTCTTATACAAGTCTCACATTGGAATTCAGATAAATCAATGTTAGGTAAGCCAGATAACATACTGTGAGAACATAACTTCTTTAAAGATCATCCATTTAAATGGCCAAATCTTTTGTGCCATAATTGATTCTTTTTATGTTTACCTTCATTTGCCGCGTGGCAGGTATGAGTTCCATCAACAAAAACCTTGTATAATCCATCATTTTTGAATGCTTCTACAAGAATTTCATTAATTTTTCATTATTTTTGCCTTTTCCCCGCTCATAACAATTTTACATCCATTGTCAGTTGCCTTACTAGTTGACATCAAATTATTTTTCAAATCAGGAACTAATAAAGTATTGAACAGCTTTATTTGTGTATCCCCTCTGTCTACTTTGATCTTCAAAACAACAGTTCCCAGACCTTTCACGACTAATTCTTTTTCATCAGCAAGTCTAACAATACCAGAGTATGAATCGTCAATATTCTCAAATAAGCCCTTTTGGTATGTCATGTGTGAAGTAGCTCCACTATCAAGAAACCATACTGACTCATGACTAACATTCTGTGCAATTCAATGTGTGGCTACAAATCCATTGGAATTTGCAACATTTGACAGACTTTTTTTAAATATATTAGTTTTACAATTTTTGGCCATATGACCTTGTTTTCCGCAACGATAAATAAAAAAATAAATGGTTTCCCATTACATCCCATGAAGGGACTGGGGAGAACTTCTCACAATCCGCAACGATAACAAGAAAAATTCGACATACCATTTTTCTTCCATGTTTTGTTTTCATTTGGGTTATATTTTTTACCATATTTTGCCTTAAATGCATCATTTGGGGTTTCGTTATTGTTGTCTTGCAATTCCAAAAGTCTTGATCTTAACGTTTTCATTGTAGGGAAATTATTTGATGTGTTGAGCGCTGCTTTAGCCTCCTTGTAGTTATCTGTTAATCCATCCAGCAAAATAATTACTTAAAGTTCGTCCTCAATCTTACCATTCATTTTTCCAATTGCATGTAGTGTTCATCAAATTCTTCAATATATTTCGATATTGATTGTGCTGCATTCATTTTATGATTCATTACTTTCCTGTAGAGTTCAGCCTTTTGTCTCTTTGACTTTCTATCGTACGTTTCTTCCAGAAAGTCCCAAATCTTCTTTGACGTATTTCAATTTCTTACCAGTGTAATAATCTTAGGCGCCACTGCCATCAGGATATCGGCTCTTGCGTCCTGGTCTTTTTCAATCCAAGTCGGGAGCAGATTTGGATCAGTTGGGGCAAGCTGTAGTCCTTTTACAATTTGTAATAATCTGCTTTTGTGAAGCAAGGCTTCCATTTGTGTCTTCCATGTTGAATAATTAGTACCATCAAAGACAGGTATTTTACCAGCAAACGATGTTGATCCCATTTTTCACTAATTATTCGAAGCCACCGTTTATTGTAATTTTAATTTTATTCAATGTTTAATCCTCAGAATCTCTCCGCATGGAGTCCTGGGCCCACAACCTATTGAATTATATAACGCAGGATGGATGTTGGTTTTATAGAAGACGATTTTAATGAATGAATGAAAAATTTTATTTCCACAAAACAAGTAAACAAAAAGTATATGATATAAAATAATTTCCAACTAAAACATAAAGTAATATTTTAAACAAGTACATATTGATAATTCAACACTAATAAAGTACTCTGGCTACGTACAAGCAATACTCCTATCGAATTCGATATACGTAGAAGAGAATGGATTTCGATTGGTCATATAGTTAGCTCAGGAAGACCACCAAATACAAGGAAGCGGTGCCTGGAAAAGGAATACAAACAAACTCGATTATCATGGAAACAAATTAAATCACTTGCCAGTTAGAAATCGATGGAGAGAATTCGTTGACGTCCTATGTTCTTCGTGAAACTTTTATAAAAACTTTGTATTGTAATAGTGTTTTATATTGTTATATTCTGTTTAATTAAATAAAGGGCACATATATATCCTTAATATGTATGGAGATACAACGGTATACATTTTGAAGTACTTTATGTCTATAGTTCTTAAACATAGTATTAACAATTCCATAAAGCACAGTTCCGTCATATAAACTACTGTTTCAATGAAGCTACGAAATGAAACTAGTTCAAAACTAGCGAAATTGCTAGCCCATGTGGTACTGCACTAGTTCCGCTGCTATCCACTCACAATGCATTTAACAAGCGGATTTACCATAGACATGTCATAGGAAGGGGTTAATTGTCCCCTTCTGCATCACCATTTCACTAGTACTTTCGGTAGTACACAATTACTAATCACGTACCATGGTGTACAGGAGTATCCACTTCTATAATCCACACGGACTAGGTACTTCTACAGTCCGCATGGACTAGACACTTCGCTAGTTTTCTTCTACTTTTCTAGTAATTTTTCATTGGACTTTTTAAATGATACTTTTCAGGGACCGATTATTGATCTAATTTTCAACTAAAAAATCATTGTGAATGATATTCGCTAGATATATTTAAAGTAGGCCAAAACAACCCAGTTGAAAATTTCCCAAGGACACCATCAGTGACTAAGAAGTGACATGTCAGAATACCTACTGACTTGTCGATCCACTCGCATACATAAAACTTCATGACACACCCTGACATTTTCATACATTTGGTAAAAAGTCAGCGGAAATCGTCCGCAGTTTGTCAATAGTTGTGATCACCATGCAACATGTACACAAGCCGTCCTTAAGTCACGATTAAGCAGTGGGTCAGTTGATCAATACGTCACCTAATCTTCTGCTCATCCGTAAATACGTTATAAATACTTACTTTATTTAAATACTTGTTTACGTATTGGTCTGATTGTATCAACCTCTAATAAGTTTGTTATAACCTCTAATTCGGCTGAGACAACCTATGATTCGGCTGTGATGACCTCTAGTGTCATTGTGACAACCTCTAAACTCGGTTATGGCTAATTCGGCTGTCTCAACCGAATTTTTCTGTGAGTGTACTGCTATTAGTTTTGTTTCACTATATATTGTGATTTTTTGGTATTTGGGGTTTCAGTGTTAAGTTTTTGGTATGTGACATGTGTCAAAGACATGTGTCAAAGACAACAATTTTAATTTTGCCACGACTATTTTAGTACCTCCATAATGGATAGTTGACGACTTTGCCACGCCGATTATTGTACCTTCCATACAAAAGTTGCGCATAGGCATAAGGCAAACTATTATATGATACCAAAATTTAGTAAGGATCAGTTTTGATTTTCTAGTTTTATCGTGTCCACCCAATAACCACATCGTATCCGAATTAGCACCGGATGGGATCCGAGTTCTCTTGCGAGCGGATGTAATATTTCTTTGCATACAAAAAAATGGTTCTCGTTACATCCCATGAAGGGATTAGGGAGAACTTCTCACAAACTAGCGACAAATCAGTTCTAGTTTAGCACTGACTTGGACCTACAGTTTTACACCGGTTCCGAACGGTATTTTTGAGAAACCTTTCCATGGCTACATATTCGATAGTGCCGCCATCACTAAGCTAGGTGACCGCCGTCGAAAGAAATTTAAGGTGGTCAGAGCAGGGATCGTACCCACGTTCTCATGCAGAAGAGTCACCGCCGGCCAACACATATTTGATGTAATTTATCTAGACTTGAAACGCTCTACACTCAAAATAAATGGTACATATTATTAATGAAAAAGTACATCTTCGTAATGATCTTTATCATGAAAAGGCAACCAAAGAATAATAAATTCAAATTATGCATTAGGAAACGAAAACACAAGTTCTATGAAATAATTTTAAATTTTAATGAAAACATTCATATATTTAATGAAATTGTTCCTTGGTTAATTTTGTCATGTAATCGTACATTAATTGTAACGAAACTGTTGCTAATTTTTATGAATTGTTTGTTTGTATTTCGTTTATGAAAACGTTCAAAAACTGACGAGTTCACTAATAGAATTAACTTTTTCTTAAAAAAAGTTCCTCAAATTTAATGAATTACCCAGGATGCAAACCCTCATCCGCGGTAGTTCGGAATGATACTATTCATTCATTTCATTTCATTTATTTTTTCAAACCACACTTACTTACAAACAAAAAATACGGTGTAAATATAACCATAAGGGATTCATACATCTTATTCCTAACATTAAAAAATACTCTAAGGACTATCCATTCTACTACTATATAATTTACATCGTTCAGCATGAGGCGAATACATATCGTTCATACGTTTACTTAAAACTATTAACTGCAACTAGTGCACAAACCCTAAAAGACTGGTAATCAAAACTGGGTCGGAATGATACTATTGAAACAATCATTAAGCTATATGTAAGGAAAACTTTAAATGCAATGAGAATTCTTTAGTACGCATATTTACAAAATCAGGAAAAAACTGTTGTGTTTGTGTAAACAAGTTTATGAAAAAAGTAGCGAATTCATGAACTGTATCAATGAATCGCTCATTATACAGTTGTGAACATATTCATTAAAATTACAGAACTATACAGAAGGTTCTGAAATTTGTTTATAATATGAATTTTATTTTTTCAGTGTAGGATGGAATATTATACATGGTTGGAAAGGTTAATATTTCATCTACTAAAGCCCCGTATTCAGTTCTTGCGAAATTTTCGTAAGAAATTTTGTCATTTCCCTTCAGAAAAAATTAGTAGTGCAGGACTACTGTTCGCGTCCTCGCCAATCGATAGTGAGTACTCTCTCTTCCTTTCCCCGTTAATGCTTTCAAGTGCTGATTTTAACATTGGGCTGTAATACGAAAACCAGCACTCGCTTTTCTATCGCTTTCGGAGTAGTCCACGAGTGCAGACTTTGGGAGTACCTTTCCACCAATCGCCTTTGAAGCAATCCACGAGTAGGTAGTTTGTTGGTAAATTGGTATTGAGAAAAATGAAAGAATGCAGATTTTGTTTTGCTACTCTTCGTTGGAAGGTGCGTTTATACACAATTTTTTTCACAACTAAATATCAATTTCACAACCAAACAATTGTTGACAGCTATTAACAGCGTTGCCAACTTATGTATATTTTGGTAGTGTTGCCGGCTTAAAAAAACGAGTACAGTATTTGCGAGTACTCTACCAGTACTTGCGGCCCGTCTATAAATCGTATCCATTGCCATTACTGACATTTACTGCAGTACAGCACAACTCGCCAGGCGTCAATACCTCCACGTTCTTCTGCAGGGTTATCACTAAACGGAAAATTTTGTTGCGGAGTTTTATCATATAACTTTGATTTACCTTGCAAATATTTCATTAATAATTCCTCTTCGCTCTCCATTTTATTTTTAACTCACGTGATGTTACTTTTATTTGTTAAAATAATCGAAATGTCAAAATTCCGGGCACAAACAATTGTTTCCGTACGAAATAACATTGGCGTAACAACCCCGTAATTGATTTTGCTTACGACATTTTCGCAAATAACTGAGTACTAGGTAAACGAAAAGTGAACGAAATTTTCGGTTCATGAAATTTTCGATATTTTTTATACATGTAAGTCTTATGGCAACGAAAATTTCATACAATCTGAATACCAGGCTTAAGTTGGAAAGTCTTAGAAAAATACAAACAAAATAAATTTAGGTTTTTTTCCGAAAATTATATGCTAATTATATGTTTTTATATTATGTTTAATTTAGTGTGTTAAACAAGTTCTTAAATACCATTAAATATCTTTGATAAATACAAATTCAATAATTTTATTGCTTTCTTACGAAATGTTACGAAAATACTGAAAGAATGATGGTAATGTTTTATACCGCTTTCATGGTACCTTCTAGGGTGGTGAAATGTAGGATGGACCCACTTTAATTTCTCTCCCCCAACATAGGTTACGTAGAAGTGGTTGTTACTATTAGCACACTTAGTCCAAGGATAACCGTTTTGATACCGCGGGATGTCATATTCCGTCACCATCGTTGAGCCTGTAAGTTGGCCGGTGTGTTTATGAGGTGTTCAAACCATGTTGTACATCCTCCACATATTTCAGGATGTGGCAGAAAGATCCTAAGATCACTTCCGAACATACTTATTCCCTATCAGTAACCCATAAGGAGGGTCCATGTCATTCATGACCATGAACATCAGCTATCGTTGATGTTTATTGTCGGTTTACCGCTCTTGTTGATACCAAATAATAATGTTATCGAAGTTGTTCGCATCACAATCATTTTTACAATATTTTTTATTAATATTTTTTCAAATACATCAGACAGATAAAAAGCTATCGACCAAGCTCATTATCATGAATGAGAAGTCTGTGGTTCGCTTAAGTAAAAACGACCAAATTCAAAATAATACTGGTAGAATGATTGTGAGCAGCAATCTCTCTCTCTCAACATTAGAGCATTTCGAATTGACAAAAATGTTCATACGTGCAACACTAATTATGTGAGTCGACGTGTCACGCACCATGTTTGAATGTTATTCAATCTGACAGAAAGCGAACACAATAGTTGTGAAATAAATACATATGTATCATTTAGTGTATAACCACAATCAGGGCGATAACCTTGGCGTCAATTCAAAAAACCTTGTCGATAAACACAATCACTTGGCATTAAAATTTTGTAAACCCTGTTCACATTTCCATGTTTGGTCACTAAGCTAAGGTCAGACGGTCAAATATTTTGCGCAAAATGGCTGACAATTATGACAAATTGTTTTGTCATGCGCCTGACCCGCAAAATATTTGCAAACAACCGTTCGTACAAATGCGTTTGTAGGTGTTTGTAAACAAAAGTTTTGGGCAAATATTTGGACAGTGTGAACATTATGTGACAGCACACGTGCAACACATGTCAAATTTGTTCCGTTTGTTCTTGAAAAACAAATGTATGAACAAACATAAGCAAATATTGTTTACGTTTTTGGTGAAGTTATCTAAGCGTTGTAAAGGGTTTTTCAATAAGAGCGCTACAAAAGTTTTTTTAAATAAAACAAAACCGGTTTTAAATACCAATGAAATTCTTTATTCCTGTGAAAGTACGTTCGATGCCATTATGTATGGAACTCGATTTCTTTTGCATGGCCACCACGGGCACGCTTGCAGAAGTCCAGACGCTGAACCCAATTTTCGACGGTTTTCAAGCATAAATCGGCCGATACTGCTGCAATTTCAAGTTCGATATTCGTACGAAGTTCATCAATCGTCGCTGGCTTGTTTGCATAGACCATAGACTTGACGGAGCCCCACAGGAAATAATCTAATGGCGTCAAATCGCATGACCGAGGCGACCAATCGACTGGGCCATTTCGTGAGATAACACGTTCACCAAACATGTTTTCCAATAAATTGATTGTGGCATTCGCTGTGTGGCTTGTGGCGCCCTTCTGTAGGAACCACATGTCCTCCAAGTCCATATTATCCAATTGGGGCCAAAAATATTCGGTTATCATTGAACGGTAGCGATTCGCATTCACAGTAATGTGCCGGTCTTGATCATCACGGAAGAAGTACGGCCCAATGACGCCGCCGGCCCATAAACCGCACCAAACCGTAATTTTTTCGGGATGCAATGATGACTCATGGATTACGTGTGGATTGCTGTCTGACCAATAACGCACATTTTGCTTATTGACGAAGCCATTCAGCCAGAAATGAAATTCAGAAATTGGACGTAGCACTCTTAAAGTTGAGGCCACTGATTCCCAATTTCGGTAGTAAATTTTAATAATTTCGACTCGTTGTTGGCTCGTATATCTTTCCATGATGAAATGGCAAACCTTACTGAAGAGAAATGTCAAAAGAGCGGGAAAAAATATGGCGTCGTTTGCTGTCCCTATCGATTTACTTTTATAGCGTCTCTGTTGAAAACCCCGTTATCAAAATTCGTTTGAAAATAATCAACTTTGTGTAATTATTAACAAATATATAATTATAAAATGAATATTTAAACAATTTATTTATAAAATAAATATTTTTGTATAATTGTCAATTATTAGTAGAAAGAAGAAGAAACTCTAAGTTGTTAATTGTTGAATCCAGTACTCGCTTGCAACTGCAATTCAGTTTAGGCTAAGACACAAAAGTAGAGTTCGGGTTCAATACTCCAAATAAAAATTTATTGCTTTGGGGTAAAGGAAGTTTTTACTTTGAGTAAAAATATCCAATAAAATATTTTTCGGCCGCCCATATTTATGGAGCTGTGGATCTTTAAAATTTGTGTTCTTGTATAAAATATGTTAACATACATAGAAAACATTGGATTAAAATTTTGCACAACTCGCATAGTTATCAAGATATCGAATGTTTATTTATACCATAAAAATGGTTATCTCCTATATAAAAAAAATCAAGAAATAACTGAAAAAATTAAAAGAGAATTTTCGGTAACTCACTTAGTTGTCGAGATATAACAAGTTAATGTACAAAATAGGTAAAAATCTTTTGGACATATTTCCATAAAAATTAGTTTTACTGATAGAAAACCAAATAATATTCGAAAAACTTAGACAAACAAGACAAATCGATATTGAATTTAAAAAAAAAAAAAAATTTAAAAAATTATGAAAACCCATTTATAATATATGTCATATCAATCGCCGTCAAAGAATACATATATGCTCCCGATATCAATAGCCACTTGGTTCGAGATAAACGAAAAAGTCCACACACACGTGAAATTCATGTTGAAATGAATATTATAGCTTTCCAATTTGATTTGGTCGATTAAATACTCACAAATGCAACCATTACATTTTGAGTTTTGCGCAAACCCATTTGTCTGCTTCGATATATCGGATGTGTCACCACAAAACCAAAACATTTGCAGACACAACAATTTAGAGTGATGTTTTGTGCAAACTCCGATGACAACATTTTGGTCGTATGTCTGACCGCCAAATAAAAATTTGACAAAAGTCATACGATTTTGTCAAACGATTCCAATGACATTTTGTGCAAATTTATTTGCCTGTCAGACCTTAGCTTAACACATACACACAAATCTCAGCAATTATTCTGAAATTAGTATTTTTTACTGGGCGGAATGACACAAATCACTTCGACTGTAATTTTTCACACTATGGAACATGAATTTACCATTTACGTGCATACGCCTAATACAGTATTCGCACTGACACCGATTTTCTTGATTTTGTAACTTTTGTTAATTTTAAGCAGAAATCAATAAAATTGGGTTCACTTCCCATACGTTTTGACAGACGACACATCGGATATTTTTTCTTATTTGTCTAGGAATCAGGAAAAAAATGCTTGGTTTGATTTATGCAACGCTGTTTTATCTCACACTACGAACGAATAGTACGTTTGTTTACAACCATTTCAATCACGGCGCATTGATGTGGTGGCACCACTAGAATAGCCGACATATTCTTAGGTATTTATTGTTTCTCAAACATATATATTTGATATATACCCCATCCCTATGGGTGAGGGTATATAACATTTAATACGTCAAAAAATGTAACACATAGAAGGAGCCATATTAGACAATTAGTATCTTTGGACGAAATTCGTTTTAGGACTTTTTAAGATGTTTGAGCCATGCCCGTCTGTCTGTATGTCTGGCTGGCTGGCTGGTCAACACGATAACTGCCGTAAATCTTTACAGATCACAATGAAATTTTGTCAGTGACTATTATTTGTCAATATTGAGTTTGGGATTAAAAATGGGCGTTTTGACCACGCCCCTTCTGGTACCTCCCATACAAATCGATACATTTAGGACAAAATCATATTTCTGCCACACCTTTCCCCTGGTAGATGTGATTAGCTTCAACTCACACACCGGGTAATAATCTGTAAATGCCTACTAAACTGGAAGAAATGGGCGAGATTGGCACGCCCATTGTGGTACCTCCCAAACAAAACTGGGTGTTCGTGAGGGTTGTCAATGCGATAAATCGCGTGAAACACTTCCGACCTTAATGAAATTAGGTATAAGGCTTCACGTTATCAAACGCCAATCACCGAGTAAAACAAGGGTGATTTTGCCACGCGCATTGTGGTACCTCCCATACAAAAGTTGTTTGACCGTCTGGTTGTTCGGCACGAGAAGTCCCGCAAAACCGAACCAATCTTAATGAAAGTTTGTACTAGTCAATATTTAGTCAAATAAAACTTTACTGTAGAAAATGAGATGTTTTTCCACACCCATTCTGGTACCTCCCATATAAAAGTTGGGCGGATGACCGGTTCATCGACACGATAACTCTCGAAAACTACAACCGATCTTAATAAAATTCGGTACTAGGCAATATTTAGCTAAAAGCGACTGTGTAATTAATAATTACATATTGTGTCACGCCCAGTTTCGTAGCTCCGACACAAAAGATGGGCGTATTTGCGGTTTGCCGACCCGATATCTCCAATAAACCATAACCGATCTTAATAAAATTTGGTACTGATCAAAATTTTGTCAACAACTTGCCATGCCCATTTTTGTACCTCGCATAAAAATATTGGGAGGAAACTAACTAATTTGGATATTCACTAATATTTAGTGCAATGTCAATCTGTTACTGAATATGGTCACCTTTCAGTATGGGCGTTTTTAAAAGAACTCCCACGCAATGGATGACTTAGGGTGAGGGTATGATTAAGTCGGTTCACCCGACTGAAACTTATGTACTGGTTTATACTTTTTTGTTTACTTTTATTCCTGGAATACATTTGTGCTGAATTTGATTGGGAGAAAATATCAGACAAAGCAAAATGGCTATTGTTGTAGGCTTGGTGTGTTTGTTGTCGTAGTAACACTACCTCGTCAATGCGCCTTGACTTTCAATCAAATCAGGAAAAAGCCAATGCGAACACTTCAGATTTGATACGAAATCGGGAAAATATTTTGCAGTGATAATTAGAAAATTCAAATATTTTAATTTTAATTGACGTTATTGATCTTGAACCGAACAATAATTAAAAAACATAACAACTGAAAGATCAAATAATATGAACATAAACGGATATAATTTGAAGACGGTACACTCTAACGCCAATCTCATGGCAATCGTTGTTTCTTTTTTGAAACAACAACATTCATGCAATGGCTTTCGATGAAAGCCTGCATAGGAAAGGATTGTTGTGAATATTGATGGTTATGGCAAAATATTGCTGTGGATGTTTTCGCACAAGTAGGAGTTTAGGCAATTCTCGCTTACTTGAGATTTGTTTATCTCTATAATGTGTGATGATAATACTTGTGGAGAAGGGAGCTGATGATATGCCTTGGTGGGCATTGTAATAGCTATATTCCCAACCATCCACCATAATAATCAATTTCACATATTTCTTTTATAATTTTTCTATGAAAAAGTACTTGAACCGAACAATTATTAAAAAACATATCAACTGCAAGATCAAATAATATGAACATAAACGGATATAAAATTAATTGACAGAAATATAGAAAAACGTTTTCCAAGAAATAAAAAGAATTAGAGTCCAAACAGAACCAGACACGCTTCAGACGGCGACGGAAAAAATCTCTAGCGTCTAAACGAAATGAGAGAGAAGACGTCGGTTGAGTTTTTTTTCTCTGCGTCGTATATATTTTCGGCTCTTTTCTGGAATTTGAAACAAAGGAATTAAAGTGTTTTTCTGTTTTTAACCATAGTAAAATGAGTAAGGTAAACTCGTTAGAACAGCTGATTTCAACATATTTCTTGCTTAGGTGTTTCTCTTATGTCAAATTCACATGCATTTAGTTTGTGTACTTTTTTGTTTACATTTACAGTAGATACGCACATGAAGAAAATTTGACAGATTATGGACACCAAACAAAAACAAAATGCCTGTGCTTGTTGTAACAATTCCTAGTGCGTTTACCTTACTTATTTTACCATGTTTTTAACAATGTATTCACTTTTATTGTATTGTGTTTAACAATAAATTATTTTTAATCCTTCAATTCTCTTTTGCATTCACAATGTATGGTTTATAATAGAGAGATTCGTGAGAGCGCCGCGAAGAACTTAGAAAAGATTCTATTCTAGCGTCGAGTCGTCAGCCACAGCGGATTTTCGTGACGACTTTTCCCTGCCATAAGAAACCTATGTAGAACAAACGTCGTCGTCTGTAGCGTGTTTCACTATGTTTAGACTTTTATTAGTCTTTTTCCATATGAGAGCCCAAACAGAACAAGACACGCTTCAGACAACGACGGAAAAAATCTCTAGCGTCTAAACGAAATGGGAGAGAGAGCGTCTGACGACTTCGGTTGATTTTTTCTCTCTGCGTCGTAAACTTTTGCGGCTCTTTTCTGGAATTTGTTTGAAAATAATATTATAGTTGTACAGGAATAAAATTGTTTTTACTGTTTTTAAAAATGTATTCACTTTTATTGTATTGTGTTTAACAATAAATTATTTTTAACCCTTTCTTTAATTTTCTTTTGCATTCACATGTACGTACCATCGTATATATCTGTTGGTTTCTCTTATGATTTTCCTGAACATGTGGCAACTTCATTCTCTCAATTGAGAGATTTCGTGAGAGCGCCGCCAAGAAATTAGAAAGATTCTATTCTAGCGGCGACTCGTCAGCCGCAGCGGATTTCCGTCACGTTTTTCCCCTGCCATAAGAAACCTATGTAGAAAAAACGTCGTCGTCTGTAGCGTGTCTGGTTCTGTTTGGACTCTGAATGAATGTAAAAATTTTCAACGCCTTCGTTATCGCTCCTATTGTGTTCGTACACTTAGAGAAACGGAAATATAATATACAACCACTGTGTATTATTTTGAAATCAATTCGTAAAGTATCACGGTGGGCTTGAACTCGGCGTGAATGCATATGTTTAGTACTTCCAATTTTCTTTCGGCATTCGATTCCTGGATCCATCAGAAGGTCAGGAAAAAAAATCCACCGTAATTCTTAGAGCCCATTTTGAGAAAAACACGTTTTTGTGGAAAATTTGAGATATATCAATTTTCGTAGGGGCATGCGATGTCAGGCTTGCCTATTGGTGAATTTGGAGCTCCCTTTTGTATCAGATAACCTTTTCCTAAATATATCTTTAATCTCCAGTCTCACAAATTGAAACCCCCTATGCCCCCCTCCCCCACAAATAAAATAAATCCCAATAATAATAGCGTTTTGTTTTGATTCTTGGTTCGCTTTACAGGCCTGTAGGTCAATCACCAGTGTCACAAATTGAAACCCCCTAGCCCCCCTCCCCCACAAATAAAATGAATCACAATAATAATAGCGTTTTGTTTTGATTCTTGATTCGCTTTACAGGCCAGCAGGTCATTGACAATTAAAATTATTGGCAAAATAGCCTTAGTAGTCAAATGACATTCAGGGTGTAGTTCAATACTCTTCTTCGTTTGTGGTCTCTTTTTTGATAAAAAATGTGCAGTAAGTCGAAGCGCCATGCGGGGACCCACCAAGAAAAGCAGGAGCGTATATGTTTACTCTGTATGGAGAAGAAAAAGCAATTCGTTAAAATTAGCGGTATTTTGAGCACCCACCTCGAGAAATGTGTGAAATATGATGCAGACGATGAACGTTTGCCAAAAGTTCTGTTCGAACCACATTTAAAAGAGAAGCTATCCATATACCGACATAGACTGGATGCATTTTTCGACTTCCAAAAATGTCCTACCACAATATCTAAAGCGGGCGAGAAAACAAGTTCAACAGAAATATTGATCTATTGCAATGATGTTCTGGGGTTGATAAATCGCGTAAAAGAAGCTCGCAACCTCAACCATCCTCATTTAAAATTCGGTATAGATGGTGGAGGAGGGTTTCTGAAAGTCTGCCTTTCAGTACATACACCTCCGCCAAAAATATGTAGAGGGCGTAGCTGCAAAAAAGTTTAAGGATACTGGCGTGAAGAAGTTATTTATTTTGGCAGTAGTTGCAGGCACACAAGAAAACTACGAAAATGTTCATCACTTATGGTCCCTCTTGCACATAAATAGTTTTTCTGGAACTGTCGCGACTGACTTGAAACTTGCTAATATATTAGTGGGAATCATGTCTCATTCAAGCAGCTTCCCATGTACCTGGTGCTTTGCTTGTAAAGAAATTTGGATACATGCGGTGAAAAAAGAACGATGGACAATTGTCGAAAGAACTATGTGGAGTGGGAGAAAATTAACTTCAAAAAGTCTCTTGCTAAAAAATACAGAAACTGTTCAAATGCGCCCGTTCTGTCAAGAGGCACGAATGACACTAGAGAAATCCTTGATATCATTGCACCGCCCGAATTACATTTAATGCTCGGTGTTGTGAATACTCTGTACAATCGGATGAAAGAAGAGTACGATGTCGAGTGTCAGAAATGGGCAAAAAGGTGCAATGCCACCCAAGACTTTGTGCACGGGGCTCCTGCCTTTGCGGGTAATTCATGCAAACTGCTGTTGGAGAAAGTTGAGATTTTGCGCGAAATTTGTAGACCGGAATGCTTGAATTATGTCAAATGTTTCCAAGACTTTAGAGAAGTGGTTGAATCGTGTTTTTCAAATGATCTCAAATCAAACTATTTGGAAGCGATTGAAATGTTCAAAAAAAACTATCTTGATCTTCGGATTAGTGTCACCCCAAAAGTCCATGCTGTATTTTTTCATGTCCCTCAGTTTTTTGATAAAACCAAAAAAGGATTAGGGTTTTTTAGCGAACAGGCCATGGAATCTGTGCATCACGATTTTAAAATGACCTGGGAAAAATATAAAGTTAGGAAAACCCACCCCATTAGGGTAATAAATTACTGACTGCGGTTCAGGAATATAACAGCGTTCATTTGTAATTTGTCAGTTATCGGTAGATAAAAAATTTGTAATTTTGATTTCATGTTCTTTGAACAATAGTTGTCGAAAAAATAAAACAATTACAAAGATACCAGTTTTCAAGTAATTTCATTTTTGCCTCACAAATCCAGTTCTCTGGAGTATAATTACTATTTCGGACAGTATTTATGGTAAGTTTTGAGCGTTCGACAATGTCAACACAACTTGTTTTTAATCAAATAACCATCCTTCACCCTGAAGATGTGCGATAAAAATCCTAAATTTTAAAAATTTTTCATTAATACATGTGTTTTGTCCAGACAAATTATAGTACAGAAAAACGTGTTTTTCTCAAAATGGGCTCTAAGAATTACGGTGGATTTTTTTTCTGACCTTCTGATGGATCCAGGAATCGAATGCCGAAAGAAAATTGGAAGTGCTAAACATATGCATTCCCGCCGAGTTCAAGCCCACCGTGGTATTTAAAAGAAAAATTACATCAACATCGACAGGCATTGCTAGTAGTTTGAGATCGCATACCGAATGTTTTTTAATCGGACAACCATAAAACAATTCAAGCAAATTGTCGTCGTTTCTGGATTGTTGATCGTTCAATTGAGACAAACAAAACAACATGATGTCAATTTGGGCTTGATCTGGTATCATCATCTTATATGCCAGGAATGAATGGTTTGCTTTTAACATTTTCCCATTGCTGAAACATTGGTACCCCTGGCCCAGATGTTTGCCGAGTTTGATTTCGAACATTTAATTCAATTGCAGTTCGTAAATATGATGTCTGCATGGCAGATAGAAAATATCTTGTTCCAGTATTTCCTCAAGCAATAGTGACGCACCTTGGATTTAAAAAATAAATTATTTATATAAATAGTGGTAACTGTCGGAGACGAATAAATAGCATTCCAACAACGCCGTTTGTTGTAATTTTGACAAAATAAGTGTTTTCGAGTGACAACATAACCGATTAAAAAGTTCACGGTATTTTACAATATGCTGAAAATAAACACAGACAGTCAACGAACAGCACTTTACGTTTTCAAAAATACTAAACTCAGTAAAGTGGAATAATATGACACGGTAAACTACTAAAAGTTGTGAGATGTTTGACAGATACAGTAAAAGCACAATCGCGATTTTTCAATACATAAATAAAATAAAATATATAAAAGGCAATGAATATGATGTAGAAAATGTACAGGTTGAATAAATTGTAGGTTGTTAGGTTAGGTACCAATTCCGTCTAGGTTCTCATTAGCAGGCATTGTACCAGGTATTATTTTATAAATTTAAATAATTCACGATACCATTATGGAATTATACCAGGTTATGACAGAAGGATTTGTATGTATTAGTATCATACAATTCTGGCAGTCAGTCATTTTCTCTATTTCTTTATTTGTAGAAATTATGTTTGTATTTAGAAAATAATGAAAGAAAGCAATATCAGCTGTACTTATAACACTACCTCTTATATTAGTCAAGTTTGTATGTGTTCTCATTAATGTACATGTTCAGTGAATTACGTTTCCTTTACATTCCCATTTCCGTTTCAAGTTCACACATACTACATTTATACGAGAGGTTATATTGTGATATCATATCGTGTTATGTTAAACAAGTACATGTAACTTGCACGTTCTCATTGAGACATCGCAATATGATATCACAATATAAGTTCTCGTGTAAACGGTACTAACAGTCTCATACTAAAAGCGAGTATACAACTCTACGGTTGAAATGATTTGCGACATGATAATAACATTATCGAGGTAAATGTTGTCGATCTTGGGTACAAAAAATGTATGAGAAATCACATGATAACACTGTGTGTAATTTTTTAAGTCATGGCAAAATAACCATATACGGACACCACTACGTGATAAAAGACTAAAAAAAAAGGACCCGTGTTTCCCAATTTTTCCCAAAGTCATGCACTTTTTTTTATGGGCCGCCAAAGATTTGGGGCCTCGGTATCATTTTCGTAAAAATGTGATCATTTTCTCAGGCTCATATCTTGCAAACCGTTCAGAATTTCGATTTACTCTCTGAGGCAAAGTTGTAGCTCTTGTCATAAAGAATCAAAATCGCAAAAAACTTAAAAAAATTCGATTTTTTTTACCTTTTTCCCGTGTTCAGGTCCTTAGGTAGCAAACCGTTCTTAGCTCAAGGAAACAATCAACTACAAAAATTTACCTAAGATCTCAATAAACAAATTTGTAGAACATATAAACTTCCTGGGAATTATTCTTAACATCGTTTTTTAATTTCATTTGTTTTTTATTTACTTCAGCATTGAGATACTATGCTATCTATTACAAAAATATTAAAAAAAAGTATTCGTATTATGTTTATAATGTTGATGGCTCTGGACTTGCAAATCGCGCTCTCTTAAGTTGTGGATCCAAATCGTCGTCCGAATCTGACTCTGAATCAGCAATTATGGTGTCCACAGGCACGTTGCTTCCAGACTGCCCTCCATCATCAGCTCTTTCTTCTTCAAATACTTCATTAACATCATACAGGGTGATCTTGTGACTCCACCAACATACCTCTGCAAGCAATGCGTCGAGGTTTTTGCCTTTGTACCGTTTTTCCATGCGCATTGTGGTTTGGTGAAACCGTTCTCCTTGCTCATCGGATTCGGTAGGGAGTTGTTTGATAAAATCGTCAAAATGAAAATGAAGAAAATGCAGCTTTAATGTCATCGATGCGCCGATTATCTCAAAATAATGCAGCATTTGTTTCACCCATTCTCTTGCTTCCGGTTCCGCGTCTCGATCCCCTCCCAAGACTCTGGTGCATACACGCTGAAGGTAAATCCATACCATTGAATGATTTTCATCAAGCGATGAATCAAAGTTGCTCTTGAATAGCTTTCTAATGTCAGGGCCATTAAGTACGCCTTTTAAATGAAAACAAAAAATAAAGACAGAAAAGAAAACATTAACATAGTGTAAATAGTACAATTAGGTGAACAAAAATTCGTTTTAAATTTACTACAATACCTTTTTTAATTTTGTCATCGCTACGCTTTGGGAAAACGCTTTTCAAATAGTCGAATGCGTTTGGACAATTTACAACGGCCACTTCGATGAATTTTTTAACAATTCCCAATTTTATGTGGAGCGGTGGCAGCAAGATGTCTTGAGTATTGTCAATTAAAGGTGCATTCTTCAGTCTATGTTGTTGTATTTGTTCATCCACACTTCCTCTTGGCCTCCACGAGTTACATTGGAATTGATTCAGAGGTGAGCGTGAATCCCAATTACAAAGAAAACAAAAGAATTTTGGGAAGCCGCCCTTATCGATGATCGCTTGCAAAATGTTGATGACCTTCAAATCACAGCAAATCTTCCATTTATTTTCGTAATATTTGATTTTTTCCATTATATCTTTCAATGTTTCATAGCTTTCTTTCATGTTGATACCCATTGCTAGCGGAATGGAAGGTTTTCGGTTCGACACATGCAACAACACTGCTTTCAAGCTTGAAACAGAACCATCAATAAATAATCTCCACTCACTAGCGATGTAGTTCATTCCCATTTTTACCACCAAAGCTTTTATATCGTTGCAGTAAGCGAACGAATTGTCATCATTTAGAGTGTAGAGCATCTGAAATTCAGCTTGTCGTTTGCGGTACGCCGTAGAGTTAACATTAGCATGAGTGAGTTTTCTTTGCTTTAAAAAAGCTGTCAAAAATATTGCAAGTCGCTGCGATAATCCCAATATGGCCACAATGAAATCCATTTCCATTTGTGTTATTAGTTGTGGTCCATCTCTTCCCTGTTGGGGCTCATAATCGGTATCAAATGGATCTTCATAAGTAACACCACTTGCTGTACTCATTGCTGTAAATTCTGTAGTACGATCTGGAGTTGGCGGCCTTGGTGATACAAAATTTTCAGGTGCAAGCACTGGTAATGTGGCTGTTGCAGTTGCTTTATAAATTTTGTTCTTCTCAGAATGTCGATTTAGACGACATGTGTAATTTACGCATGCATAGCAACTGGTTGCATCATGATCACCTGGGCGATTAATCCAGTTTACCGGCTTACAATACTTCATAGTACCTCTGCCTCCACTCAACCATGCCATGAGATTATTATAACATTGGCGACACACTGTATTAGGTGTGTAATTTTCACCGGTCAAGTCCACTTCGTCGAAAAACAATGTATATGCTCTTTTGAATTCACTAGTTAAAAGATTCTTTTCCTTCTGAAATCTTGTAGATGTTTTTTTTCTGGTTTGATGACCGCAAACGTAGCAAAATAAATCAATATTTTCACACTGCATATTGAAATTGTCAGTTGCCAATGTTGTGTGCGAATTATACTGTAGCACTTTCACTTTTTTTACTTTCACTTTATAACTTTCACCGCTGAACTCTCGTTGACGTCGCGCTGTGTAATGCCTCGATGTGAGCGTCGTGTCGCTTTTATATTGTGTGCTGCGTCCCTTGTTGCGTGTGCTGAGCTTACTGCATCGCCTGTGCTGCTGCTGTCGGTGCATGATCGCGTGATACCTAAGCGCTACCTAAACGGTGTTAACCCTTGGACAAACACATGGTTCTGGACAGGCATATTTCATTTTTTGCTACCTATGGACCTGAACAGGAGAAAAAGGTAAAAAAAATGAAATTAAAAAATTTTCGGCAAATTTTTCACTTTTGCGTGCTACCTAAACAGTGTTAAGAATCATCTCTAGGAAGTTTATATGTTCTAGAAATTTGTTTATTGAGATCTTAGGTACATTTTTTGTAGTTGATTGTTTCCTTGAATTTTGAACCGTTTGCTACCTATGGACCTGAACACGGGAAAAAAGGTAAAAAAATCGAATTTTTTAAGTTTTTTGCGATTTTGATCTGGAAGGTGAAGTGTTTTTGATTTTATATGTCCGCAATTTTTATGACAAGAGCTACAACTTTGCCTGAGAGAGTAAACCGAAATTCTGAACGGTTTGCAAGATATGAGCCTGAGAAAATGATCACATTTTTACAAAAATGATACCGAGGCCCCAAATCTTTGGCGGCCCATAAAAAAAAAAGTGCATGACTTTGTGAAAAATTGGGAGACACGGGTCTTTTTTTTTAGTCTTTTATCACGTAGTGTTGTCCGTATATGGTTATTTTTTTTCGTGTTGCACTGTGTAATAGAGTGATTTGTCGATCTGCAAGATCGAGTGCATGTAAACGCCCTATTACACGTGACAAACACTACTAACGGTTTATTACGAATATACACATTATCACTGTTCACGTTTTCAATAAACAAATCAAAAATGAAAAGCTTCGTCAATGTACACTTTCTGCAAACAAAGTATGTAAAGATGTATAAAGTTTAATCAAAGATGAATACAAATTCGTCATCTTCGTAACTGCATATGCACTCTTTTTGTCTCATACACAATCTCTGTATACTTTCCGAAGTACAGTGCACTCGCGCTAACTTGACTACTCGCAAACTTGAATACTCGCTAGCTTGAACATATTTTTCTGCCAATGGACTATGTTAATGAAAATAATAAAACATATAACTCAAAACAACGTGTCGAGTAAATCAACTTTAAAGATTTTTCTTAGTCCAAAAACAGTAAATTTTGAGTTATAGCAGTCTTCTAGTAAGTGAGCGATATGTTAGGTTAGGCATACCAAAAAATAACCTTTTTTAATATAAAAATATAGCATTCGTAAACTTGAACAAATTCACTATCTTGAACTGGCCTGGTTTTAATTAGTTCAAGTTAGCGCGAGTGCACTGTATTAGGAAACAGTTCTATTGGGCACTTTCACTTTCTCGATGTGAGAAGTTTTCACAAAAGTTTCAGAGTATGGGTACTAGTTAGAATGTTCAACCCCGCAACCGAATACCGGTTATTGACGTCGGTTAACCGGGTTTTACTCAATTTTTGTGAATATATCCTTACAAAAATCTAAAAATTTAATTATAATTTTCAAACCTTAATGAATATTTTGAATTAATGAATACTTGCAAACATAATTTACTACTTTACCTACATACGATTTTAAACAATTTTTTGAATTTCAAAATGTTTTTATAATTTGAAAAACATAGATTAATTTTTAGACTTTATAAAATTGTCATATATAAAAATTTTGTCAAATTTGAATATGATTTCCAAATATAAATGAGTTTAATGTGAATTTGAAACTTATCGAATATGATTTACATTTTAATTTAAAAATTAAACGTCCTCTTTTCCTGCTTCCATCGGGTATGTTCCATTCTGATAACATGGCCTAGCCAATGCAATTGGCCTAATTTGATTCACCTAGTCATGTCCACGTCAGAATATAAATCATATAGATCTTGGTTCCAGGGACGTCGGTACTCGCCGTTTTCTCTAACAGGACCATATATTTTACGGAGAATTTTTCTCCCGTATACTCCCAGCTGTTTTCATCCGCTTGGGACATGACCCAAGTTTCGGAGCTATATGTCAGGACACGTAAAATGAGAGTCTGATATAGCTGGACTTTTGTTCGTCGAGAGAGGATTTTGTTCCTAAACTGCTTGCTGAGCCCAAAATAGAATCTATTTGCAAGAACAATTCTCCTATTTATCTCCAGGCTGACGTTGTTGTCCTTATTCACGGCGGATCTAAGGTAGACAAATTCATCTACCACTTCTAAATTAAATCGGTTGTGAACGTACAAGTGCGGACCAAGTCGAGAGATTTCTCTAGTCATTGACACCATAAATTTTGTCTTGCCTTCATTCACAGCTAACTCCCACCTTCGCTTATTCTTCTTCGATTCTTGCAAATACTGCAGTAACCTCTCGCAAATTTCGCCCAATGATGTCTATGTCGTCAGCATAAACCAGCAACATATGGATTTTCGTGTTGACGGTCTTGCTCATATTTACTGCAGATTTTCTCATTATTATCTCCATTAAGATGTTGAAGAGATTGCACGAAAGTGTGTCGCCTTTTCTCAGTCCTCGCTTGGTGCAGAATGGTTCAGTGAGGTCTTTCCCCACTTTCACTGCTGATTTGGTGTTGGTCAACGTCATTCTACAGAGGCGGATCAGTTTTGCAGGAATCCCAAGTCCAGACATAGCTTCGTACAATTTTCCCCGTATGGGGCTATCGAAAGCAGCTTTGTAATCGACAAAAAGATGGTATGTATCGACTTGCTTTTCATGCGTCTTTTCCAGGATTTGACATAGCGTGAATATTTGGTCAGTCGTGGACTTGCCTGGTCTAAAACCACACTGATAAGGTCCAATCAGGTTTTCAATAATTGGCTATAGTCTTTCACATAAAACGCTCGACAAGACCTTATACACGATGGATAAAAGACTGATACCGCGATAGTTGGAACAGACACACGGATCACCCATTTCGAATACAGGGCATAATGCACTGAGACTCCAATCGTCAGGCATAGATTCCCCCAGCCATATACCACATATAAATTTGGGATTGTGGACTCGCAGACCTTTGCTACATGCCTTAAACTACCCTATTATTACCTCCTGATCTTCAGTGGAACAATCTGAGTGGAGTAGTACTGAAAAGTGGTCTCTCCACATTTTGAGCACACACTGCTCTTCAGTCACCAGATTCCCATTGTCGCCCTTGCAGGAGGGCAGCCCATTATTAGGCCATGTTATTCGATCTTCTTACCCTCTGGTAAAACCATTCACCATTCATCCAGCACATTTCGGTTTTATCACTGTCCCTCTGCTCCCACTGCAATTTTTCCGCCTAAATAGTTGGTTTTCCTCCCTTCTCAGCCTCTTGTACCGCTCACTCACAGCACGCGATGTAACTGACTGTTTCGTTGCCATACGTGCAGCGTCATTTTCATCAGTTGCAATGCGACATTCTTCGTCGTAACATGGCTTATCATGTTATCATGTTCATATCATTTTCGTTGCAGCGGTGAAGTCTATCAGTCTTATTCCATTATAGGAGGTGGTATCATGTAGACTGTGATTACCGATGGTTGGTCGAATGACAGGGTCACCTAATAATCCTGAGACGTATCAGTGATCAATTCAATTCAATTCAGTTTAATTCAATTAAATCTATTTCAACTCAATTCAATTCAATTTAATTCAATTCAATTGAATTCAGTTGAATTCAATTCTAATCAATTCAATTCAATTCTAACATAGTCTTATTCGGTTCAATTGGTTTTACCTTCATGAGAAAAATATTAACTGATGTGTTTTTTAAAGAAAATTTCAATAATCATTTTGTAAATTTAAATATATTAAAATTCTGAATAATGGTGTTATATTTTCTGCATATTGATCCATTTTACGGAAAGGGTTGACAAGAAAATGTTATTGAAAATGCAGATTTTGTTCTAATATTTCTGCCAACATGTTAACATATTGTTTTCCATGCAAATCGAAAAAACCGGAAAGAAACCGTAAGTAAAATCGAAAATTTACCGGTTTCACCGGTTGTTTTCCATTCTGTAAAACCGAAAACTAGTTATCCGAAAACGTGATTTTTCGAATAAACCGAAACCCGGTTATTCAAAAGGTTCAGTTTTTAGAACACTCTAGTACTGGTAGACAGACAGTCAAACTGACGGATGTGTCTACAATCTCTTAAAAAGTTCTAAATTGAAATTGATACGAAGATATCTAGACTCTCGATGTCCATACTCCTGTTATGCGCTGCACAGGTTGTTGTATAAGATAATCCCTATGTACCTTTCTATAACTATTTGGATATGAAATATTATTGGATACTTTCCTCTGACATGTTTCGCATGGAAATGAAAATATTTCGAAATTGTTTGCCATGCAAAACGTTCAACTGAGTTTATATGTAAACGAAGCAAATTGTACAACTCAAGGAATAATTTTTATTTTCTGATCAAAATATAAAACTTAAAAATATAATCATTAGCGGCATTCATGCAAACGTGAAAGCCGAGAACTTTTGCTCAGCGCAAGTTTCCCTCGCACCGTTGCATGAGGCACCAGGTAAAGTTGCTCAGCGTATTTGTGCTCAAAACCATATCAGCTGACCAATATGGATACGTAAGGTGGTAGTAGTAGCAATTACATGTATTATGTCTGTGTACTTTTTCTACTGTTCTAGTGCTATCACCTTATTTATCCATCCTAGTCAGCTGACAACGAAATGTCAAAAGTTTGCACGTTTCTCCATCCCACGTTTGCGCAGCAAATCTGACTTGAAAACTTTCCACTTTTGTGCAAGTCGCATTGTATGGGAAATTTCTTTGTTTTGACGTTTGCCGCGTAAGTTTGCGAGGTTTACGCGTTTACGAGGCTCTTTCGAGTTTGCATGAGGACCACTATTATTTTCTCTGAAATTTCAAAACCTCAAAACGTAATCATTATTTTCTGAGAAATGAAAAAATATAAAAAATAATCATTACCTTCTGGAGAATAACTAAATTACGAGTGATAATCATTATTTTTGGAGTAATAAATACAATCCAAAATATAATAATTACATTCTAAAGAAAATATAAAACTCGGACAATAGTGATTAAATATCAGTTTTTGTAATACAACTTATAGTCATTACGGCCCCTGATTCAAAAACGCTCGAATTGTTTCCTTTTTTCAACGGGTTGGTGGTAATGGCTGCGGAAAGGATTATTACGACAGGATTTTTGTTTTAGTTGAATGAAATATTTCCTTTTTAAAATAATTACATATTTCTCACTGGGTGGATTTAAGTCGGTTCTAATGACTGATCTTATTACCCCCCTCGTTTTGTTCTCATTTTGAATTAATTGTTTTCCTGACTTTGATGTATTTATTGAAGTGGTGTAGCTATTAAGATAAATTAGTTAGATGTTTCGCCTTTCAAATGCGTATTTAAAGGTTAATTAAGGTTAATGCTTATCTCGATCCAAACTTAAGCACTCCACATTGTGGGGAACACACAAACAATTTGATTTACATGTATTTGAACTTTATCAAAATGCTGAAATAAATAATAACATATTACTAATATTCATATGTCTGTAAATACAGTCACTGGCCAAGAAATTATATTCAATATTAAAATGTTCCAAATATTACTTACTAGTGTAATTGTTCATAGGCATCCTTTAATTACCAACTTTTTTATATAAAACTAGTTTGGTTTTTTTTTTTAAATAGTATTCAATTTTGTATCATAATTCAATGGGCCTGTACTGTAGATTTTTGTATACATATATTGTAAATAAATGCGGAACAATTATTTTCACTTTTCACTTCATACATCAAAACATCAATTTATAATAATAAATGTGGTGGTAGGTGCTAGTCCGGACAAAAGGAAAGGCGGAAAGAAGTAGTTAACTAGAAAAGGAAATTTCCTATTGGTGTCATTAGGGCACACACACACATGTGTGTATATGCACGAGTATACAGGAAGTGTTTGCCATCCCTGGGAAGAACAAGGGGATGCGACGTTTGTATTTGAATACGTGGACATTGTCAATGTAGGTCTACATATCATACAAATAAAGGGGTTTATGTAAATTGCATGTACTACAATACAAATTAAGGACATACATAATTATTGTTTGTATAAAACAAATTGGCGGGAATATTAAAAAAAGGAAAAAAGTTTATATGAATTAAAGTACAGTATCGGACTTGAGTTTCTATAATTATGCAACCTTAAATTAAACTACACATTATTGAATGTACAAGTACGAGTATATTTTAGGACCATAAATATTGTACATTTTGCCCACAAAAATATTTCGTTTGTTACTTAGTCTCACCGTTGACCACAAAAGTTGATACTTTTCCGGCAAATAAAATACTTTGATCATAAATGGCGGTCAGTTTGCAGTCAAAGAACATTCATTTGTCAAATAGAGAAAACTATTTATTATCAGGTTCAAATTTAGACCAGAGGACCTTAGGCAATATCGGGGATTAAGGCCAAGAAAAAATATCAAATACTTCAACCGATACTAAAGGGTCCGCCATCTAACGTTTTTTTTCAACTAGTGCTTATTTGGTGAATGGTAACACTTAGCTCATGTCTGATTTGACAGATAATTAGTTTTATCCAATATGGTTGTGTATACGCTTGAACAACGCTGGGAAATATTGCGACATTACTTTGAAAATCATGGTAATGTTCCAGAATGTGTGCGAAAATTGCGTACGGATTTTGGAAGAAGAGAAGCACCGTCAGCTCCGTATGTTCGTTATCCTGTGAAAAAAGTGAAAGAAACTGGCATCCTCATCGATAAACCAAAGCGTGAAAAGCCAAAAATAGTGCGTACACCGAGAATATTGCTGCTGTGGCAGGAAGTGTGCGTGAAGCGCCATCAACATCAATTCATCGTCGTTCTCAACAATTGAACATTTCGGAGACATCATTGAGACGAATTTTGCATAAAGGCCTTGGTATGACGCCATACAAAGTCCAATTGGCTCAGAAGTTGAAGCCAACTGACCATCCAATGCGTTTTCGCTTCGCTAAGTGGGCCTGCGATCGACTTACAGAAGATGCCGATTTTGCCAAAAATATCATCTTTTCAGATGAAGCTCATTTTGATCTTGGCGGGTATGTAAACAAGCAAAATTGTCGCATTTTGGGCACAGAAAACCCGCACGCATACATTGAAAAGCCGATGCACCCAAAACGAGTCACTGTTTGGTGCGGATTTTGGTCCAGAGGCATAATTCGGTCATTTTTCTTCGGAGTGGCCGTTACAGTCAATGGCGAGTGGCCGTTACAGTCAATGGCGATCGTTATCGGGCCATGTTGAACGAATTTTTGTTCACAAAAATTGAAGAGGAGGATATTGGCAACCTTTGGTTTCAACAGGACGGCGCTACGTGCCACACAGCCGAAGCTACACTCGATGTTTTGCGCCCTGTTTTTGAAGATCGCATTATCAGCCGCAGAGCTGATGTCGTTTGGCCACCTCGGTGCTGCGATTTGACACCGTTGGTCCATTATTTGTGGGGTGCCCTCAAAGATAAGTGTTACGCCGACAAGCCAGAGACAATTGACGCTTTAAAGGACAATATTCGTGAAGCCATTGGTGAAATACAGCTGCACACAATCGATAATGTGCTTAAAAATTGGACCGATCGTGTAGGCTACTGCATGGCCAGCCGAGGCAGCCATTTGAATGAAATTATTTGCCATTATTAACCGGAAGGATTGTACTTTCAAATAAAATAAGAAATTTGAGAAAATATTAGTAGTTTTTTTTTTATAGCATTTTCAAAAAAAAAAAAAGTTATTTGGCGGACCCGTTAGTTGTTTCTAGATACGGGCACGTGACAAAGTTTTGGCTCATGCTCACGAAAATAAATCAGTCGATGCTCATGTGATCAAATTCTGATCTTATTCACGTACACGCGCAATTCACGGTAATCACGTAATAATAAAAAAAATTATTTATTTATGTTATACGAAGCATTTTCTTTATTGTCAAACCTACATTCAACCAGTACATAAGTTTCAGTCGGGTGAACCGACTTAATTATACCCTCACCCTAAGTCATCCATTGCGTGGGGGTTCTGTTAAAAAACGCCCACACTCAAAGGTGACCATATTCAACAGCAGATTGACATTGTACTAAATATTATTGAATACCCAAATTAGTTGCGATCGTAAGTGGTTTTGGGGAATTTTTTTCCCTCCCAATATGCGAGGTACAAAAATGGGCATGACAAGTTGTTGCCAAAATTTTGATCAGTACCAAATTTTATTAAGATCGGTTATAATTTATTGGAGATATCGAGTCGGCAAACCGCAAATACGTCCAACTTTTGTATGGGATGTACGAAACTGGGCGTGGCACAAGAGTCAGTTATTAATTACACAGTAGCTTTTAGCAAAATGTTGCCTTTATTAAGGTCGGTTGTAGTTTACGAGAGTTATCGTGTCGGTCAACCGGTCATCCGCCCAACTTTTATGTGGCAGGTACCAGAATGGGAGTGGCAAAATCACCGTTGTTTTAATCGGTGATTGGCGTTTGATAACGTGGAGCCTTATAACTAATTTCATTAAGGTCGGAGGTGTTTCATGCGATTTGTCGGATTTACAATCCAGACGAACACATAGTTTTGTATGGGAGGTACGAGAATGGGCGTGACAATCTCGCCCATTGCCCCCAGTTAAGTAGGCATTTACAGATTATTACCGGGTGTGTGAGTTGAAGCTAATCACATCTACCAGAAGAAAGGTTCGAAAGAAATATGATTTTGTGCTAAATGTGTCGATTTGTATCGGAGGTACCAGAAGGGGCGTGGTCAAAATGCCCATTTTCAATCCCAAACTCAATATTGGCAAATAAAAGTCACTGACAAAATTTCATTGTGATCTGTAAAGATTTACTGCAGTTATCGTGTTGACCTACCAGCCAGCCAGCCAGGCAGACAGACAGACGGACATGCCTCAAACGTCTTAAAAAGTCCTAAAACGAATTTCGTTCAAAGATACTAAGGGTCTAATTTGGCTCCTTCTACACACAGAGAAGAGATTCGTTGTCACAACTATATTTACAGCCAACTAAAATTTGGCGGTTCCTTGGACTATCACATTATTCAGTTGTGATTACCAATAATTGTGTTCAGTATCACCAAATGTTATGCACATCAATTGATTTGTAATTCAGTTTTGGTTGCAAGAACTGAAATATTTAGTTGAAGCCACAGCAACAATAAATAAATGTGATCTGTCAATCGAGTTTTAGTTCTAGCAATCAAATTATCCTGTAGTGGTGAATATTCAATTAGTTGGATGAACAAAAAATTAAAAAACTAATTCGGTTGTACCAAATAATATATTGGTATGCTAAACTAAAGTAATTACTTGAATTTGATGGCTGTCACAACCATTTGGTGATGCTTTAACCCTTATAAATTTTATAGAAAAAGGTAAAAAAAAATAACTATTAAAATTATATATTTTATATTTCAATATAAACAAAATTATTATTATTTATAATCAGGGTTCGCATTTCGTGCCCATTTTTTTTTATCGAAAATATGAAACAATTTCTATATCTCGAAAACGGAGCGTCCAATCAAAAAACAAATACAGACAATCTTTTTAAATTTTTCATATTTTCGGTCAAAAATGGGGACGGGTTACCCTGGGTATCATATGTATGTTTAAGTTAATTTGTGTCATCCACAATAATAGTTCCTCCAGCCAAGTGTCCACAATTGTCTGCATGTGTTTATGAAGGCGTCAATAGTGGCGTCATATTCAAAGATTATGTTTCAAAGTCTCACTTCACCTCAATTTATGCTAACATGTATTCTTCGCTGGCTGATATCTATACAATTTATTGTTTTTCACAACTTTGTTTATCACTTTCTGTTTAAAATATTAGTTTTTCTGTGAAGTCCTCGGGTAACATTCCAATATACGTAGTTTCTCTTAAACAACAAAGCCTCTTGTGAAAAATATAATACATAACTTTGTAACAAGTGTTTTTGTAACAGAAACTAAATTGTGATTACAGTGACTAATATTTGAACACGAATTCTAATATTGTACTTTTTATTAGTTGTATCTTCCATTTCAGATGAATGAGGTTTTAGAAATACTCAAATTGGTTAATACAACTAAAGTTCGGTAGTAGCAACTTGTATTTAGTAAGACCTATTTTTAATCTATCAATAACATCGACAAATAATTCTGATGTTTGACAATTATGAATTCTAATCAAAAAATAGACTATCACGGAATTTCCAATGCCTGAATTGATTTCCAACTAATCTTTTCCCTGTGTGTATGTGTTACATTTTTTTACGTATTAAATTATATGTATATACCCCGATCCCTATGGGTGAGGGTATAAAAATAGATCCAAAACAATGCACGTAAGAGTTGGATTAACAAACTTAAATTCTGTATTCTTTTAAAAAAAAAAATTAAGTTGTTAATAGCGCTTTATCCATTAAGCTATCGCCACTTACGACTTTCCAAATAAAACGATCCACACTTAATACTACGAAATGTGGCAATATTTGCTGTCATGGGTGAAATAAATGCGATACGGCAACACGTTTGTAGCCAGTGCCAACAAATATATGGTAGCAGCAGATATTGTTGTAGTTGTAAGCAGCAACAACACACATTCGTTTATGTTGTTAAACTCTACACAAATATATACCAACAATACAAAAGATTATAAAAACAAAATACATTTGATTTTGACAAGTGAAACGAAAAATGACATGGAACTATAATTCCACCATGATCAATATGTATAACATTGTGAAGACTTTAATTCCAATTTTGTATCTATCGAAAAACAATCTATCCTTAAAATTTAGAGATAAAAAAGTATACGTACATTGAAAGAAAAACGCTTCGTCGCATGGATGAAACATTTTCGTTAATGTTTTTTCGTTAATGACAATTTTTCATTTCGTTGCTGCAACAACTTGTTGTTGTTGTTCCTGCAACAATTTTGTTTAATTTGAATTTTGTAGAAAAATGGGTTGAAAATTAGAAAAGAAATGAAGGCACGAGTTTTAAATGACTGATATTTAGTTTATCTCCTACTTTATATAGTTTATATTTATTATTTATTTATTTTGGAGGTTTGTCAACATTTATAGTTGACGAAACCATTTGGTTATTGTAGCGAAACAAATTTTTATGACGGTATAGAGAGAGAAGCAGTCGAAAAAATGAGCGAGCGTAAAAACGAGGCCAGCAAGAGAAAATGGTGAGCGTGAGTGGTGGGTCACGTACACATCTTAGGTCAGTTCCATAGCAACAATCGAAAGCGGTAGACATATTTCTCAACCGGAATAATTTAAATAAATTTGTTAAAACAGACTAATTATTTCTACTTAGTAATAATTTTTTATTGTGAAAACTAAATTGTGTGAATTTATGTGTTTGTAGTGATCGTTTGTGTAACTTGCGAATGTATAAATGAAATAGATAAATAAACAGAATGCAAGGAGCAACACGACAGCAAAGAAAGTGACGCATCGATAGCAGAAAACTACCCCGAAATATTTAACTGAACTTCTGGGTGTGTGTATGCGCAACAAAATGTTCGTCTTTTTGTGTTTTAATCATAATTCGGTCGCGCGTGTTTCGTTGTGTTGATATTTGGATTCAGAAAAAAACGAAAGACATACATACATACATTTGTGCAGGCAGTCGAAGTCAATGAAAACGAAGGCGTCAAAGGAACAAAGTGTTTCAAATACGACGAATATAAAAAATAACAATCCAACGTACAATCAAATGAATCCAATCGAAATTTTAACAAATTTGGTTAAAAAAAAGAGCAGTTGAAGAAAATGCTTACAGGGCGGTCACTGGCTTAATGACGGGGAGATTTGGCGTTACAATTGAATATCAAAACTCTCAACACAACAACAATTGCATGATTTAATAAAACAATGATGTGGTTCTATGTTAAAGAAGTAGAACATAGGGGAGTAGAGCTTATGTTCATGTTAAGTACAGACATAGATATGTAGATATCTTAAATACAAATCTTAACAATAAATTCCTCGTATATGTTTTTAATTGCAAAAAATTTTTTTTATTGAAACTCCTGCAATGTAATACTAACAGTATATTCATGTACAATTGTCAATAAATAATTTCAAACACACTTCAAAACATTCATTGCAGCAATGCAACAAAATCATTGTAGTAACGAAACAAATTCGTTGCAATAATGAAGCAAATTCATTGCAGCAACAACCATACTTTCACCACAGTAACGAACAATTTGCAGTTGATAAACACATTTTCATTACGTTAGCTCACTTTCGATGACAAAAGTTGTTGGGGTGATGAACATTTTCATCCGTGTGACGATGCTTTTCCGTTCAGTGTAGTCTTCCATTAAATAAAATAATTTTAATTAACTTAAAATGTGTAAGCAATTGTAGCCAGTGCCAGTGAGTCTGTCGTTGATAACATTTTCATTCGCAAGGAATTATGGAATTATACCAAATGATGGCAGTAGGATTTGTATGTATTAGTATCATATAATTCTGTCAGGCAGTCATTTTTTCTAGTTCTTTATGTGTAGAAATAACTTTTTACTTATTAAAGATATTTTCATATGGAATTTATTTAGAATTTCTTGAAATAAAGAATATACAGAAAGAAAATACTATCAGCTATTCTTATAACACTACCTCTTATATTAATCATGTTTGTATGTGTTCCCATTAATGTACATGTTCATTGAAGTTTACATTCCCATTTCCGTTTAATGTTCACACAGTCTTATACTGAAAGTGCGTATACAACTCTGCGGTTGAATTGATTTGTGACATGATAATAACATTATCGACGTAAATTTACTAGATCTTGGTTGCAAAAATTTATGGGAAACGCCCTATAAGTGTGGTAAATACTACAACGGTGCCCGGACATAACCCCCTCAGACAAAATCCCCAAATTGCATTGTAGGTTATGCACAAACAACATGATACTGTCAGCTTCCAGAGCCGTGATAACCCAGATATTGCCACTGGATTTACAATGTTAAGGACTCCCTCTATGACTAAGATATATACCATGATATATTCTTTAACAGCGAGATAATCTTCTGTACAGCTGGCCTGATCATGCAGAGTGGTTTCGGTAGGCCTTCTCTTGTTATAGGCATACTGTTGAGTAGACAGTAGCCTGTGATCGATGTTGGTCCTAAGATAACTGTCGATAAATCTCTCCAATGTTTCCAAGAGAAATGACTAATTGGTTGTAAGCCCTTAGGTCCCACATGGGATGGTTCCCCTCTTCAGGAATGAATACAATCTCTCTATTTCCCTGTATTTCAAGGGTATGTATGCATGCTTGATACATCTAGTGTAGAGCTCTCTGAGCCAGGGCACCAGTTTATCACCTCCTTCCTGTAGTTCCGCCGGCGAGATATTGTCCAATCCTAGCGACTTGAAACGTGCGAAGCTTTTTATAGCCCACAAAATACTAGATTCGATTACAATTTCACTAGCAACTTCTCCATCTAAAGTAGCTAGTTCCCCCTTAGAATTGCCAGGGAAATATGTATCCAGGAGCACACCCAGCGATTCCATAATTGGTCCTAATGTGCACAATATTACAAGGTGTCGCCACCAAAATTTTTCCAAGCCTGCATGAGCTTTGGGCATTGCTGCACAAATCTATCTAGGATTTGTTTTTAAATTTCCTCATCTCACACAGCTTGGGTTCTTCTTTATATCTATCCTAGTCCTGTTGTGCCCTTGTGGACTTTGCCCAATTAAAGAGCTTTCTACAGCACTTCGTCAGTTTAACCAGATGTGGCGACCACCAGCTGACCGCTCTGTCCCTCTTGGTTTGACCTTGGGACATGGGGCCCGTAACGATCAATTTAGGGCTGATGTGACTCGTTCGACTGTTGTTTCTATTTGCCCGATAGATCCTTTCAGTTCAGCTCTCTTAGGAATAGACTTGTTGTAAGTGTCTCTAAACTTTCCTCAGTCTGTCTTCCTAATATTGCATGGAATGACAGGTCTATGAGGCTCTCGAATTACACAAAAACTAATATATCGATGGTTAGGAAAGCAAACTTTCCCTTCAGATATTCTATCGAATATGCTCTCAGAGATAAGGTTAACATCTAGCACCTCTTGGATACTTCTAGTAAAGAAGGTAGGTTCGTACCCTTCGTTACAAACCACAAGGTTGATACTCATAACATATTCCATAAGTAATCCACTTCTTTTGTAGATGTCCGTTCTTCCTCGTGTGTGTTGATGTACATTGAAATCGCTTCACACTATTAGGTCCTTGTTATTTCTTTCGCAGCTTATATCCTATTTTTATATCCTATTATTGCATCATGGAGTTATCTCTATTAGAGTGAAAATCCAATTCTTTACTCATGACCGTAAAGAAGAATTCCTATTCAAAGCAAAAATTCATGGATTGGAAAGCAAATCTGGTGGTGGTGTGAGGACAGAACTATTACGCATGGGACGCAAAAATTTGTCGCATACACTTAACGTTGTTTCTCTTAAACGAGGAACTGTGATAATCTTCGAAACAATCTTGGCCTCTGATGAATGTTGCTAAAACCTAATATAAATGTTTCTGAGAAACTAATCGGCTCCTCTTTTTAATTTCGGTGACTGGTCTTTCATTACTGACTGACTGACTGGTCTTTCATTACTGAGGGAAATGCACGATTAGGATGATGATACGATACAAGAATTTGGACTGTTTGCCGCTGTCACCCATTGAAGTCTGTCAAAAAGAGTTTTGGCGCACGTTCGGCGCTTTGCCTCCAACCAGATGGATTATATAGATAATAAGGCTCGTAAACAATTGTTCTGGGCGTGGATCAATCAAAAAAGTGCATTATTATCGAGGTCCCTCAGGTCGGACTCAGGAAACTATTGTTTCTGCACACAAGTCCATTATACACTGAACGGAAAAGCATCGTCACACGGATGATAATGTTAATCACCCCAACAACTTTTGTCATCGAAAGTGAGCTAACGTAACGTATCATTCCCGCTTTGAAAATGTGTTCATCAACTGCAAATTGTTCGTTACCGTGGTGAAAGTATGATTGTTGCTGCAATGAATTTGCTTCATTATTGCAACGAATTTGTTTCATTGCTGCAATGAATTTGTTCATGTTTCATTACTACAATGATTTTCTTTCATTGCTGCAATGAATGTTTTGAACTGTGTTTGAAATTATTTATTGACAATTGTACATAAATATACTGTTAGTATTACATTGCAGGTGTTTTGATAACAATTTTTTTAATTTTTGTTTCGAAAATCTATTTGCTAAATAGATTATATTCATTCCATGTTGAAACACTCGTCTGGAGAAGATTGTGGTAGTCGAGGGGCTGAGTGTTATTTTGACCGTCATTTTCAGGTCCTGCAATTAAAAACATATACGAGGAATTTATTGTTAAGATTTCTATTTAAGATATGTACATATCTTTGTCTGTAGTTACCATGAACATAAGCTCTACTCCCCTATGCTCGACTCCGTTAACATAGAACCACATCATTGTTTGGTTAAATCATGCAATTGTTGTTGTGTTTAGAGTTTTGATATTCAATTGTAACGCCAAATCTCCCCGTCATTAAGCCAGTGATCGCTCTGTAAGCATTTTCTTCAACTGCTCCTTTTTAACCAAATTTGTTAAACTTTCGATTGGATTCATTTGATTGAACGTTGGATTGTTATTTTTTAAATTCGTCGTACTTGAAACACTTTGTTCCTTTGACGCCTTCGTTTTCATTGACTTCGACTGCCTGCACAAATGTATGTATGTATGTCTTTCGTTTTTTTCTGAATCCAAATATCAACACAACGAAACACGCGCGACCGAATTATGATTAAAACACAAAAACACGAACATTTCGTTGCGCATACACACACACAGAAGTTCAGTTACATATTTCGGCATAGAGTAAATATGGGTAGAGAAAATCTTTCACTCACCAAATTTCTGACATTTGTCCTCGTGTGATGTATACGTTTGATGTTGAAAAGAATTGCTTTACTAATACCAGATAGAGGCAATGGTTCAAAACAACGAACAAAATAACAACAACGGCATTTCGTTTTGTGTGTTAAAATTAATGTGTTAAATACAACACAAATGTATGCTAACAATAACAGTCAATAAAAAAGTTTAAAACACATTTAAATTTCACAGTTTTTCACCAAAATGGCATGAAAAATTAAAGCAAGAAGTTATTGTAATTCCACCTGGTGTATATCACGTTTCGTCAAACATCTCTCTATCACACCGACCGCATCACGAAGAGTGTGAAATGAAACGTCAGATGAGAGAATAAGTTTATCTAGGTATGTATTAGTCTATGTATTTCGGGGTAGTTTATCTGCTTCTGCGTCTGCTCCTTGTATTCTGTTTATTTATCTATTTCATTTATACATTCGCAAGTTACACAAACGATCACAGCAAACACATAAATTCACACAATTTAGTTTTCACAATAAATGATTATTACTAAGTGTATAATGTTAACATTATACTTATAATAAGATAAAATTATATAAGAATATGAAATTGAATTACCTTAGCATATAATCTAATGAATTTCTGTGAAACCACTATTTATCTATCTAAAGCTGAGTAAATGCAAAAAATGTACTATTGTTAGTACCTTTTCTTTTCAACCCTAAATAGTACTGTGTACTAAATTACAACCAAAAATTTATTGTAAATTGTTTTTACCAAGATAACTGGATAAAGTAAAGAAAATGGATAAAAAGAAGTTTCCTATAACCAAAATGTATATTAAAAAGTATTCTGGCAGCAACAGTCTCAAGGTGAGCATCAGTCTCAAAAATAAAATCTGAATTTTAAAACATCTTGGATCTAATCCATTTGGTTTTTTTCTTTCTTTCACTAACCCTAATCCTACTTACATAAATTCTCAATCTCTGAGAATTTATGCAAGTGATAAAGGATTCCATCTCTCTCACTAGGAATTCTTAACATACAAAAAGCTAATTTACAGTCCACAGCATCCACAATCCCCAAGAGACGATTCAGCAAATCTCTCTCCAAATAAGCAATACACTAAGTATAACTAATTAGTCTGTTTTAACAAATTTATTTAAAGTATTCCGGCGAAGAAATATGTCTACCACTTTCGGTTGTAGCAAAGGAACTGATTTAAGTTGTGTACGTGACCCACCACTCACGCTCACCATTTCCTCCTGCTGGCCTCTTTTTTACGCTCACTCATTTTTTCGACTGCTTCTCTCTCTATACCATCATAAAACTTAGTTTCGTTGCAATAACGAAATTGTTTCGTTAACTAAAAATTTTGACAAACCTCCAAGATATATAAACTCATGCCTTTATTTTTAAATTAAATAAAATTGTATTTTAAATTAAATAAAATTGTTGCATGAACAACAAGTAAGTTCTTGCAGCAACGAAATGAAAAATTGTCAAAAAAAAGTCAAGTATGAAATTTTTCGTAGCAGCGACGACCAAATTGTCGGATATGCGACACTTTGCACTATAACAACGTAAAATCATTAACGAAAATGTTTCATCCATGCGACGAAGCGTTTTTCTTTCAGTGTTGAGTTTCTACAAAGACTTACAGGCAATTCTGCGTAAGGATTTAATTTTATTTCCTTATAAAATTAAAATAAAATAAATAAATAAATGGTTTCCCATTACATCCCATGAAGGGACTGGGGAGAACTTCTCACAATCTCTGAGCTGTGCGCTTTCCAGTTTTCACTCACTGATTGGGACCTACAGTTTTACACCGATTCCGAACGGTAATTTGAGAAGCTTTTTCATGGCTAGATGCTCGATAGTGTCGCCGTCACTATGCGAGGTGACCGCCGCCGAAAGAAAATTTGAAGGTGGTCAGAGCCTGGTTCGAACCCAGGATCTCATGTACAAGAGCCGCGCACACTAACCATTGCACCACCGACGGCCACTTAAAATAACAAATCAAATCAATCCATTTGAACACTAATTGAGGTAATTCCCACTTGTTGATAAAATGGCACACAAACGTCACCAACCGTGGAGGTCATTTAGAGTAATTTTTTTATAGAATTCATTAAAGAAATTTAATAAAAATTTATTTCATTTCAAAGCAATAAAAAACAAATTATTTTTTGTTAATAGAATATGAAAATTAAAACCATTTCCAGAAAGATTATAAATTTCGGAACACATTTCCTATTCTCTGCTTAGACGTTCCAATATCAGAAATATTTTCAAAACTTGACGATTCTTAATTCAATATTTTGGACTGGATTTTACACTACTTTTTTGTTCCAATTACAATTTAAAGTTCCTGTTAGGATAATAACAAAAAGTATGTTTTTTAACCCACTATAGTTAATTATACACTGAACGGAAAAGCGCCGTCACAGGGATGAAAATGTTCATCACCCCAACAACTTTTGTCATCGAAAGTGAGCTAACGTATAGTTTCACTCCCGCTACGAAAATGTGTTCATCAACTGCAAATTGTTCATCACTGTGACGAAAGTACGTTGTTGCTGCAATGAATTTGATTCATTATTGAAACGAATTTGTTTCGTTGCTGCAATGAATTTGTTTCTCTGCTGAAATGAATTGGTTTTGTTGTTGCAATGAATACGTATCATTCTTGCAATGAAATTATTTCATTGCTGCAATGAATCTGTTTTGGAGTTACAGCGTACTTTGTCCGGTATTGAAAAAGGTAAACCGAGTGTATGTTCCAACTTTGATTGAATAATCCACTTTTTCATTTCATAAAAGGTGCTTTCAAGCGTACTATACGAACGACTAAAGCCAATTGTTGCAGACTTGAGCGGACATTATCAGTGTGGCTTTAGGCCTGGAAAATCCACAACTGAGCCGATATTCACATTGCGTGAAATCCGGGAGAAAATCTATGAAAAAAGGATCGGCACATAATCATAAGGCAGCCTTGGGTAGCCCGATAGCGGTAAAACTTTATGAAGCTATGCCTGAGCCTTGTTACACATGTTAAACTGATACTGAGAGTGGCGAAATATTTGTAAACATCTTACCGAACCATTCAATACCAGGCAAGACAAGGCGACACTATAGGGTGCGATCCCTTCAACATCTGTGTGGTGATCATGAGAAAATAATTCAATTTATTTGGTTTGGTTTAATTTCTAATATGTAAATAGCAAGCCACGTACACACTATGTACATCCAACATTATTTGCTTGACCAGTACAATTTTTCATGTTTAAACTAACAACACAAAATTAGGTGTGATGTGAATACTTTTGCCCGATACTGTATAAAGCGCATACATATGCCTGTATGTTGTTGATGGCTATCTAAAAGACATGTGTCATTAATAGGTCAACGTCCTAAATATCTAGTGATTCCTTATTTTAATTCACTTCCACAATTAATTCACTTAATTATGAACAGTCAATTGTTATCACTCCCCATCGTATGATGGTGACTGTTACAACCTAAAATCTACATTTATTTTGGTCTTAATCAAAACAGGCAGTTGTGTCAATTGTGTCAGAAAACGGGAGTCAGTTTTAAAATGTTTAACTTTTTCTTTGCGCGAATTTTGATTATGTAAAGCGAACCACAGACTTGTTAATCATGAGCATGAACATCAACTATTGCTGATGGTTATTGTCGGCTTAGCGCTCTTGTTGATACCAAATAATAATGTTATCGAAGTTGTTCGCATCACAATCATGTTTACAATATTTTTTATTAATATTTTTTCAAATCCGTCAGGCAGATAAAAAGTTATTGACCACGCTCATGATTATGAATGAGAAGTCTGTGGTTCGCTTAAGGAACTTTGAATGAAACTCATACAAAAAAATATTGACCACTGTGACAAGTGCGCATTTTGGTTGGAGAATTTCATCCGTATATGAATTATGTGTCGAATTATATTGATAACAAGAAACTCATGATAACTTGTACTGTTAATGATGGTGCCATGGTACAATAATATGCACCATCCGCATTGCCAGAAATTCCATATCATAGATCTGAATATCATGGCGCGACTCAAAACTGCATATTCAAATGTAAATGGGTCGTCAGTCGCAACTGGTGGCTATAAGTTACGCATTGTAAGACGAATGTTACTTTCTCAGTCGAAACCCAATGATTTTAGTAGAGAGAAATGGAATACAATTCTTTTTTATTTAAAATACATTCGATCATCGTTCTGTCTGCAATTTACACTAACACTACATTTATATTGCGATATCATATTGCAATATGTCAAAAAAAAAAACCCTGAATAAACGCTTCAGCGCGGTATAAAGATTGTCACGAAAGCTAACTATCATTATCGCTTCATATCACGATATATATAAGATAGGGCAAAATAGAATATCACCTTGCCCGAGGCCTCGCCTGGTATCAAATGTTTCGAGAGACGATTCACTGAGAATTTGATTATTCTCCACAGACGTATCAGCTTTGCAGTGATCAGACATAGATTTGTAAACCATTTAGCGTATCGGAGTAACGAAGCATAGAGATGGAAGGTGTCGATTTTTATTGTGTTAGGTTTTTCCAGAACTTGAGGTAATGTAAATACCTGTTCAGTTATGAATTTTCAGGTAGAAAGACAAATTGATAAGGTCCGCTTAGGTCTACAACAATTGGCTTTAGTAGTTCGCCCATTACGCCTGAGAAGATCTTATTTGCCGTCTTATTTCACGGGAATTAGTTCATATAAGTATACTCGGGCCAAATTCTTTACATACAGGGCACAGTATGCTGACACTCCACTCGTCTCACCAAATTTGACCACAGCCTTGAATAGCGCTGCCAGTAGTCTATTCATGATACAAATTCAAGGTAGTAGCGTCAGCACATATGATTTCCTTTGTTTACATTTTATTGTACCCAGTAAATGTCAAAGTTGTTTGTGTGAGTGCGTTCTCTTTTGATTTCATCTATCTATGTTCGCAATTGTACATGTATGTGTACATTTTTATCAGCTGATTTTGAGATTAACTGGGTACGGAAATTACAACAATGCTAATGCTACTACCTTGTATTTGTATCATGAGACTTTTACTACCTACTAGAGATGGGCGCGAGTCATGTGATTGGCGTGATTCAGGCGTGAGCGTGCGCAGGACCAAAACTTACTCACGTGTCCATCACTACACTTAGTCGTACCTACAGCTTAGTCGTTTCTAACTCGTTAGAACCGCTGATTTTAGCATTTTTCTTGCCTAGGTGTTTCTCTTATGTCAAATTCACATGTATTTTGTTTTTGTACCTTTTTGTTTACTTTTACAGTAGATACACACATGCAGAAAATTTGACAGATTTAGTGGGAAAGAAAAGGGTAAGGTTAAGTAGGGCAGAGTATATCGCAAGCAAGCTAAAGAAAAAGATGATAAATAAAAGGATACGATTAAAAAAACGCGGAAATTAGACGATTTCTTTGGAAAACCGTCTACAGTTTTTGAAGATTCTATCATTGATCCAACACTCGACGTTCCAAGTAATAGTGGCGCTCCGTCAACTGATGATTCTGCAATATCTTCAAGTGAAAATACTTTGATCGATGTGGCAAGTATATCAAAAGAACAAGCCGAAGATGTGCCACTAGTAGCAGGAGTGGCAGGAGTAGGAGTGCAGCCCAATCCTCCGGACAACCAGCTCTACGAAATCACTGACAAGCTAGCTAAATGGACAATCGACGAGTTCACGCTTGATCACATTTGTAAGAACGGAGCCAATCAAAACATCCAAAATGATTTATGTGCGTGAAGATAAATTCGAATTTAACTATCAGAGACACACACCACTTTTGTTAGCAGAGCGCTGTTATTGCGTTAATAGATATCTGTTAAAGTACTAGAAAGGGAAGTATGTTGAAATAAACAAGGTTTTTGGCGAATTAACTTAATAAAATAATATAAAACAGTATTAGTGGCACAAAGCTTGAACAGCTTACCAGCAAATAGTATATTCAGGTACAATGTATATCATTTTAGAAAGGACATTGGGCCCAAATCAAGGATTCTTCGTCAACTAATTGAAAATCTAGCAATAGGTAGTAGCATGTTCTTTTGGGTTATATTACTCCGATGTTTCAGACGAATATCAGAATAAAATAATTTTGGGCGTTTTCTTTTAAGCACTTTACTCTACTTTTGAACACTTCACTGTGTCCAAACCAAGGACTCTTGGCGGACAAGGTTCACAACAGATTAAAGCCCCTTGTTAGAGCTTTCCAAATTTACCACTCTTATATTTCAGAGGAATTTCAGAACAGCGATGTATGGAATTTAGTATTGTCCCATGTATTAACATTTTCGCTCACTGTGTCCAAATTAAGAAAACTTCGCGATTTAAATTTATGCCAGGCGTTAGCACATCACTAGGGCTTAGAAGGCATATTTTATATTTTTTTATTAAAGTACTGGATGTGTTTTTTGTGGTCATTATCTGCCTTTTAATGGTGGGGAGAGTCAGTTCGACAAAAAAGAAGGTTTCCATAACTGAAAAAATTCATATCATCGAGTGTCAACTCATGAGAATTCGTCTACTCACAAATTATCTGTTCTGCATATGAAAGAACGAAGCAACGTGCTAGGTCGCATTGACCGCGCATTAACAATGCAATTAGATGAAGAAATAAATTACTGGAAAAACATTATGAACATCACGTGGTTTGCTTTGCAGAGAATATGACGAAAAATTTGGATCAATCCACAATGGAAATTATTTGATGTCCTTAGAGCTTATCGCTGAGTTCAATCCGTTCTTAGGCAAACACATTACACGTTATGGAAATCCAGGCTCAGGATTTACGAGTTATCTTTCTTCGATAACATGCGAAGAATTCATTCGACTTATGGGAAATAAAGTTTTGGAGACAATTTCAAATGGAAATAATAACAGCAAAATATTTTTCTCTGATCATTGACTCGACACTGGATATATCTCCCGTCGACCAGCTCACTTTTGTAATCAGATATGTCCTGCCTAATGGATCACCTGTAGAACGGTTCCTCAAGTTTATTCCAAACACAGGCCACAAATCACAACAACTGACAACAACTGACAAATCACAACAATTCAACTTTAACTGAATTGGGAATTGACATTTCAAACTGCCGCTGGCAATCATTTGTCAACGCAGCTAACATGCCAGGCATATACAACGGCCTGCAAGCTAAAATAAAAGACAATTTCACCCCTTGCCGACTATGTTTCCTGTGCAGCATAATCGGTTAATTTAGTAGGTGAATGTGCAGCTGAAAGCAGCCAAGAGGCTTGTTCGTTCTTTTCTCTACTCCAAGAGTTATACAACTTCTTTGCAGCGTCAACTCAGCGTTGGGAACTCCTTTGAACCCATTTCACCGTTAAAAGTCTACCAACGACTCGTTGCTCAGCTCGTGCAAACGCATGCAAAAGTTTACGCGAATCCAGCAATGAATTCCATAAAGCGCTAGTCACCATCGAAAATGACACACAATAGAAGAGCAACGTTATATGCGAAGCAAGAGGTATTCGTTTGAAACTGGAACGTTTTGAAACGGCCCTCATGGCTGTTTTTGGGAATGTTTACTAGATCGCATTAACGCCACAAGTAAAAAACTTCAGAGTGTGGAAATTGACATTACCATTGTCATAGAACTGTACGAGGCTTTAATACATTTTGTTAGCGAAACCAGAGAAAATTTCGATGATTTCGAAACTGTCCTTCGTGCTTCCTGGCAAGACAAATACAGGTGAAGAGATGCAACAAAAAAAAATAGCCGTGTAAATATTTGAATAAATACTTTTTTTGGTAGTAATTGATACATTGTCAGAAGAACTGAAAAGACGCCGGGATGCTTATAAATTACTCTACAATAAATTTTACTTTATTACCACCCAGACGAATCTAAGCATCTCAGAAGTCAAAGATATTCTACTGACTTAGAAGAACATTTTACAGAAGAATGTCTTCATTTTCGTTCTCACTGCAGCATACAAAATTAGGAGCGAAAGAGTGCAGTCAGTTTGTTGAAATGGTTACCAACCGAAGGTCTTCAATGCATTTACCCAAACGTGGATATTCCTCTTCGTATGTGTGTGGTTATACCTGCCAGTAACTGTACAGGAGAAAAATCGTTTTCTTGTTCGCGCAGAGTTAACAACTATTTACGTACAACAATGACGGAGCAGAGGTTAAATGATCTAGATCTAGATCTAGAAGCATAGAAGCTGCTTTTTTAAGCAAAAAGGATTGCGAAGATTTAACTAATGATTTTGCTGCGCTTAAGTCCAGGCTAGTTTTGTAACACATTGTAAAACATTTATTTTATTAAAAACAAAACCTAAAACCGTTTGAAATGTTCTATTATCCCCAAAACCTCGGAAAATATTATAAACTAGCTCTATTAACTAGCTTTTAGTTAAACAATTTCCTCAATCAATTAAAAGTGGGAATAAAGTAAATGCTTGAATTATGCATCTAGTCTATAATGATGGGTGCTGAGAAAGGGGCGGCACGTGGCCTGGGGCCTAGAGCGGCTAGGACTGCAAATCCGCCACTGCTCTATGGTATAAGTAATCATATGAACTCGCACGTAAGTGATTATAGTGTATGCGAAGACGACGATGAAGACGAAACGCAAACGATTTGCTTCAAACTGTGCAGTACTGTTTTTGAAGCAGAATTGTTTGCGTTCAGTGGTGTTTTTGTTGTAATTTTGGATTGTTTATATTTTATGTGTTAAAACTGGTGAACAGAATGTAGTCCGTCGCCATCGGTGGTTCAATGGGTAGTGTGCGCGCCTCTTGTACTTGAGATCCTGGGTTCGATCCCTGCTCTGACCACCTTGAAATTTCTTTCGACGGCGCGCCGCGGCGGTCACCTCGCATAGTGACGGCAACACTATCGAGTATTTAGCCATGAAAATGCTTCTCAAAAATACCGTTCGGAACCGGTGTAAAACTGTAGGTCCCAATCAGTGAGTAAAAAACTAGAAAGCGCACAGCTCACTGGGTGTGAGAAGCTCTCCCCGATTCCTTCATGGGATGTAATGGGAAACCATTTTTTTTTAGTCAAATGTACCAATATTCATTCTTCTATATTCGAGAAATTTGTTCTCGTCTTGTCGCAACTCATCGTATAAGTGATGAAATTCACCAACAATTTTGCGAGACAAATTTATTGAGTGTATTCCATATGTAATTTGTATTTTTAACCTCAACTTTAGAAACAAATTTTCCTGCAATAGCAACTCTTCATCTGATGACGAATCCATTGCAAATGTGAAAAACCCAACAAATTCGTCTTCCACTATGAACACTTACTAGATTGCTGGCACCGCAAGCAATTCGTCATCAGATTCGCCTTCGGCATCAGCTTCGGCACCGCGTGCACTATGATTGTAGCCTAACGGAAGAATGGAAAACATGAAGGTGGCGATATATATTTCTATTTCGATTACCAACTCCAAACTGACACAAGATGCAACAGCTGATGTAAAGTTTGTATTCATGTGTATGTGCGTGGGTTTTGTTTAAACAGTGTTGACACTTCAATTGCTAGCTGTGACTTTAAACAAAACGAGCCCATTGGGAAACGAAAATTAAAACTCTAACGCAAACGCAGGGTGACTTATGTGATACCTTTTTTAACCGTCAGTGCCTGCGTGTGCGTCTACGTTAGATTCAGCCACTCAGTGTTGTGTGATAAGGCTCTTAATGGCATGGTACGGGCGGTTTTTCCTGCACATCGCTACTCCTGGAGAACAAATACCATCCTTATAATTGTCATAGAATACTAATAGGTGGACAGAAGCGGCGGGTCCAAGTCAGCTTGAAATGGTAAAAACTACAAAAATTGCAACAAGGCAACAATAACCGGCGATCTGTTTTTGTTTGGTGCGTAGTTTATGTCAATGTCAATGTGCTACGAACAACGTTCACAAAAAAAGGTAAACACCATTTGACAGCTAGTGCGCACCACTTTGGCACCACGACATGAAAAACAAACAAATCAGCTGTGCTTATAACACAACCTTCTTGAGCGGGTCTGAATAAACTTCATACATTTCAGGTGCATACCCGTAAATCGTGGTCGTTATAAAATTTGCCAAATCGTTGACCAATAGTGACGTTTCATGTTTTCTTGGGCTCATTACAAAAATGAAATCATTCACTGCCGTAATGAAAATTCAAACCATGTTCATCGTTACCATGAAGCATACTCATTGTAATATTGAAGATTCATAGCAGCAATGCAACAAATTCATCACAGTGACGAATTTTTCAGTTAATGACATTTCTGTTGTTGACGCGATTGTTTGGTTGGAAGAATTTATCGAACAACGATCGGCGCTTAAATATTTATATTTCATCACTGTTCATCATACTTTAGTTTCAAAGAAATAACAACAACAAATTTACCAGTGAAAAACAAGGGATAAAAGACACATACTTATGTACATTAGCTTTAATGCGTACACATATTTTGCATCATTTTGTGCAAAATGTTGTCTGCGTACTCCAAATCTCTTGCAGCGAGAGAGCCAAAAAGAGAATTTTTTGACATTTGAAAGTTAGAGAACTTGCAAAATGTTGTTGGAGAAATTTCTGCTTAGTCTGTGTTTACACATGCAACTTTAGGTCTGTAACTTTGAAAAACTCTGCCGACGTTCTTGAGTTTTTAGGAGAGAGAGGTAAGAAGAACGGAGGGGGGAAAAAGTAGCAAGGGCTTTGCAACTCCGTTTTGTTTTCTTTCGCAGTGAAGTTGGCTGTAGAATAATTTGACGTTTTTCTTTAAAAGTTGTTTCTTTTTATGGCTGCAACAACGACGCGGTGTGAATAAATAAATAAATTAAAATAGTGATTTGTAATAAAGTGTAGCGAAGCCGAAGTAATTTGTTAAAAAAGTGTAACTCCGTCTAAAGAAATAAAAAAGTGTTTAATGCAAATGAAAACAAAAGTTGTTTACAACTTAAAATGATGTACGAATGTCAGAAGTAACAACATTGAACACAAGATTTTCACAATTTCAAACGCGGACAAGTTGCACGTGTAAACACATATTGCAACTTCAAAAGAGAATCGTAAAGAGCTGCAGCAGAGTTTTTCAAAGTTGCATGTGTAAACTCAGACTTACAAGATTTTGTAACTAATTTGTACAGCTGTTTTTATTTACTGTTTGAATGAAATAATTTTTGTGGAATGAAAATAAAAATGTAATTTAACAATGGCAGAGGTAAGTAGTTAGAATTGTGTTGATTTTTAACGTTTATAATAAACAAAACATTTTACTTCATGCTAGAAACGTGCTAATATACAGTGCGACCGTGCGACACATATGCTAAAATTCTTTTGCTTTGTTATTTCAATTGTTTACACACCGATCAGCTGTTTTCTTGCAAGATTTCACTCATGGTACAATAATATCTTCATGGTAATATCAGCGCGTGTTGTTGCTGCTGTCAAACTCTACACAAATACATACCAACAACACAAGAATGCAAAAGAGTACAAAAACAAAATTCATGGGAGTGTGACAGCCGAAGCGAAGAACCTCATGAAAAAAATTAAAACAGCTGTTCTTACGACTTTACCATGAACATATTATTGTACCATGATTTCACTGGATGCTATCTGCGTACTTTTTGAGATATTTTCAACCGAGAGAGTAAAATTGTTCTTACTCTCCCAAAAAAAATTACTGAGTATTTGCTACTGGAAAAGTACGCAGACAGACCTTATGTTAATAAATAAAGAAGAAATATAAAATAAGCGACCCCAAATTATTGGAAATTATTTCGGCTGTCAATTAAATGTAGCCAAATTCGTATAATCCCTTCCCACCCAACTTACTATCGCTAATGACCTCCTTTCGGTGGATGAAAATGAGGTTAAACAATCATCAATTGTCTATAACTTTGTTTATGTGCTTTGCATGACTTTGTCGCATTTTGTGTTAGTCTTATTTCTGTGCTAATACGGAAAAACGACTTTTGTTCATTTCCCATACTTTTCAAGAAAATATTTTTCCAAAATGTTAAGTGGTTACAAACAAATGTATGAAAAGTCTCTAAATACTTGCAGTGTTGCGGAGGATCTATCATAAGGATAGGAAATACCATCCTCCTGTGTAGTTTAAGAGTTATAAGACAAACAATTTTTCCAAAAATTATAAAGTCACATTTTGGGGTAATTTTCGCCCCATAAACTGCTTTTTCAAAACAACAATTAAATGAGATATCGTAATTTTTCTATATTATTTTTGATTCGTCTATGTCTACAGAAGTTGCATGTTGTATAAAAATAATATTTTATTTTGGGAAACAACTCGTGTTGACTTAAGCTGTTGTTCCAAAAGAGGTTTTAATTATTTCATATTGACACTTGTGTTGACTTGGGTGTCGACTATAAATGATATAAGTCAAAAATCTCTGGAACATAACTTCCGGATTTATTAAGCGAAGTAACCCAAAATTCAATCAAGGTAACAGGTACCACTAACACAATTTGATCTTAATAAACGCTCTAAAGTTGTTTTTACTTGTTGGCACAGTTTTTAATTTTCTTCATTACAATCTATAATAGAGTTGGGAACTTTAGTTCATTCTAGTGAACACTCTTTTTAGTGCAGCTCGACAGAATAAACTAGTTCGTTCATTTATAATTTTTGTTCATTGTATCATTTCAGTTTAACTAACAGTTCATATGAGCTATGAGGTAAAGAAGTCATTTCAGTTCAACTTTTAGTTTTAGTTCCATAGGAGCAAATAATCGCGACAATAGGCTCTATGGTCTACCCGCTGAACTTTTTAAGGTCAGCGGCGAAGGAGTACTAACCCACATGCATCAACTTATATGCGGTATATGGTTGGAGGAATCTATGCCTGACGATTGAAGTCTCAGTGTATTATGTCCTGTATTCAAAAAGGGTGATCCGAGTGTATGCTCCAACTATCGCGGTATCCATCCATGATTGGACCTTATCAGTGTGGTTTTAGACCAGGCAAGTCCACGACTGACCAAATATTCATACTACGCCAAATCCTGGAAAAGACCCACGTAAAGCAAATCGATACATACCACCTTTTTGTCGATTACAAATCTGCTTTCGATAGCCCCATACGGGGAAAATTGTACGAAGCTATGTGTGAACTTGGGATTCCGGCAAAACTGATCCGCCTCTGTAGAATGGCGCTGACCAACACCAAATCAGCAGTGAAAGTGGGGAAAGACCTCACCGAACCATTGTAACGACAAGTTTCCTCTGGTTGCTGGGGTGCAGCTCGCGGGGGAAGGATTTCGCCACAGAAATTTGTTTGTGTAGTGACAGAGAGAGAACAGCGGTATTTTCGATGTAATTCAGATATTTATTAGGATAGATTCAGGGAATAACAAGATTATAACAAAATTTAGATACAAAATTAACTAGCACAACTGGGCGATGGTCCTAGACACTCTGGTGAGACTGCGGTCTGTAAGGTGACCTGGATCAGTACACCTTATGCAAATTGCGGAGCCACGATCGTATCAACAGATGCGCGTAGCGGTGGTAAGCGATGACAGCGAGGGGCGGCAACGCGACGATATGCTTGAAGGCTTGGGTCAGCACTTCGAAGGTCCAATATGCGAGTGCGACGGCCGGTGCTTCGTTTGAAGGCTTGCGTCAGCACTTCGGTGTTAGAGCAACGGAGAGCGGCGACGCGTCAGAAGGCCTGCGTCAGCACTTCGGAGGTAAAGAAACGGAAAGCGGCGAGCTATGACGCGTTGGAAGGCCTGCGTCAGCACTTCGGGGGTAAAGCGGCTAGCGATGACGTGTTTGAAAGCTTGCGTCAGCACTTCTGCGTTAAAATGTCGGACAAGCAGCGAGCGATGACGCGTTAGAAGGCCTGCGTCAGCACTTCGGAGGTAAAGAAACGGAAAGCGGCGAGCTATGACGCGTTGGAAGGCCTGCGTCAGCACTTCGGGGGTAAAGCGGCTAGCGATGACGTGTTTGAAAGCTTGCGTCAGAACTTCTGTGTTTAAATGACGGACAAGCGGCGAGTGTTGACGCGTTTGAAGGCTTGCGTCAGCACTTCTGCGTTTAAATGACGGACAAGCGGCGAGTATTGACGCATTAGAAGGCTTGCGTCAGCACTTCGGAGGTAAAGCGGCGAGCGATGACGCGTTTGAAGGCTTGCGTCAGTGTGCTGCTGCAAGAACCGTGCTTAGTAATGAAAAGCCGCCTCAAGGCAAACCATGGTACAATGAAGAGTGTCGCATGGTAACTGATAAGATTATCGCTGCAAATATGGCAATGCTTCAGTCAGTTGCAACGCGGGATGCGGCACAAGATGTGAAGGAAATCGGTAATCCGCCTATTTAAGCAAAAACAAATTATGGTGAAGAAAGCTCAGGAGTAAACAAATTAAAATGTGCGGAAGGAAGATCGTTCTACCAAAAACTTAAGAGTCGAACAAACGGTTAAGGCTCAGGGTTCCCTACTGTAAAGATAAGAACGGAAATTTAGTCACAGATATACAGACTCTGTTTACAGAGTATGTTGGGGATATGAAAATATCGCTTCTGTGCATTTCTTGTTAGAGAAAAATTCAAGGCAGATGAGGGAATCGATCAAATAGACGTCGATGATTACGATTGGTTACGGCAGAGCTGTTTAAGGCAGGTGGTAATTTTCTGATAAGGTGTATGCACAATTTGTTTAGACGAATGCATGATCGGTGATTTGAGTGCTAGCGTATTGTGTTCTGTATTTAAAACATGTGACCCAAGGGTATGTTCTAACTACAGTGGAGTAAGGTTTTTCTTCATTACGTACAAGAGCCATTCAACAGTAATGTCTGAAGGACTACATTCAATTTTTGCAGCCGTGATCAGTGTGGCTTTAGACCAGTATTGGGATTTTTTTAATTGCATTATCTAATGCAAATACGAAAGAATTACCATTACTCGCAATTAGAATTAAAAAAAATTAATTTCCATTTAATCAGGCAATGCAATGGAATTGAATGCCAATTGTAATTAAATATTGGAATGCTTTGAATTATTTTGAATTTATTGGACTGTGCAACTTTGTTTTTGAAGTATTTTACATATACAGGTTTGTGGCTTCGATAAGAATTGCCTCGTAGTATTTTCAAATCCATAAATCTTTACATAAAAAATGTTTGTAAACCAAAACTGGCAGATATGAAGGAAATGCTTTGAAAATAAGTACAATTGCCAATGTTACAATTGCCAATTATCCATTTGTAGAGGTAATTCAAATTAAACTACAAATTATAATTGTCATATAATAGTTTGCCTCTGTCTGGCAAGTCCGCAACTGAACAAGATATTGACATTAGGCCACATCCTGGAAACTCAAACCCAGTCTTTGTTTATTAGCGGCCTTTGATATCCCGTTATGGAGAACAATTATGTTTCCTGCTAAGTTGGTACGCTTGACACTGACTAACACCAAATCATCAGTGACGGCTGTTAAAAATTTCAGGGGACCTTTTGATACCAGATTATTGTGAGATCTCTTCGACATCTCAATGGAGACAGTAATGGGAAAAACTACAGTAAATGTAAGTAAATGCCTTAGCAGCAAATGCTACGTGCTGCTGCTTATGATATAGAGATTATTGGGTACCGGGAGTATTTTAAAAAATCCTTCCGGATTTTTCAATAAAATTTGTGTTTAGCAATGAATGAGGAGAACAAAACGAATACATATAATGATTCCGAAAATCAAGCAATGAAAATGAGGAACAGTATACTCAAATTTCAAAACCGATCATCATTGTCCTAAACTTATGTACCAAATTCCGTTGGAATCGGTTAAAATTTGTAGCATCAGGAGTCGAGAGTGTCAATCGTGGTGGCTACAATTTATTTACGGGTTATATCAAAATGTCGTCCAATACAGCCTATTTACAAAATTTATCATCTTTAGGCTGTGGGTATAAAATGTTCCAGTTTTCGTTGAAATCGGTTAATATTTTTAATATCTGGAGCCGTTAGCACCAAATTGGCTAAGAAAATGGTAAACTGCGGTACAGATATTGCCGAGCTTGGTTAAATTTCAGATGCAATTCTAGGTACCGTGAAATAACTCCCAAATGAAATAAATCCCAAAAAAAAGTGAAATAAGTCCCAACAAAAAATTAACAAAATTCCATATAAATTGGGAATAATATCATTATGAAATAAATCCCAATGCGTTAGGACTTTTGTCATAATTTCTAATTGGGAGTTATTTCATAATGAAATAACTTCTAAGTCGTATAACTCCCAACAAAATTATGTTGGGATTTATTTCATTTTCTTTAACTAATTGGAATTTATTGCATTCCTGTTGGAATTTATTTCACTCCAAAGAAGCAAAATTATCGTTGGGAGTTATTTCATTTTCGTTGGGAGTTAAGCAACTTCTTTTGATTCATATTGAATATTATGAAAAGGTATGTATGTCAACCGGGAGGGGGGGGGGGGCGGATGCGCGACGCGGCGCGGCGCGGGTCCGGCGGCTAGATCGTAATTACTATTACGATTATGTATATGCTTACATATAATTATGAAATAAAAAGCGTTCTGTAAAAGGAAACCAAAAAAAAATTGGGAGTTAATTCATTTTTGTTGGGCCTTATATCATTGGGAGTTAATTCATTTTTATTGGGTTTTATTTTTACATTTTGAAATAAGTCCCAGAAATTGGGACTTATTTCATTTTTGCCTTTGGGAGTTATTTCATTTTTTTCAGTTGGGCGTTATTTCATTCTTACTGGAATTTTTTTCATTGGGAGTTATTTCATTGGGAGTTATTTCATTTGGGAGTTATTGCACGGTACCGCAATTCTATCTTTCTGATTTAATGTAAAATTGGAATTTTTCATAACAACGAACTTGAATGACCTTCAGAATAACTTCAGCATAACCTAATGTCGTTCCATACCCACTCCAATATAACAATCATTCCAAACTTGACTCTACCCCTTGTTTTTCATTATATAAAATGAAGTTTTATCTACGAACATGTTAGCTTTAATTTTCTGTCCTAATATTTGCACAAATTAATGTTTGAATTAAAAATTATATATGGGAAGTCGCGTGTCATTCTGTCATAATATTTACATTTGTTTGCATTTATTGATTTTTTTATTCATTCAGTTGCTCTATTTTTTGACTAAAAGTATTCATTTGTTTATTCACATATACGTATGTCTGTTGGTTTATTTGCTGTTAGGGGGTGAAGGATTGCCCCAAAAAAAGTAGGACTCAATTGTGATCTAAATCAGACTCTGGCAACAGGCCAGCGTCTTTAATGGCGCCACTAATGTAATTAAGAGTTTTATACACAGTTGCTTGGAATTAATGTTAAATAAAATGCACCTCAATGGGAGAATTTTACACATCCAGGATGTTACTACTTGACTGGTAGAGGTCCTCGAATAATATTAAGCGTACGGTTCGGTAGTTAAACGTGGCCGTCGGTGGTGCAATGGTAGTGTGCGCCGCTCTTGTTAGTGAGAACGTGAGTTGGATTCCTGCTCAGACCACCTTACACTTCATTCTACGGCGGTCACCTCGTTCGTATACTTCCTCCAGACTCTCATAAAATGGTTCTTTGACTTCATCATCTTTATCCCTTGTCGGTGCTTGCACAAAAATTAACGAGATGTTGAAATATTTCGCTTTGACGGGAATTGTGGCTATGCTTTCACTCACTGGGTTGAACCTTGAAACTAGGTGTCGCGACATGTCGCAGTCTCTTGCCAACTATAAATCCGCACCCGAATTCTTGCTTTCGGTCATGGCAGTTTTCCTTTCTGGTGCAACCATATCCTGTCCATCGCATTTCCTGGATAACTGTGATGTCAGCTTTACATTACATCCGCCAGTTTAAAGAGTCCTGTATAGCGTTCACACATTCCAGGTACATATCCTTAAATCGTGGTCCTCATAATGTTTGCGAGGGGTTTCTTTGTCCATTATTTTCGCTGTACATTTTCATTGCCAATATCACGGTGGCGGAAGGCAATCCCAGACCACCGTGGTTTGCATTTTACCTAGTGCCAGGATGAATATATTTCAGCCGCCCATTATGGATCAGACGCTAACCGGAATGCAGTGTGTCGAATCTGGATTTTGGTTTCTGCAATTTTGATCCGCCATTGGCCAGGGGTGTTGCCTCATCCGTTTTCAAAGGACAGATGAATGTGCCCACTACTTCGAGGCGCTTCAGTGACAGGGCCACCTAATAATCCTGAGACGTAGCAGTGATCGTATTACCACTCAGGCTGCTCATTCGTTTCGCCTTCTCACTTTAGCTAGCTAACGGAGGTTTCCGATAAGCCATTGCCCAGGACATACTGCGTGGAAGTAGTTAGCTGCTCTGACTGCCCAATGATGGAATTATTCCTGGCCACTTCCAAGTGAATGGCTATCAGAGACTTTCCACCTCCAAGGACAGCCCCATGTCCAATTAAATTCAAATCATTTCAGTGCAATTCAATTCAACTCAATTCAATTCAGTTCAATTCAACTCAATTCAATTGTTTCTTTTATTTCAATTCAGTTCAATTCGATTCAGTTCAATTTAATTCATTCAATTCAGTTCAATTCAATTCAAATCAATTCAATTAAATTCAATTCAATTCAATTCAGTTCAATTCACTTCAATTTACTTCAATTCAGTTCAGTTCAGTTCAATTCAATTCAATTCCGTTCAGTTCAGTTCAGTTCAATTCACATCAATTCACTTCAATTTACTTCAATTCAGTTCAGTTCAATTCAATTCAATTCCGTTCAGTTCAGTTCAGTTCAATTCAGTTCAATTCACATCAATTCAATACAATTCAATTCAATTCAATTCAATTCAATTCAATTCAATTCAATTGAATTCAATTGAATTCAATTCAATTCAATTCAATTCAATTCAATTTAGTCCAAGTCAATTCAATCCAATCTAATCTTACTAATTCTAATCTATTCTCCTTCATTTCAATTCATTTTATATTCTTAATTGAATTGAAGTAAATGATTTGGTTTTTATTGAAATGAATTGAATATTGGAACGAAGTTCCTTAACGCACGTTGCGGGATGGAGGCAAAATGAAAAAATTTTAAACAACTTTTTTTCACTACTTTATTACAACCCATTATTATCAACTATATTGGGTAGTTTTGGTTTGGTTTGGTTTAAAGGGAAGTTTTCTAGGTGAAGCCTGTGTATTACATATTGTAGTTTTGTACCCAATAAAAAGTTAATTTAGAAAAGCCACAGTGCAAGACTAGCAAATCCATGAAATACAATTGGCAACACACTTACTCTTACACTCGTACTTTTGGTTTGGTTTGTGTCTAGACTAACATATCCGGGAATATTTTTTGTTTAATGGGAAATTTTCGAGGTGGAGCCTGTTTATTACATATTGTAGTTTTGAACCGAATAAAAAGTAAATTTAGAAAAGCCAAATCATTTCAGTGCAACATATCCGGGAATAATTTTTGTTTAATGTGAAATTTTCGAGGTGGAGCCTGTTTATTACATATTGTAGTTTTGAACCGAATAAAAAGTAAATTTAGAAAAGCCAAAGTGAAAGAAGTTTAAAAAAATAACATTTTCTTAAACAGGTGCGTTTTCTTAAAAAATGTAAATTTTCTCAAAAAAAATACCTATGGATATTCTTAAACAATCTACCTTTTAAAAAAAAAACCCTTATGTTAAAGAAGTACCTTTGCTTAAAAAAGTAAATTTTCTTACAAAAAGTACCTTTTCTTAAAATAAGTATTTTTTTAAAATAAGTTCCTTTTCTTAAAAACAGTACATTATCTTACAACAAATTGCCTTTCCTTAAAAAACCACCTTTTCTTTAAAGAGTAAACTTTTTGTAAAACAAAATAACTTTTCTCGAGATAAGTATCTACTCTTAAAATTGTACATGTTCTTTCTAAAGAAAAGCTTTTCTTCAAAAAAAAATATAATTTCTCTTAAAAAATACCTTTTCTTACAAAAATTCCGTTTCTTAAAAGTACCTTTCCTTGAAAATAAAATAATACCTTTTCTTTTCTTGAGATAAGTAGCCTTTCTGAAAATAAGTTAATTTTCTTAAAAAAATAACCTTTTCCTAAAAAGAGTACCACTTCTTTAAAAAGTACCTGTTCTTAAAAAAAGTACTTCTTTTTAAAAAAAAATCATAATCTTAGGCTATTTATTACAGAAAGCACTTCTTATTGAAAATGGTAGCTTTTCTTCAAAAAAAAACATTAGCTTTTAATAAAAGAAGTACCTCTCATTAAAGAAAGGACCTTTTCGGGAAAATACAATACATATTCTTACAAAAGGGACCTAAAAATATACTTGTTTTAAAAAAAAGATTCAATAACTAAAAAATTTCTTAAAAACAGGTTATCATTTTACAAAAAGTATCTTTTCTTAGAGATGCATTTAAATTATCATATTTCTCAACGGGCGCCTTAGGCGTGTTGGAACTAAATAGTACATAATATATAGCGAAAGGAATTTCGTTCCAACCGGGCGTCACCTGACACCTCATGTAATTTTTTTATTGGTGTTTCAATCCCAAAATTTCACAGCTGTATGTAAATTAAACAGTAACGTTTTATTTTTAAATTAAAATGTAAATCATATGTCCGTTTCATGTAAAATTGACAAGTTGAATTCATATTCACATTAAACTTATTTAAATTTGAAAATCATGTTCGAATTTGAAAGCAACTTTCATGAATGATAATCTTATAAAATGTAAAAAATTAATTGATATACTAATTTAAACTATTTAATTGGTATTCGAATGATGGAATCATTGCGATATTAAAAACTGTTTAAAATCGTATTGTTATTATATTTGAAAATATATGTCGTGTTACTTAATTCAAAAAAATAATTATATCTTGTTTTGTTTAATTATTAAAAGTTTGTAAGATCGAAAATTAGATTTTTGAAAAACCCGACACACGATTAATTGCATGAAAATTGGTTAACCGGTTTCTCCGGTTTCGGTTTTGAACACTCTAGTCAGAACGCATATTTCAAAAGAACATTTTGTTCAAAATGTGAGCTGAATAAAAATTGCTGTATTTTTCTTCTATTATACCAATAGATAACTTTTCGATAATACACACCTTTCTCGAATATATCCCTGGATGGTATCAACATTTTTTAAAAGACGCGTCCGAATGAAATGTCTCTCTCACACGCTCGATTTACCCATATACAAAACTCACTTAAATTAGATGATGACTGACTGATATGCTTGTCATGAAACCAACAACCATATTTTGAATGGAAAAAGTAACCATATACCTAGACTACTAAGACCAATGACAGTTTGAATTTTTCCTACAAAATAGAAGCACATTTATTACAAATATAACTATGTACAGTGTTTCCTAAACACCGGGGGCATGACTAAAATCAAAAATAAAGTGTCAAATCTACTATTACATTACGTGATGTCGTCTCAGTTGTTCGCTTGAAATGAGAAATCAAATAAAGTAATTACGGCTTTATCATATACATATGTTTTATCTATGGTTGGTTTTAGTAAACTTAATTTAAAATTTCCGAGCTGTCATAAAAAATACGAATTATTCCAAGTTTTTCGCCTCATATTTATTATGTTCATGTGATCTAGTTTTGTACCTCAGGGATCAATTAAGTTCAACCGAATAACCACGGAAGTCGTTCAAAACAAATTACTCTTACGGAACCTTTTTTACCTCTTCTTTCATTTAGGGCAAATCGATTAGCAGTGCGTGGAAATCAAATTATGATGCGTATTTGTGTTGGTCCCTCAAGGATATACCTAGATATGTCATAGAACAATCAGCATTAAACAAATCATTTATTCAATTTGTCATGAAACTCAATATATTAAACACATGTATGTAGTTATTAGATATACTAGATATCTATAGTACGAGTACCTTGGGGAAATTATATATATTTAATATAATTAATAGATTTATTCCATTTCCTTGGTAAATTCTCACGACTTTATTTTAGGAATTTGAACTTTAACATCACACCAACAAAAAACAGCTATCAATTTTCCGATGAAATTAAGACATTCATTCCATTAATTGAACAAACTCTATTAGATATGATTGGAATTTGGTAAATGGTGGGTGATGTAGAACTTGGACTGCCACTATTTGTGTATTCGATACTAGAACATTCATATTGTTGAAAAGAGTTTGTATGTATACTCGTATTAGGGATATGACTTTTTTGCAACCCTATGTTTACATGGCCGTACTTTATGAGAAATGTTATAAAAATTAGTGAGAAGATATTCTTGGTAAATCTGTTAGCAAAAGCCTTCCCCATATACCCGACCAAAGTTTTTGTATTTTGGATTTTTAATTTGCAATATTAATGTAATTCCCGAACATTTTCTTGGAATTGTTTAAATTTTATTTTTTACAAAAAGCTGAAGTCTGCCCCTTCCAATAAGATATAATACACTCCGGTTCACTTATTTAAAGGCACTAAAAATTCCGTATTCAGCAGCCTGTATCTTTTGCAATTTGTAACCGGTTGCAGAATTTTAAAATGGAAATGGAAGCGACATCTTGAGATATTAAAAAAATCATGACAATAGTGGTTTCTTAATTAAAGATCTTTTTTTGAGCAATTTATAAAAAAAGTCAAAAAATGTGCTATTTGTTTTGGTTCACTTGAATAAAGGCATGTATTGGTCACTGTCAGACTTTTAAGTGGAAAACGAAATTCCACGAATTGAATAATATTGCCAGATTGTCGGCTTGGCTGGTCTGCTGGCGTTCCGCGCGGCTAAGCTCGCCGGATGGGGGTAGTCCTTGCCGACACCTCTGAACTTTAACGAGTACACAAAAAAATCAAACCAGCTCTTAGAAAACAAAAAAAGAAATTCAAATAAAATGTGACCAAAGGGCAGTAGGGTAAGGGATATACTCACGAACCATGCAATGACGATTAACACACACTTGGACAAGATGCTTGGCGGATGTTTGGCCAGGGAGAGCCCTCCCTCATGGAATCCAAAATCTGAATTCACCATGGTATCTTTAAAAAGGTTTAGATACCCCTGTGTTTAGTACCTCTACTTACCCTTTTTCTTTTCCCACTACCACTTTACTACTGCTCTAGACATTCATATTTAAAACGTGATTTTTCTTCATTATAAAAAACTTAATTCCGCTGCCTTTTATTTATCGGCGATTAGGTCACCAATTTCAAACCACTCTATGGCATTAGAAAATTATAATACTGCAATTTCATCCAGTAACATCTAGTCGTGAAGTTTCCAAGATGGCGTCTTCACTGTTCTCGGCTTCTTCCCCAATATCCAAGATATGGGACCAAATAGTTCACTGAACTTCGGAAAAGCCGATTCCAGTAACGTTTTAGAGTTTGCACCAGTCATTTTTGCACTTTGAAATTCAAGATCGATGGTGCCATAGTACGTAATAGCACCCCACACCATAACGCCGCCATCTCGCCTGTGATGAACGCTTTTCTTTGCTCAGATCATAGAAATAATAGTTGTAGCCATCAGGCCCATCCAAATTAAACCTCTTCTCATCCGTAAATACAACGTTTCTCCAGTCAATTACATGACCTCTTGGCTGCACATCCCATACCATGTAGTCTCTTGCGAATTGAAGCCGCTTTTCCTTACTAGGAGCATTAAGTGGCGGCTTTTTTTTGTAATTTTGTATTTAAATATATTTCAGGTATTTAAAATTTAAAAAATCCAGTCATTAATTTCAAATTTAGAAACGTGACTGACACTAACCCGGTTATCAAAAAAAGCTATATCACAGATCAACTCTATGGTAAGATTAAAAAAACTCACCTCAAAGCAGTGCAACAATGTGTGTAAGCAAGACGAAAAAGTAGAACATGGAGGAAAGAACTTTTCTGATCTTGTGTTGGAATTATGGATCTTTCCGAGTGAGTTGGTACTTAGAGATTTTCGATCGATACTAATTCCCATACGTAAATTGCATATTTCAGTTTGTATATATACGATTGATGATCTACCGATGGTACAGTAGTTCGACATCTGAGGATGAACTTGTCACGGAGTTCGAAACTAGTCATTCCAGTGAGTTTGCTCAACTGAATTGTCTATTATTCTAACAAAAACCAACCTGACCTTGTAAGCTTGTAGTATGAATTTCTCATACAAAACAAAAATACTTTTTGGAACGATGTTCCTTATTGCACGTTGCGGGATGGGGGCTAAATGAAAAAGTTACACAACTTGTTTTTAACACTAGTATGTAACAACCCAGTATTATCAGCCATAGATAAAGGAAATAATAGATATAGCGCGACCATTGTCAACTTTGTGCACCAGGTGCTGTCCTGTACTACTGTCACTTTTTCACTTTTGAAGTTTCCCATAATTCTCATTTATGTTTATTGAAAATTGTGGGAAATTTTTGTGAAAGTAATTTAAACAATGAAAAATGTGACAAAATTTATGTGATTTTACATAATAGCATTTGTTTCTTATAAAAAAAAAACTATTTCAAAGTCATGAGGCCAGTGTTGGGTTTCCCATAATTCTCATTTATGTTTATTGAAAATTGTAGGAAATTTTTGTGAAACTAATTTAAACAATGGAAAATGTGACAAAATTTATATGATTTTACATAATAGCATTTGTTTCTTATAAAAAAAAAACTATTTCAAAGTCATGAGGCCAGTGTTGGGACATCAATAGGAGAAAACCCGTAAGACCGCCCAAAGATGAACATCCCGGAACGGCTTTTTAACATAAAAACTTCCCGGTCCAAAAACTGTAGCAACTTCTGTCGTCGCAGATACCAAAACCGTTAGAGTGTCTGAGGACTCTCAACAAGGAATGGTAGCTGAACCGGAGGAAGAACCAATTTATTAGCACATAGACGGTGGTGACATGGCTTTGGAATTCGATGGCCATCAGATATTCTACTTTAACCCGCCAATGGTGACGCAAATTTGACTTTGATTAATGGTGACGCCGGTCTCATGCACCGGGGTTTTCAACTGAAGATTTTTCAAAACTTGTTGCTAATAGTTAATGTTGTTTTTTTATTTATGCACTTTGACAATAAAACAAAGATATATAATCATTTTAAGTTCTTTTATTTCAATTAGGGAATTCACATGGTCTCCTAAAGTCATAAGTCGTAAAGTCATATTTAACAAATTAGTACATATGACTTATGCATGTGAGCAGCATGTTGTATGCGCTAAATCATAAGTCATAAAAACGTCAAATAAACCTCAAGCAACAAAAAAAAATTATTAAAAAAAATTAAAAAATGCCAACAAGAAGCGAAAAAGATAAAATTTTTACGGTTTTGTGTGAAAAGTTTGTGCACAAAAACTAACCGAAGTAGTTTCTTCTCCTTTCATTTGTCCAATTTCCTTTTTTTCTTATTTTACCAATTATAATTAATTCTTGAGTTAATGTTGTAGAAAAATGCAAAATTTCTTCACAACACAACAATATATCTGATTAAATAGTAAACAACAAACAGCTGACACTGAACATACAACGTAGTACACTGGAAAAACAGACATGCTCAGGTTGTATAGTCGTGAAATATATTTACATGAAGAATACCAACAACATATTTACAACTGTTGTATTATTTTAGCATATACGATAAATACAACCCAATTACACCGTGTGAACTCCCTAAATATTAAAATTCACAAATGTTTTTAAATAGAGCATTAAAAATAACAATGTTTTAGCAATACATTTTTTAAAATTAAGAAAAAATAAAAAATATCACATATTCATTAAGGAAAATAATGTTTATTAGTCTTTCGACAATAGGAACTTTTATAAAATGAACAAAAATTGGTATCCTTCCAAAATATAATACAAAAGTGTTGCGATTATTTTACTTACATACACGGTGACTCACGGTCTCACACACCAGGTTAGAAAAAAATACAGAAGTTGTGCTCACTAAGCAGCTTCGTCATTAACTGATGGTGGGGAATGTGCAATGCTGCAACTACTTGAAATAGCAACAAAAAACAATAACGGAGAATAAAGTTATACGAATTTTTTAACACAGCCGGTCTCACAGACCAGTACGTCACCATTGGCGGATTAAGTAACGTGTTGTATTCTTGATATTTTTGTTGAAAATTATTTATTCTTTTGATATGACATTTTAGATTTTTATTGTCATATTTTTTGACTTTTTTTTGGGAACAAAACAAATCCCATTTATTGCTTTCAACGGCATTTAGAAAATTACCCACTACACTGAAATTTTACCAACACTTGTGCTTCATCTATCTGTTTAGTTTATCTATGTTATCAACTATATTGGGTACTTTTCCTTTGGTTTGTGTATAGACTAACATATTGTTACGAATAAGTAAAAGCTTTTGCTTGCTCTTAATGACCCTACTAACATTATGTAAATAACAGGGCGGTTAGTGCTGCGCCTGAAAGTATGCATTGTAACAACGTACCAGCTCGCTAAACCAGTAGAATGAATTCGCCTCAGTTAAGATAATTCTCCACCATTCGAGATGATTCTACAAAGATAACTAACACAACAACAACGACTAGAAGGTTCTTGAATTCGCTAGAGATATTTACATTTGAGTATGGTGAGTTGGTGTAAATAGCGGCGGTCATTGGAACGGAGAGTCTGTTTGTGATTAAACCCCGTAAAGTAAGCAACGCGATTTGATAGTAAAATATAAGACTTATTAAAGTGGTGAAAATAAAGTAAACTGTTGTGCTATATAAGTAAAAAAAGTAAGTTATACCGTTGTAATAATTATCGTAATTTTAAACGAACCTTGTTTTATTATTGGGAATAAAACAACGCAAAAAGGACGAATAAGGAAATTCGTAACAATATGTTGGGAAATTTCTTGTTTAATGGAAAGTTTTCTAGGTGGAGCTGGTTACAGGCTTATTTTAGTATATATTGTAGGTTTGAACCCAATTAAAAGTAAATTTAGAAAAGCCAAAATGAAAGAAGTTTAAAATCTGAAAATTTCCTTACATAAGTGCCTTTTCTTAAAAAAAGTAAATTTTCTCAAAAAAAATACCTACTCATATTCGTAAACAAAGTACCGTTTCTTAAACAAAATACCTGATCTTAAAGAAGTAACTTTGCTTAAAAAATTACATTTTCTTAAAAAACGTAAATTTTCTTACAAAAAGTAAATTTTCTTACAAAAAGTACGTTTTCTTAAAAAAATTAATATTTTTTTACATAAGTATCTTTTTTTAAATAGTACATTTTCTAACAACAAATCGCCTTTTCTTAAAAATCTTCCTTTTATTTATCGAGTACCTATTTTGTGAACCAAAATAACTTTTCTTAAAAATGTACATATTCTTAAAAAAAGGACCAATTAAAAAAAACCCATTTCTTGAAAAAAATCTCTTCAAAAAATACCTTCTCTTAAAAAAAAACCTTTTCTTAAAAATAAAATAATACAATATCTTTTCTATTCTTGAGATAAGTAGCCTCTCTGAAAATAAGTTCATTTTCTTAAAAAAATAACATTAACCTAAAAAGATTACCACTTCTTTAAAAATTACCTGTTCTTAAAAAAAAGTACTTGTAAAAAAGTTCATACTCTTAAATATCCATTTAAATTATCGTATTTTTCAACTGGTGCCTTAGGCGTGTTGGAACTAACTAGTACATAGTATATAGCGAAAGGAACTTCGTTCCAACCGGGTGTCCCCTGACACCTCATGTAATTTTTGTTTATTTTTATAGCATTTCTCACATCGTACAGCCATCTATTTTTAATTCTTAAACAAAATTTAAAAAGTCATATCCCTAACGTAAATGGGGAAGAGTTAACCTCTCCATACCAAAGGGTTTCAAATTGCTAAAGTTTCGAAATGATTGTTTAATAGCCGGACATTTTCTTAAAATGACGAAATTGTTTACTTTTGCTTTTAGTTTAATGACTTGGATTATCATCAATAAAGAAGACAACTAAGGAGGGTCGTTTATTTTTGTCAGAATCACAGTGGAATGGTGGGAGAGAAAATACAATATTATTGTAACATTGAAAACTTAACAATCTTCTAAAAACATAACAGTTCGGAATCGCCGTAAAACTGTATGTCCTGATCGTTGAGTTTGCCAATGTTGTCATATTATGTAATATAAATAGTGATGTATATAATCGTAAATTAATTAAATTCCTATTTTATCCTGTGAATTTCGTGTGAATTCAATTAGGGAGCTCACATGGTGTACTATTGTGTTGTATTTATCGTATATGCTAAAATAATACAACAGTTGTAAATATGTTGTTGGTATTTTTCATGGAAATATATTTTACGACGATACAACCTGAGCATGTCTGGTTTTCAAGTGTACTATGTTGTACGTTCAGTGCCAGCTGTTTTTTGTTTACTATTTAATCAGATACATGTCTACAACATTAACTCAAGAATTAATTTTAATTGGTAAAATAATAAAAAAAAGGAAATTGGACAAATGGAAGGAGAAGAAACTACTTCGGTAAGTTTTTGGTCACAAACTTTTCACACAAAACCGTAACATTTTTATCTATTTCGCTTCTTGCTGGCACTTTTTAATTTTTTTTTTAATAATTTTCTTTTGTTGCTTGACGTTTATTTGACGTTTTTATGACTTATGATTTAGCACATACAACATGCTGCTCACATGCATAAGTCATATGTACTAATTTGTTAAATTTGACTTTACGACTTATGACTTTAGGAGACCATGTGAATTCCCTAAATATCATTTACCAAACCCTCCAACGAAAATTTTCCAAATTGTGAACTGTTTTTCGATAACGTTTAGCTTTTTTCACAAGTTACAACGAAATTCCACCAAATTGGCCGCCTTATTCAAACCATTTGCCGAAAATCAGAGACAGTGACGAAGACTATGAGAGAAGTGTGAGCGTATTAGTAAAAAATTTGACTGTAATGCTATTGTCTTCGCAAACTGTCTTGTGTAAACGCCAAGTTAACTGTTTTCAAGCTTTAAATGCTTTAAAACGACTCGAAGAGTCCAATATGTTACCATGGGTTAGCGAGATTATGAGCTGGAAAAAAATTAGTTTGCACCATAAAGTTCAAAATCGTGGCGGTGCCAACATGCAACACTTGTCATAGACACTGCTCGTAGTAGATAACCTTCTGCTGACTAGCGCTGGACGCGAGCAGATAAAATCGTCAGTGCATTCTTCCACTTTATCAGTTCAGTTTCTACAAATGTCATTTATTAAGTTCAGAGCATGATGCGTACGTAAAGTCTGTACTATTGTACGGTTGCACTACTTGGAGCTTGACGAAGATCCTTTTGAAGAAGGTCCAAACGTTTATCAATCGTTGTCTTTGGCAATTACTACGTATTTACTGGCCGAATGTAGTTTCTAATGGAGACCTCTTGCAACGCACAAATAACAGACCTATTGAAATCGATATACTTAGAAGAAAATGGACCTGGATCGGTCACATACTTAGGCGTCCCACATCGGATTTTGCTAGAGCGGCACTAGAATGGAACCCCCAGGGGTATCGTGGGCCAGGACGACCACCAAATACGTGGAAGCGGTGTCTGGAAAAGGAATACAACCAAACCCGACTAACCTGGAATCAAATTAAATCACTTGCTAAAAATAGAAATCGATGGAGAGAATTTGTTGACGCCCTATGTTCTTCGTGAACCTTTTATTTAAATACTGAATTTTAATTTTATAGTATTTTGTTTAAATGAATAAAGGACATGTATATATATATTGCATTTCTGAAAACTATTAAGCCGCTTTTTCGAAATCCGCGAATATATTTTATGTAGGAAATATTCAATTGTGCAATAGGTAATTCGTCGCTTGAGTTCTTATTTGCTCCAAACGCCATTTTGGACTGTTTTGAGTTAGGAGTGGTTTTATAGGTTTTCGGCTATCCTGTTTCTGAATCTGTTGTCAGATTTCACCTAGCTCAAACCGTTCTTGAGATATTAACGTTGATTTTTGCTACATATCCACTTTTTGAAGACTTCGTTAGTATTTATTTGCCTCAATCGCCACTTTCTGGCGTTTGGAGCAAAATTTCCATACAAAATTTTGTTTTTTTTTTGTTAAGTTTTATTAGCTTCATAACCATAGACAATGGATGTGAGTGTTTTTATTTTAACTAGTGTGTAAATTTTTATTTGCTCCATGTGTATGCTCACTATGGATATGAGGAAATAAGCTTGTAATTTCTTATTTGCTCCACTGCCATTATAAGTTGCGCAGAGTTATAAATAGAAGTGCAAAATGCTACGATAAGCCAGTCGTGCTTTAGAATTCAAGACGATAGGACGTGCGCACAATGTCATCACCACCATCAAATTTGTCGTCAATTTTAACAGAGTAAGTAAAAATATAGTAAATTTTTACATTTTTTATTGCATAAATTTGGTTTAATTTTAGCATGATGCATGAAATTTTGCATGATGAATCTGATGTTAATTCGACTCATGAAGATCAGCGAGAATATCAACCAGAAGATATAGATATTGCAAACTTAACAAGACTCCCAACGGATTTAAGTAATTTAGGTAAGCTTAAACAATTTCTTGTAATATAGTATATTAAGTGTCATATAACAATATTATTTTGTCAAAAGCAGACTGTTCGCTGCAGCACCCTGCAAGAAAGAAGCGGAAACAACCAGAAACTTGGGAAAAGAATGTACGGGTACAACTGCGAGAACGTGGTAAATCCTACATTGACACGAAAGGTAAAGGAAAACCACGTAGAAAAATGAAAGAACCTTGCAAGGATACGTGCGTCTTTTTGTGACCCAATTTTTTACTGAAACGGCAAAGCAAAGGATATATTCCGAATTTTGGGAACTCTCTGATGAAGATAAAGGTAAATTTTATTCAAAATTTGTCCAGCGGCAGGGAGTTAAGCGTCGTAGAGTCAAGCAAGATGTGTGTCAAGATGTGGATAAGAAGCAGTTCTCATACACATATTTTCTACAATTGGATGAAAATATGCTTCGAGTATGCCGAAAGTTTTTTGTAAATACACTTTCTATTGACCAGAAAAGGATATATTACAACTTTTCAAATCTAACCCAACCCGGTACTGGTACACCGCTTCCTAGAAAGAAAGGAAAGCATGTTAAAAGGACAAGATCAGTTGAAAAGGTAAATGAAGTCAGAACCCACATTGCTAGTTTTCCAACTATGCCATCACATTACTGCAGGGTGAACAGTAATCGAAACTATCTTGAGTCGAATCTTAGTTTACCAAGGATGTATAAACTATATTCGGAAAGTTGTGTGACTGAACCAGTAAAAATTCACATTTACCGCAAAATTTTTAACAATGATTTTAATTTGTCATTTTATAAGCCAAAAAAAGATCAGTGCGATAAATGTGTTCTCTTCAAAGCTAATGCAAACCCCACCGAAGGTGAAAAACTTAAATTTGAAAATCACGTAACAGAAAAACTTGCTTTAAAAGAAGATCGCGACACTGATAGAAAAAACATAGATCCGAGCCATTGTATTATTTGCTATGACATGCAAAGCGTTTTTTCCCTTCCGAGAGGCAACGCATCCAGATTTTACTATAAAAGGAAACTTAACGTTTTCAATCTCACCGCTACCGTATCCATTGTCAACATTCATATGGTCAGAAGCTCACAGTGGCAGGAGTGGAATGATATATCCAGTGCCCTGGTAAAAATATTACATATTATTACAATTGAATTGGGCATATTTTTTTATAAAATATATGTGTTTTTGCATATAAAGCTTTATATACATATTTTTTATTGTAAGTTAAAATCCCACTGAATTGAAACTGATATTAATTTATAATAATATGAAATTTACCATAATAATAAAATTTGAGTTATGTTTATCAAATAATCTGTTTATTATTTTTATTTCTTTTCCCCATTTGAAAAAAGTTTGCTCTACGTGCACTACGACCGAACAATACTGTCAACACGTCACTGGATATGGAGCAAAGCAAATTTTAGGCTAATTTAGTTTATATTACTATTTCTGCACTGTTATAGTTAAACCTCCAAAAAATTTTACCATATGGTAGCCAATATTCCAAACTTCATAAGCTCTGAATGTTGCAAAAAAGTTTATCGGACAGTTTTTTTTTTACAACACTTCTAACTTCAAAGTCGATTTAGTCAAAACTTACTAAATGGCGTTTGGAGCAAATAAGAACTCAAGCGACGAATTGTACATATTGAGATAAAGTAAAGAACAATTTAGAAATCGCAAATGTTTCATCATAAGCGGACGAAGATGTGGGATTCATGTTTTAGCGAAAACCCTCACGTTTCTTATAAGACAAATACTTTTCGTAAACTGTCCCAATCGTGTTTTATGAAAAACTTCATGAATTTTTGACAATTTTAATAAATATATTTTACGCCAACATCATTTGAAACATCATCTAAAAGTATACGAACTGTCTATATAGGTTAGGTTTCACTGTGTTACCATAGACTACTGAGATTTTGCGGTAATTCCATCGGTGAACCATTTAGTCTCCTCCATGAATCTCAATATTCTGTCTACGTCCATCTGACATAATTCTTCGAGGTCACTAAATATGCAGGTAGGGTTCCATAGTATAAAGGGTTCCATTCCATAAAGCATTATCAGTGTCACCATCGCTGTATAAGTAGATTTAGTGAACAATTACAACACACACTCGTCTTACAGGTGTAAAGGCTATCGTAGTCTTTTTCGCCCTTTCAACTGTGTTGGGTCTGACCGATTTCAGACCCATTCAAGGTGATAGGGTCCAAGGTAGGGATTTTATACCTTCCAGTAAATATAACCAGACCGGTCTTGGCAGGGTTAAAACTAGTCCAGCTGCCTAAAGTCCGAAGATACCCTGGAGAATGATATTTAAAGCATTGGGATATGTGCCCCTTATAACCGCGTCGTTCGCATAAGGACTAATTTTCCCACCCACATTTTCATCCCTGATAGAGGTCGAGTTGCTGAATTCGGCTGTGACGGGGGACTTATGGTAAGCATTTCGTATGCATAAGTTATATGTCCGCATTGAGGGTTGATGTCGCCAATTCTATCGCCAATTCTACACTCAATGCCAAGAAAAACAATCAACATATACTACTTCGCAGCCAACGATATGTCCACGTATCCTACTAGTTCATGAAGTGCTGTCTCTGTAGATCTACCCTTACACTACGCTTGCTGCGCACCAGATACAAATCTTACACCAATTCTAGCCCGCAAGTGCCCCTCCATCTTCCATTCCAAAATCGTCGGTATAAACGATGATAGACTTATTAGCGTAAAGCCTTTCGGAGCTGCGTGAGAGGCCTTTCCCGTTTTGTACCTGAAGTCTATGCACGTGATATATATAGATCAATTCAATAGATCGCTGAGGCTTCCTCTTTACCCTTGCCGTCGTTCTTTGGCAAGAGATTGGAAGAGACTTGTTGAGACCCCTCGAGACCCTGTTCGCACACTCTCTATGTCATCAGCGCACTGTATGGTCACAGATGGTTCTGATCCCAAACAATTATTGCAAGTGTATTCCTGGCCGTTACAGAAACAATTCGTTCTTCAGCCGAACAGTCCGTATGTGGAATAACATCAGCAAGTTTAAGTCAAATATTCACAAGTACTTCTCTCTCTTTCCCCCTACTCCTATCCCATTTTCCTACGTCCAATGCAATGCACTGCATTTATAGGGGACATCCCCTGAGTGTTGGTTTTCGCGAAAAAAAAAGAGGGACCAGTCAGTCTTCCTCATATTACGACGAAGTACCTTAAGCCAGGACAGGTACCAATCCAACAGGAATCCGATATATTTTTCGTTAGAGAAAGAATATTCATCAAGGACACTCCGTTCCGTGATCATCCTTATCGGTAATCCTTCTCGTACTTTCTATCCGTAACGGATCCGCAAGCGGGATTCCCCTCAAAAAACGGATTTTATGTCCGAGTATCGGATCCGTTACGGACGTCATAAACGTATCCAACAACGGATTTTTTGTCCGTTTTTTCAGATCCGTTTGGGACTTCATATTCGGAACCGTTTTAATAAAATCGCGAAATCAGTAAACGGATCCGTAAATTCGCGATTACACTGATTCCTGTTTCAAATTTTTACGGATCCGTACCCCATAATGGATTGAGTACGCTTGTGTTCGTTCCCAGAATAATTGAATGGTGTCCCATAACATCCCATGAAGGGATTGAGGAGTGCTTCAGTGAGCTGTGCGCTTTCTAGTTTTTACACTCACCGATTGGCACCTACAGTTTTACACCGGTTCCGAACAGTATTTTCAGCAGCTTTTTACTCGATAGTGTCCCCATCACTAAGCGATGTGACCGCCGTCGAAAGAAATGTAAGGTGGTCTGAGCAGCGGTCGAACCCATTTTCTCATGTACACTATTTTAACAATCAAAAGTAAAACCACGTGCATTAACAATAAAATGGAGTACGTAGAGGAATTATAAATTAAATATTTGCAAGGTAAATCACAGATAGGTTGTAACTCTCCGGAACAAAATTTTTCGCTTACAGATAAATGACAAAATTGCTTACAAACATTTCGCAAGAACTAAATACGGGCCTTTAAGGGTAAATTATCTTTATAAGGCATGTACGACGTAACCAACCAAATATTGGATCCGTACACGTCTTATGTGGCTATTTTCTTGCTTCCCTTTGACGTGAACACACAAACGCTGCCGGTAGCAACCCACGTCTCTTGGATTAGGACCACATCTGCCTCGCTCATTGCTAGACGAAGTATAAAAATGTGGCGGATACCACTTTACTATGACATAAGTTGATGTGAGGAAACCACAATAATCGCATCAAATTCTGTTCGTCGTCAGCCCTCAAAAAATTATCTTCAGCCGTGATATCACCAGCAGTGTGTTGAAGCGCGTCTATAGGTGTTGCCAGATTGGTGGCGCACAAGGCTCAACCATCTTCCGAAACTGTTGATGGATTCAACAAGTATCCATGTGTTGTTACATTCCCGATCACTTCGTGTTCCAGATCTAGTTTGCGCGAGTCTTCATCTCCATATTGCGTTCACAGTCGGCATGATACCAAACACCTGCCCCCGTTTATTGAAGTTTATTCATTTATTTACTCAGCTAAAAACAGCTGGAAAAATATTAGTTTCTCATATCTCCAGTTAAAAACTAAATATAATATTAAACTAAAACTATTAAAAGAAAGAACAGGAACAGTGATGAAATAGGAATCAGGCACAAGATTAAACAACAAATAGTACTAAATGCATGCAGGAGATAATAGATTGAAAAAGAACATATGACACAGGAACAGATGAAGGACGAATTTTAATGCCCATTTTAGAAGTTCCTTTTTCCATTTTTCTCCCCAATTTTTAATCTTTTTTAGTTAATGTATGAGAAATTCATACTACAAGCTTACAAGGAGGTGTGGTTTTGTTGGAAATAATGGACAATTCATTTAAGCGCACTCACTCACTGGCATTACTAGATTTGAACTTCGTGACAAGTTCAGCATCAGATGCCTAACTACTGTGCCTGAATTGATACTATCAATCGTATATATACAAACTCAATTCTGTAATTTACATGTGCGAATTAGTACCGATCGAAAATCCCTAAGTATCAACATGCACTGAAAGGCCTATAATTCCAACAACAAGAACAGACAGCTTTTTGCCACCATGTTCTTCTTTTCCTCATGCATTCTCGCATTGCTGCAGTGCTTTGAGGTGAGTTTGAATTTATATCACAGAGTTGTATTTTCCGTGATATAGCTTTTTGAAGGCCGGGCTAATGTCAGTTACGTTCATTTGAATTTGAATTTTATGACCGATTTTGTTAGTTTTTACATTTACTCAAGTTTAGAGGCATAAAATTACAATCAGACCATTTAACAAAAGTTCTCAAATCCTCGTGCAGTAAAAGACATTCATTCACACACTTTATAGACAAGTACATTTCGACACCATTTTTGACCTAGAACCATTTTTATGCAACCTAGTAACGAAGCTTTGCTTCCAACGAGAAGGAAACACCAGAAGAAATAGAGCGATTTAGCATTCCGGTCAAGGGAATATACAATGCCTCAGTACAATGCTTAAGTACAATAGACGGTACTCCATCAGGGCCAGGGCAATATTTAGACTTAAGGGATAGAAGTCCCACATACACTTCATTGAAAGAAAAAGAAAAATCACATAATAAATCAAAACGAGGAATACAGTAAGAATAGTTAATTGCTGTGGAAACATCTTTAAGATTGAAAAAAAAAATCAGTAAAAATTTCAGCAAATTCACTATCAACCGATGTCAACACCCTCTATATGAAAGTGAGTTAGGATATCCTCTTGCATTTCTCTTCGAATTAACAAAATCGTAAAAACGTTTCGGATCAGAGTTTATTTGAGCCTTTATCCTTACAATATATTTAGCATAGCTTCGACGGTTTACTACATCACTTTTATGCATGGTAATAGAGTAATGAATGAAGTCTACAATTTTTCCATTTCTCTAACACCTCTTGAGTCACGTAACTCTTTTGTCGACCACGGAGAAGTCAGGTTTTCCAAAAAAGTTAGGAACAGTCGAACGAAAGTTGGATTTAAGCACATCATAAAAATGATCACAGTCGGAAAAAAGTCACCTTCAAATAATGGTCATCTAACGCTTAAAAGAGAGTTTTGGTTAAAATTGGTCCATTTGATCCCATTTCGAAATATACAAATAGCAGAGCTGATCGAAAATATACTAGCGAAGTGATGTAGAATGAGAGACCAAAGGCTTATGGCGTTCTGAACTTTATTAAACGTAGGGCAAAGGAATTTGCAGATCCCTACGTTACGAAAAATCTTTTTACTTCACTAGTCCACCCTATTCTCGAATATGGATCTGTTGTTTGGGACCCTCAGTACAATTTGAATGTTGATATGATTGAATCGGTCCAGAAACAGTTTCTCATTTTTTGTCTGAGAAACCTTCAATGAAACCCGAACCATAATCTTCCTTCGTATAGCAGTAGACTAGCATTGATCAGATTGCCGAATATAATGGCCGGTTTTTCAGTCAGTGGTGATCTTCGTTTCTTAGTTAAATTGTGGTTAAACATCGAATTGTGTTTTTTAGTCATTGTTTAACTATGATTTAACCACCCAATGTTGGTTGGAAATGAAGATTGTATAAAATAATGTTTCAGATTTGCGTATTTGTACACATACGTCGAGTCTAGATCATTAAATTGTTGTGCCTATATAGTTTTTTACACATTCTTGTTAAAATGACTTCGATTTTATGCATCTATTTCTTATTTTACATAATTCCATTTTGTTTGTTCCGCTTTGTTGTTTTGGTATTTATCCCAAAACACACGTTTTTTCCAATAAGAATACAAGGGTTGCCATAATAGTTGACAATATGGCGACTTACATTAACTCACCACTGAAAAACAAAATGCAAAGTTAACCTCTAATTAACTTAGAATTAAGATTAAGTAATCCCACATAAAAATCGGCCATTGGTAGTAGACCAACTATGGTAAACTCTATTAGTATAGTTTTGAAGATAATTGATGGATGTATATGTTCTGAATTTCTATTATCTAAGATTTTCATAAATATGCCATTGAGACCCACGAGGTACTATAAACTCATTCACATCAAGTTTCAGCGTTCGAATTATGCGTCCTTTGATCCAGTTAGGATAATGTGTCGTGACTTTAATGATCTATATCAGTTTATTGATTTCACTGGTAAATACAAAGTCTAGGATAATTTATCATTTGAACCGATTGCATTAGTGCTATATATTCCTTTACATATGTAAATTTACTATCTCCTTACTATATGGGCTGATTTATAATTTGGTTTTGTTCGTAATTATTACACAGTACGACAAAATCAAATTTTTTTGAGTACACATGAGAAATGTTAACAGAATATGAAAATAGGCTTAAAATAAAGAAATACGGGTCTCGGCGTTTTGCTGTAGCACGTCAGAATTTTGAGAAAATCGATTTTTCAACTTCGAAAGACCTTGGAGGTTCACTTGTAATGTAATACCATAGACTAATACATACCTAGATAAACTTATTCTCTCATCTGACGTTTCATTTCACACTCTTCGTGATGCGGTCGGTGTGATAGAGAGATGTTTGACGAAACGTGATATACACCAGGTGGAATTACAATAACTTCCTGCTTTAATTTTTCATGCCATTTTGGTGAAAAACTGTGAAATTTAAATGTGTTTTAAACTTTTTTATTGACTGTTATTGGTAGCATACATTTGTGTTGTATTTAACACATTAATTTTAACACACAAAACGAAATGCCGTTGTTGTTATTTTGTTCGTTGTTTTGAACCATTGCCTCTATCTGGTATTAGTAAAGCAATTCTTTTCAACATCAAACGTATACATCACACGAGGACAAATGTCAGAAATTTGGTGAGTGAAAGATTTTCTCTACCCATATTTACTCTATGGTAATACTATTATAAAAAGTTCTATAAAAACAGAATGGGTGAACCGATTTTAATGCTTGAGCCAGTTTTGAAAAGGGAATTAAATTTGGATTTTTTTTTTATTAGAAAACAATTTTGTTTCTCCGCTGGATGGCGCTTTAATTTTCATGTAAAGTTAAAAAATAAACAAAAATGTAATTTAATGTAAATGACCAACATTTGTAACACAAAATACTCGTAATAGTTAAGATTTCATATTCATTTTTGAATTTTTACATTACATTTACATAACATTGCTCTCCCGTTATACACCGGGCTATAATGTGTACGCTGTCCTCACGTTATGGGGACGTGGCCCTTTCGGTCGGTAGGAGTGGGTAAGAGTGGCGGCAATGGGTTTGCTCGATTGAAAAAAAGAAGACATAGAGGTTATAGACCATGCAGCAAACTAAGATTTAATATTGTTTGATTGATACTAATGACAGATAAATTATGTTTTATGTTGTTTGCATCGAACAAAAATACGCATTCTCTTTTACTTCTGTCCGTATTATATCCAACCAAAGAGTAAATGCCAAAAGCAACTCGAATTCGATGAAATGAACTACTACCTCGTCGTCATCAAGAGAACGTGGAGAGAGGGATAGCGGCACTTGTCTATTTCTCTATTAATAGACAAACGAACACAAAAAATTCCACACTCGGGTCATGCGATACTGAAATCAGTAAAGATGGAAATATAGAATGAACTGCTACTAAAACAAAAAGTGTTCGAAAGGAACATCACGTTTCTACGGACACCATTTGCCCCTTCCAGTCGAACGATTTTTGTATTGTGTGTTGGAAGTTCGCCGTTGGTTGTGCAATGGCAGTGGGCGCGGCTGTTGTACATGAGTACGTGGGTTCGATCTACAGTTGGGCAGTGCATGAACTATATAGTTCATTTAGGGTGACCAGACATCACCCTTACGAACTAATTGCACATGTTCGATACGGCGCACAATGCTTTGTCCCAGTACATCGATGGGATAAAAATAGAAGGAGTCGTCGTCCTAGGGTAATACAATTTGCTACGAGTCCTTATAAACCGGAATTATTATTGGCTGTAAAAATTTAACTATTGCGACAAAATTGATGAAAATTGCGTTAAGAATATATTTATACGCCACCTTTTTTAAAAAAATAGCATTTAATCAACACTGACCACGCCCATCGTCTACCGCCCATAAAAACCGAAATTATTATTATTATTATTCTACGCAGAAACCAAAAGTGTATAAACTGTAAAAAACAAAAATAATAAAAAAAACTCATGTTTCGTATTATTTTTTTTTAATTCATGAAACTTTTATAATTTTTGCGTATAAAATAAAAAATTTATGCTTTTTGAAGCCGCAAAACACTATTGTATTATATATTTTTTTTAAAGTAATATTTTTTACTTATTATGTATATAAAAAACAAATAAAACCGACAAAACTTTAGTCAATTCAGATTGAAATGAATTTTTGGAATTTTTCCGTGAAACTACTCGAAACAAGATTTTGTTAAATCACGAAAAAGACTGGAAAAATAGGTTTCCTTATTTGTTGGATCGATGGCGACTCATTCTTTTTTTTCATCTATAAGACAGATGTATAGACTGCCGTAACACCCTATCGGATAAACAGATTTTAACTAAAATTTGCATGTATAAGATTTTTAATGCAAAAAATTGTACGACTAATGTGAAGGAAATCGGATAACGAATTCTGGTACCTCCCATACAAATTGTAAAGATCTCGAAAGTTTGTAATTTTTAGTTGTTTGGATGCAAATATAACGTGTGTTTGGAGCTTGCCGCAAATATAAAATACTTGTGTCCACACACATTTTGTTTGCTATTCAATATTACATGTTTGCGACAGAATCATTAATATGTTATAACATATGAGTTTGCGAACCAACTCGGTCGGTTGTTTGCCGAATTTGTTGTACTCTTTATGCTCTCTTGAGAGCAAGATAAATAAAGAGGGACAACGAGAGAGTCTATCTCGTAATTGTGTATCAGTACTTTTGCATTATTCTCTCCGTCAGTGATTTATAAATATTCCTGAAAAAGCTTAAATATAAAAGAAAAGAAAAAGCTTAAATATAAAAGAAGCGGAGAAGATTTTGCATTTTTCTAATAGATTAAAGTTTAAACAAATTTATCATGAAAAATATTTCACCGAATTTTATGATGTTTTTTTGCCGTAAAAAAATGAGAATTTTTCGAATATTCATCTTGAAAAAGTCAATTTTTAAAAATCAATTAAAATTTTTTTAAGATTTTTACGAAAACTAAAAAATCAAATTATTTGGCATACAAATCGCTCACTTTGAATTGCTCTGGAGGACAAAAAATCGATTTCTATGAAAGAATCTTTGCTGATTATTTTACCTACGCTATTACCTTCACAACGATACCAAAAAAATTCAATTCCAACAGAGTCAGATTTCTGATTTTTGTCCATGACACGGAGCAGGGTGCGGCGCCTATGTTCGAGATTGTCATGCACGGGTTCGAGAACTAGTGAACGAGTTCGAACACGAGTTCGAGAGTGAACGAGTTCGAGAACTAGTGAACGAGTTCAACACAAGTCTAGTTCGATCCGTGGTCAGACCACATAACATTTCTTTCGACTCGCTTAGTGACGGCGACACTATAGAGTATTTAGCCATGAAAAACTTCTTAAAAATTCCGTTGGAAACCAGTATAAAACTGTAGGTCCCAATGAGTGAGTGTACAAAATTAGAAAGCGCATAGCTTACTGGTTGTGAAAAGCTGTTCGCAATCCCTTCATTGAATGTAATGGGAAACCTTTTTTGACAACCAAGAAGGGTTTGAAACAATCGAGAGCAGATGGCAATTCACCATTATCGATTAATTCGTTAAGGGCCTTCGAGAAGAATCGAGAAAATAGATTGTTCGCGAAGCTGCTGTTTATAGGTTTTGAAAGTTGAACTGATATAAATAACCGATTGTACACAGAACAAAAATATTGGCCTGTAAATTTCAATTAAAAATATAATTGAATTTCTTCAAAAAATTCAATTAAAAATTAATTGAATCAATTAAATTTGTTATCATATTTACAATTTATTTTTTGAGTTTACAACCGAACTTGGAGTTGGCAAGGCGCAATTCTACGGCGGTAAAACTGTTTAATTTTTGAGTGCATTATCGAATTTTTGCTGTGAATCTTTCTAAATTAATATAAATATGCATGAATGTTCTTAACAAAACTTAATACATATAAACAATTTTTGTTTAAAGTATTTTACAGAAAGTTGAATTTTACAGCGCCGTTGGGAGGCAATATGTGTGGCAGCCGAGTCACCAGTCGTCGTCGTCACTTTTCGTACGGCTCTAGTCTTTGATATACAACACTGTTGTTATTTGTAATTCGTTTATTGTTGATAGAAAGATTTCATTTTGTGATCTTAAGGAACAATAATGTTAAATTGTCTTGATTAAAACTGCGTTTTTTGTAATTGTGTTTAATTGTCAAGTGGTGTTGAAAATGTTATTGGAAATGAGTGCTTGCGTTGAGTGTTTTGTTTGCAATGAAAAATGTGATTGACCCCAAACATTTGTTATGCACTTGAAAAGACACAATTTGCCACAAATTGGATAAAAGCAATACATTTCTCCAACAAATCTGTGAATATGCAGAAGAGATGGAATGCGAGGAGCATATAAATTGAATGTTTCTCCAGAACCACCAGATGTACCTATTTTTTTGTATTTAATAAAAATCGTTTAAACATTAAACGTTTAGTATACAATAATAGTTTAAGAAACCCGGACATTAGTTCCGATTATGAATCCAAATTCTAAAATATTTAATTTTTTTTATAGATATAAGTACATGTGTATGTGCGAAACCTTGAATAAAATCGCTTTAGAAATAGAACATTTTAGTTTTTTTAGCGTCGTCGCATGGGGTGGGGGTTTCATGCTGAAAAATTCAGTTCAAAATTTAATCAAAAATCGCGAAAAAATCAATAATTTTTTTAATTAACTTGATAACATACTTAATCAACATTTTTGAAAAAAATCAATAAATGTTTTAATCAAATTTACAAATTTTTTAATTTAAGTTTTTTTTTGACAAATTTACAAATACCTTTAATTAATATTATCATTTTTGTGATTACACCAAAATCAATTAAAAAATTAATCAAATAAACTAATTTTTTAATTTAAATTGATTTTTAATTTTTTTCTGTGTAGCGGGCAAAGATATAATACATTGTCGAGTAACAGTGTATATTGAGTAAAGGCTAATTGTAAAGTGTTAAGTTTGAACTTTGAACTTATCGTAATTTAATGTGAAATAAAACAGCAATTCAATGAACAACTAGAAATTTTGTAAAAATTAACATCTTCATAAGAATTTCAATTCAGCAAAACAAAAATACTTTGAGGTTAACATTTCTTAAACTGTATGTTAAACATAATGACACATGACAAATTAAAATTTTTGGGAAAATAAACAACTTGTGGTAAATCTACATATAATTATTTTTTCATATTCGTAAACAATGGTCAAGGTTTACTTTCAAGAAATTCAACGTCATCACTCTAAGCGAGGCACGTGTTAGACAGAGTTTATTAATCCCACGCATTACAAAGCCGAACAATAAATTATTAACAATAATTGTTTAAAGGATTCAATAAAATACATATTTATTATGCTAAAAATAGGATACAAACCAATAAGTGCTACTTTACTCATGGACATACGACTAATATGAAAGCTCTTACTTCTCTGACTGTTCGAATGACTGGCTATCGAAACCACAAATAATTACATAGGTGCGTGTTAAATTAATTCCCCCCACACCCCTCCCCCACAAATTTGTTATATACTACGTCACTTACTCATTCTCACGTGAACGTAAGAAAACCGGCGTATTTCTTGAGCCAGAGCTGCCGCCGGTTGACTTTTGAGGACTGACACGCCGCATGCCGTTTATAAGGCTACGCGAGCGTGGTGGCATTGGACCATGTTGATCTCTCGATGTAGGAGTTACAGATTTGCCACCTGTAGAACGACGACCTCTTGTGTTCGATAAGCGACCACGGCTTCCACTGGTGCCTTTATAGCTGCCGCTACTGCTGCCGCCACTGCTGTTCAGATGAGGAACACTAGAGGCTCGAGTTACCATATCTTTCCAAAAGTTTACTTGGTTTTCACTTCTTGCATTTATTTGAATTGAATTTTTAAAATTAAGTAATTAATGAGACAAACACTTTCCACATCCGGTTTGAACCCGCGAATTTTATTGCAACTCAAATGAATTTGTAATTATATTTTGTTTTCGCCAGCACTGATGTGCAATCGTAACGTGTAAAGTAAAATCGTATAAAGTGTTATTAGATACCGTCGCAACACCCTCCCATCATAATTATTTCATTTAGAATTATTAATACATAGTAACCACTTTTAAAACCCCCATATCCGTTAAACCGTAGTCCTGTTTAGCTCGATTTTTGTCGCTTCCGTCATTCGTTGTTGTCCACTTGAAATTTCAACTCGCACTAATTTTCCCGCTATCAAGGGTCAGCGTTTTAATGCGACGAACGTCGAAATAAATGTTCGCTCGCGCCATGTCCTGTTTGTTAGTCGTTGGTCAGGAGATTTATGTTAATTTGACATATGAATGTTCTCCTGAGCACCTAATAAATTCTAGCACGTACATACTTAGGGGTTGACCATCTATTAGTCACTAACTATGACACGAGTTTTATTCATTGTCTAAGAGCGCGTTTTGAAAATTGTTTTCAGAGAAATTTACTCTCTTGATTTTTAAAACTAAATACCTTTTTTATATTTGATACTAATAACCTTGTCCCATGACATGCCTTTGCATGTACAATATTATTCATCGTCACTATTTGTAATAACCGTTAGGTTAGTTTGATTACGTACGAGGGTCATATGATGTGTTCGTGAATATGAGAACGCATCTATATTATTTATTATGGAACGATCGTTCGTGTCAACAGTTGTTGCGTCCAGTATTGCTGTTAATCATAGGAGAATTATCTATCAGGTAAAATCGGTTGAAAATCTGATTTAGTTTGATAATGTAATTTTTCGTTTCCGTTTTCAATTCATGCACTTTTTTGTATCGTTCGTACACATTTGTACTGAGTTTGACAACTCAAAGGAAAGAAACGAATAGAAAATGCCTGTGACTTCTTATAACTACAACAACACCAGCTGCTACTACCATTTACATATGTATGCAATATTCTACCGGCGCACATACGGCAAAAGTGACGATTTAGCTGGACAAAAATATCTAACTAATGAGGTTGATTTATTAAGTAAGGGTTTAACATAATATGATACTTAATAGCGGTCTTCATGAAAGCTCGAAAGAACCTCGTAAACTCGAAAACATCGTAAACTTGCACAGCAAACGTCAAAACAAACAAATTTCCCATACAAAGCGACTTGCTCAAAAGTGGAAAGTTTTCGAGGCAAATTTGCTGCGCAAACGTGGGATGGAGAAACGTGTAAACTTTTGACATTTCGTTGTCATCTGACTAGGATGGATAAATAAGGTGATAGCACTAGAACAGTAGAAAAAGTACACATACATAATACATGCAATTGCTACTGCTACCACCTTATGTATCCATCTTGGTCAGCTGATATGGTTTTGAGCACAACTACGCTGAGCAACTTTACCTGGTGCCTCATGAAACGGTGCGAGGGAAACTTGCGCTGAGCAAAAGTTCTCGGCTTTCACGTTTGCATGAATGCCGCTAATGACTACTGAAGCAAGAATAACGAGTTTAGCATTATTATTGCTTCTTTTGGGAAGAAAATAATCGTTTAATTAACAATATTGAAATAAATCTTAAAAACATAAATCTTTTTAATAGTGGATTTATTATGTAACATTAATCACATTATTATTGGAACATTAATTACATGTTTTGGGCTAGATGATCCAGCAAAGTGCACAAAAATGAATTTATTATGGAACATTTAATTTAAATATTATTCGTGGGTGATTTCGTCTTCAGTCTCATTATCACTATCATCATTCCTCATTGATATATCTTTCAGGAATTCCGGAATATCAAGCATTGATATAACTTGTGGTGGAAAAGGTGTACTTTTGTGCTTTTTATTCTTTCTCATTGCAGATATTACAGGATCTGAAGTTAGAAGTAGCATGTACATTATATCTGTATTTGTGATTATCCAGGACGTTTTTCTGGAATGGAAAAGTCTTGTTTTTATAAGCTTTATGACCTGCTTCAATAACATCCTCTCCTGCAGGTAATGGTAACGATTTAATGTCTGCTCCATGAATGAGTATTTTATGTACTGTCGCACTCATTCTGTATCATCCAAAAATTTGGATTACCAACTTAGCGGTTTCAAGACAGTACTTTTTAAACTGTTCAATTTGTAACAACTTGATAAAGTGCTCAGAATTGTCGAGAAACGTATCAAAATTCTTTCATCAAGTCCTGTTATTTCAGAAACTATGTCAGTATTGGCGAAAAACCTTCGGGCTGTGTTGCCGTCATTACTGTTCCCTCCTCCTTGCTTTGGCTGATCCACCACAAGACCCATTTGGTCGTAAAACTTTTTTGTAATATCAGCTTTTATCAAACTTACACTATCTTTGGAGTCTTTGCTTCTTGGTTGCCATAGTTTTATAGACAGTTTATAAGAAATATTAAGAAGATACTCGAAACTTCTCAAATAGGCGTGCAAAATTGAAATACCATGTTTATATGAATCTTCACATGGTTGTCTCTCCTGAACACTAGCTAGGTTATTCATGTATTTTGGCGTAGCTTTGCAAATATTGCAACTTTGTGTGGAGGCTGTTTCTGTTAATAAATTTACAGTTTTTCCGTCGACCATCGTATATACATACTAATTTATGCTTAGCTTCTCGTTAGATAGTTTGACTGATGTTAAATTTAAATTGACAATTTGTTCATCGATTAAGAACAATCAGACAGACATTTGCAAAAACGCGAAGAAGCATGTGAACAAAAACTAACGGGTTTTTCAATAAGAGCGCTTAAATAAAACAAAACCGGTTTTACATACCAATGAAATTCTTTATTCCTGTGAAAGTACGTTCGATGCCATTATGTATGGAACTCGATTTCTTTCGCATGGACACCCAATGGCTGAACCCATTTTTCCACGGTTTTCAAGCATAAATCGGCCGATACTGCTGCAATTTCACGTTCGATATTCGTACGAAGTTCATCAATCGTCGCTGGCTTTTTGGCATAGACCATGGACTTGACGTAGCCCCACAGGAAATAATCTAACGGCGTCAAATCGCACGACCAAGGCGGCCAATCGACTGGGCCATTTCGTGAGATAACACGTTCACCAAACTTGGTTTCCAATAAATTGATTGTGGCATTCGCTGTGTGGCTTGTGAAGCCGTCCTGTAGGAACCACATGTCCTCCAAGTCCATATTATCCTATTGGGGCCAAAAATATTCGGTTATCATTGAACGGTAGCGATTCGCATTCACAGTAATGTGCCGGTCTTGATCATCACGGAAGAAGTACGGTCCAATGACGCCGCCGGCCCATAAACCGCACCAAACCGTAATTTTTTCGGGATGCAATGATGACTCATGGATTACGTGTGGATTGCTGTCTGACCAATAACGCATATTTTGCTTATTGCCGAAGCCATTCAGCCAGAAATGAGTCTCATCGCTGAAGATGATTTTCCGATGAAAATCCGAATCATTTTCAAGTTGTTGCTCAGCCCAATTCACGAACATACGACGCTTATGGTGGTCAAGCGGCTTCAGTTCTTGCGTCAATTTGATCTTGTAAGGATGTAGGCCAAGATCTTTTCGCAAAATTCGCCACAACGACGCCACAGAGATGCCCAACGCTTGAGAACGACGTGTGAGAGACACATTTGGGCTTTCTTGAACTGAAGCCTCAGCGGCAGCAATATTCTCGACACTACGGGCACTTCTTTGTCTCTCTGGCACGGGAACATTTTGTACAGTGCCTGTGGATTCAAATAGCGCTCTTAAAGTTGAGGCCACTGACTCCAAATTTCGGTAGTAAATTTTAATAATTTCGACTCGTTGTTGGCTCGTATATCTTTCCATGATGAAATGGCAAACCTTACTGAAGAGAAATGTCAAAAGAGCGGGAAAAAATATGGAGTCGTTTGCTGTCCCTATCGATTTACTTTTGTAGCGTCTCTGTTGAAAAACCCTTTACAATTAATTCCAAAGTGATTAAAAGTGATAGCTACATTTTTGTATGGGCTTTCTAAAAGACTTGAACAGCGTAATTATAAAAAGTAAAAGCGTAATTATAAAAAGTAAAAGTTGTAGTCTATGGAATCACTATTTTCGAGTTCATTTAATTGAATTTCTTTAAATAATTACAGTTCTAAAATTATTACATGTAGAATAGTCAAAAATTAAAAACAGACATATAAGGAGTCCTTCTTTGTTATAAAAAATAATAATAATAATAATAATGAAAAATGCAAATTAATGGAATGCAAATTAAAGTAAATCAACCACGATGTTTTGCCGCATTTGTTAATTGCCGGAATTATTGCGTTCGTAGGAGATAGAGTTAAGAAGAATGGAAAGAAGAAACAACTGGCCCGTATTGGCAATTCATTTTGCTCTTTTCATTCGCAATTTGCGAACTGAGTAAGTTAACACAAGAATTGCCAAAACAGAATTGCCTGTGTGTGAACGCAAATGTTAAGTTCAAATGTGAATCATAACAGTTGCGTCAATTTTAATTGCCTTGTGTAAACAATGAGTTTTTGAATCATCAACATATTAGCTGTGTTAAATATACATATATAAAAAACAGCTGTTTACTAAATGCAAAAACTGTTGTTAGTTTGCAATATAAATCGCCTCCGGCGATTGCAAGAATAGTCAAAATTTCTTAGTCATGTCATGTTCATTATTGCTACGAGAATTATTGCCACCAATTTGGCAAACTTAATAAGTGAATTATCACCATCACAAAATTGGTGGCAATAATTCGCTTGACGGTAGTACACAATGTCGTGAGAATTACTGCCACACATTTTGGTGGAAGTAATACACTTGGCGTGAGATTACTGCCATGCGTTTTTGGTGACAGTAATGCACTTGGCGTTAATTCTCAACGATTTGTGAATTATCGCCACAAATGGCGTTAATGCACGTGGCGTTAATTCACGCCCATTTTGGTGGCAATAAATCGCTTGGCGGTAATACACATAAATACAGTGGTGTGCGATGAAATAGAGTCAACACTAATCAACATTTTCAAAACAAAAACAAATGTAGAAAAATTAAATTTTGTTTATAACTTTTATTTTTAATTGTTCAATTAAGAACTAGATATAACATTTAAGAAGATTAATATCGTAATTTAAAATTAAATCATTAGGTATAAATCAAAATATTTCAAAATGCCCCGTTTTGCCTGTGAATTAAAATAGAGTCATCGCGATTCATCATCTGAACTAGAATAAATAGCTGTGTCAAACAAAATGTATGTTTCATTAATCCTTTATATTATCTCAGTACTTTATGAAATAACTATTATTTTTTATCACAGCTAAGCAACGCCTTGACATTGAATCATCAAGTCTCCACAAGTCATGTTTTCCACGCCGATTGTACCAGTGTCATAAGCTCATCTTTATTAAATTGGTTTATTCCTTTGATAGACACTTTAATGTCCCGCCACAAATTCTGAATAGGATTTAAGCCCGGCGACTGCATAGACCATCTTAAAACTATGACACTATTATTTTCAAACGAAGCTTTTGCTCGCATCGATGTGTGTTGAAACACCCATCGAAGCGGCATTTCCCATTTAGCACAAGGCATCATGATGTTTTTTTAATACAGTGGTATAATATGCAGCGTCCATTGTCTGTTCAATGTGGAATAAAGGTTCTGTCCCAATGTAAGAGTAACAACCCCGTACCATTATGTTTCCGCTACCACGTTTAACTGTTTGGATTGTGTTATGGGGCCTGAATTCGGTGTTGGAAGGTCTTCGTACAGGAAGATTACTCTTATCATAATTACCCAATCTCACTTCAGTTTCAGCTGTCCTCAAAATATTTCGCCATTTGCGTACGGACTATTTCACATGCTCCTTGGCAAAATGCAACATTTTTTGAACGTTCCGTTTGGATAGAAATGGAACTTTTCGGACACTTTTTGCCTTTAAATTGTTTTTAGTTAGCATTTTTCTTAATGTAGAGGTGTCAACATCCCGATCGTATTACCTTTTAAGGGCGGAAGAGGTAACAAAAGTCGAACTCTACGTGGCGCAATATTTTTGGATCCAAATGTTCTGTAATTTTCAGGGTTTTACCGTCTGTTTCCTGGATTGGGGTTATATTTTATTCCGGTCTCCAACATTTTCTTTGAGCATCCAATTATGTCAGTAATTTGTATGTAGCTTCTGAATTCTTTTATCGTCTCTTTTATTATTTCTTGGCGCTCATGATAGCAATATTTACATCGGCCCATTTTGTAACGTCAATAATGACAATTTATTAATGCTACTAATAAACATTAATCATATTTAGAAGCTAAACTTTGTTTTCAAATTCAAATCCAAACTACCATTAACCATTTCAAAAAAATAAAATATTTTTTTGTAATTGACTCTATTTTATAGCACACGTCATTACATAGCTTTTAAAATACTGACACTGACCTGGAGAACAGTAGTGTACAAAATTTATTAAAAATTACGGCATTATATTTAGCAGAGGACCGGTCAATCAGGTTCAGAATTTCTTGACATGAAACATCTTGGACCACTGATTTGCAGAGAATAAAAGTTTTGACGTCTATTTCATCGCACACCACGCATTTTTGGTGGCAGTAAAATTCACTTTTTAATGGTAATATTTCTCAATTTTGAAAATTTGAAATTAACATAGTGGCAATAATGCACAGTAGCTGGTGGCAATAATGGTCGTGGCGATAATTCTCCACACCATTCTACCATGCTGGCTGGTAATGTATTGTAAGAGCCTGTGCCGATTGCTATCAAAGTACTATGGTGAAAAAAATTGTTATGGTGACAAAAATTCAAATTTTTGTTCTGCTAATCAGGCCCGTGCGCAGAGGGTGGGAGTTTTGGGGTTTAACCTCACCCCCTCCGAATATATTTTTGGAAAATTTTAATTTATTTTTTATTTAATTTTGTAAATTGTTATGTGTGTTTTTCTATGATTAAACCAGTTTATTTTTGAAAAGCCATCCAAATTGGATTTGCGTTGTCTGTGCCATTTTTACTTGTAATGCAAATTAAACTTCAGTATAAGAAGAAATTAAATTTTTTGGGCTGAACAAAAAAATTAATAAACGAAGATTTGAGCTCCCTCAAAAAGTCATACTGATGGTTAAAAACTATTTTTTTTTTATTTATTTTTGGTAAACGGGTACTCTATTTTGAGCCCTCATCGCACCATGAAATCTTTTAACTTACATGTTGCACTTTGTTGAATGCGTGCAGATTTCAGCTAGATGCACGTTAGAGTCAGAATGGTCATATTTTTCATCTAAAATTAGTTGTACAAAAACTGAAAAACGTGCAAATTTAGTTTCAAAGTCAGATATCCGTAGAGTTAGAGAAATTTTATATAACTTTCACTTTTTATAATTGGACTGAACTTAATTAATTAAAAAAAGGGTAAATTAAATAGAAATTTAACATGTTGTAGAACATTGGTCAAAAGTGATAAAATTCCAAAACCTCAAAAGTGTTGCCGCTTTTTTGTCACCAAATTAACAAAGAATGTTTGTTTATTCATACTACAATCTTTCAAAGTCTGATACATTTTTCTAAGTGACAAAATGAGTGGTTTCCGTTGGAAAAATAGTTAATTTAGGAAAGCACACTCACTGGCATGATTAGCTTCATACTCCGTGACAAGTTCATCATCAAATGCCTACTCGCTTTGCTTGAATTGGTACCTTCACCAAGACCATCAGTCGCACTTTTTACATCTACCAACTATATCTGCAAGTTGCACATGCGAATTGGTATCGATCGAAAATCCATCAGTGCTGAAAGTCAATTATTTTTTATTTACATTTGTATCACTTCTTATAGCGTACCGCCATGTATATTTAATTCTTTAAAATCAATATAAAAATTCATATCCCTATGAAGAAAACGTTGGAGTAAAACTCGATTTTTTAAATTTCGCATCGTGGGGAGCATCAGACGATGTGTATTGAAAAGATGATTACACGACATCAAACTTTTTTTGAGGATAGTTTTGACCCCTTACAAAATACAGGAATACAGAATGTCGGAGTATATGAAGAAACCTTCTCCGATTACCATGTATTCTGTCTGAAAGACACTATAATGGTCTGGTAGCCTATGTGCAAAAGTCTGAACCCAGCTCTTTAGATTCCATGGATTCTAAACCCTACTTTGCCATCTAGTTTGGAGCCATCAGTGTAGTAACCTAAACAGCTTCTAGAACCTTAAAGGTAGTCTTAATCCACTTCTATTGTGGATTGTCTCAAATGCTCTCAACGCAGCTCATATCACGTGATTTCGCATGTCCTACCGGTTCCTTCCGGGGTAAGAAGAAAGCGTTTTAATAGGACAAAGTCCTTACGGACGGAGTGAGACTAGTAGAATGTATACAAAATTACGCATAAATAATATAATTCCTCAGAATCGTCCCACGCCTACATGGGCTGGTGATCCTCGCGAAGAATGTCTTAGGCGGATTGTCGACGTTTTAGCTATTTTCTTTCCAGAAAATTAGCGTGTTTTGTGTGAAGGTGCGAAGGGCACCCGTAATACCCGCCATTGCCATTCTCTGGTCAGTACCGGCCACCAAACGACAGTTCCATAAAACAACATCGGGCAGATAACAGATGTCTATATCTGGTAAACTATTTTCGGAAATATACCCCATCTCCTCCGATGGCCTGAGAAGTGGAGATAAGACCTCCGCTTGAGGTGTTCCGTTATTTACAGTTCGAGTTTAAACCCTTTGGCACAGGGACGAGGTTAGGTGCTTTCGCGTAAGCATTCCATATACCAAATTAATGATTCCATGGTCAGTTCAAAGTGTCGATAGAGGTGATTTTATCGGTCTGGAAAGACGTTGTTAAACGTACCTTCTCTATTGAAAAACGCGACTAGATTGTGTTCCTCCAGCTAAATAGATTTATCTATGAAACTCACTAAAGCGTGTAGAGCTGTAGATTGTGTAAGAGTGATAGCATGCGGACAGATGGGGAGTACCTATGATCGTTCACAGATATGAGTCAATCATCCTCTCCAATGCCTTCAGAAGAAAATATGAGAGACTTATGGGGCTACTGATTGTTGGACTAATATGCGGGAAATTTCGGAATTTGGATTATCTGCATCTAACGGAAATAGCATGATGTAGCACTGCTTGATGCAGGTAATATAAAGTTGCAGAAGCAATGTGATTTATAGAGCTTAAAACTTCATATTGCCCAGTGTAGAGTTTCTTTTGTGACGATATTTCCCGCAACCTGTGAGATGACGTGGTTGTTCAGTGAGTCCGACCTTATGTCCTCAGACCAGTCTCCTGGAGAATGTATGAAGTAGGAAATCATATATGCTGAAGATATGCGAGTTGCCTTTGACTCTTTGTGACGTATTATCGATTAATCTTCTTTTTTTCTATTCGTAATAATCTAAAATTCAACATCTTAAAACATTAATGAACAATGGCTGATATTGATTTAATTTATTAAGAAATTGCTTCAAAACAATTTTTCACCACTTTTTGTATACTGTTGCTTTACCGCCATGTCAAAACCCGAAAGAGAATTATCAAAATGCCCCCTGAATTTGCAATTCGTGACTCTTATGCTACCCCTCTTTCTTCTCTTCACCCCTCACCAAGAAGAATCGTAAGTCGTGACTCGTGACCCAGGGTGGTAAGTCATCGTATAAAAGACGAATATCTATCCACTGCTATGTAGGCAGTTGCTGCCGAAGTTGAATCCGCTCTTGGGCAGTGGTAATAGATGTCTGTAAACGGATCACTGTTGAAAATAATACTTAAATAAGTCGGACTTGTAGTAATGCAAGTTGCCTGGCCACGAAGGGCAAGAGGCCCCGTTTTGATTTTCGTATGTTCGTTCGGAATATACCCATAGTTGGTATCCAAAATTACTTATCTATACATCGCTTGCATTTTTTTCATAACTATTATTGACTAACCATTGTAGGATCAAATAAATAATTCCCTATTAGGCCTCAACCAAAAAGCACACGTGTCAGTATACGTGTTTATTCCCTTTCTCTCTCCTGCAAGAACAACCCAGCAGGAAAAGGGAATGAATAGGAAGCGAGAAGGTAATGTATAGCGTGTATTAAACGTTGATTCCAGAATGCATTATTCTTAACACAGGGATGTCCTAGGAAAGGAATGAATTATTTTAATGTATCCAGAGAATGCATTATATAATTCGTTCTTTTTAATGCATTATTTAACATGTTATCAGGAATGAACTCTATAATTCATTATTTCTAATGAATTTAATGAATTAAGAATTTGTTATATAATGCATTCCCCCGACATACATACATGGGTTAAATAAACTATTTATTTAAATATACTATTTATCTATCTTCACCTCTAAACGTTGCAATAAAAACTGACTTATTTACGCGATTCTAATAGAAACATGTGGACGAATGCAAGGTTTATAAATACAATGTTAAGCCATCAGAAGAAATTCCCATTAGATGACGTATGGTGACAAACTTAAAAAATAACTGGATTGCCAACTCTATGTCTGCCTCTATTACTTAACCTGGCGTTTACACGGGACAGTTTTGCTCCGACAGTAGATATACCAAAGACGATTTAGAATTAGACCACCAGAAGATGAGCGCAATTTGGCAACCCTAGTAAAAGAGAACCAAAAAGTGCCAGATATTCACTCAAACGCATTTCTTCCTCGCGTCATATCTTGATTATTTTATACTTTTTGCATAGTTTATGAAATTTTATTTCAACACGGTTGGAATTTGTATAACACTATCAAAATGCCGCTTGTGTATTCAAATATTCAATGAAGAGAGTAAGAGAGTGGCCAGAGAAGTGCTAGGGTTTCACTCACATTTTGACTGTCTATTTGTACATCGTTTTTGGAAATGCTTTCACACATTTTTACTACACACTTACACTTTTCTCACTTGCCGCGCCACTGTCTCTGATTTTTCAACGACAGTAACTTCGGCAAGAGATTTGACATAAGCGGCCAGGTCATGGCTGAACTAGTAAAGGTTGGCGCAATAGAACAACTGATTTTGTTTTCTAATGACCTCATCCGTTAAATTCAGTGTATTTTGTTGTTGTACTTTTTTTTACTGTGTTTGTTCATATGAATCTGTTTTGAATTTGACGGTTAGAGTCATGAAACAAAAACTAAATGCCTGGTGTTGGTTCATACAATTACAAGAAATCCTACTGCGTCAACCTCTACTAGTTCAGCCAGCGGCCATATCGGTGACGTTTCGTAGTAATTTGAGAAAAAACCAAAACATGGCAAACGAGTTTACAAATTGGGAAATATATTTGTATTTGAAAATTTTGCTAATTTTTATTGAAATATTGTTTGACAATACAAACATATAAACATGAATACATGTCTAATTTTGCAGAGTACATCAGTTCCATTGTAATTTGGAGAAGTAAGACAAAACACAATGGCTAAAGAGCGAAGAAACAAAAAATCAGAGCACGAAATTTAACGAAACGACACTGTCGGCGGTTGCTTAAAACTGTACTGTCTTTATAACTGGCTGGACGCGTACGTCACACAAAAAATTTTTCTCTTTGTGACAACTAATACATATTCTCAACTATCTTGTCTCAAACTGTCCCGTATAAACGCACCGTAAGATAGGTAGAATTTCATGTGGAAAAATGTGTTTTGCAGCGACTTAGCAACCCTGTAATTGAAATCACTTTGACAAAATTGTCAAGAAATAAAACAACAAATCAAAACGTAAAATTTGTACGCGATATGAAGGGGGCGACAGATAACGGCATTCCGAATGAAAGAACAATCGTCACACTGAGAAACAACACATTCCATCTTCGCAGATGTGGAAATGCACTGGGGAATCAATGTGCAATTTTATCAAATGGCATTACTTCCTCGATTCTTTGGAATGTCTTATATAATGTAATTATTATTATGCATTATATAATTCATTCTCAATGTACTGCATTCTTCAATTTCCTGCTTGGAATTTATAAATTTAAAGCTTCGTCAAGAGGATGAATGAATGATGCCCGCGTGATGTTGCCTTGAAAGTTGTAAGCAATTGGTATCGGTAGAAGTACTTGGTATTTAGTGCCGACAGTATCAAGCTTGTATGTTGGCTATATATCAAAATATAGGTCGAAAGCTTATGAAACAAATTTTGTTAAAATGGCTAATATTTGGAGCTTGGTTGGGACATTTTTTTTGAAAAGCGTTGACCGAAGTGACGTATCTTTTTTCCACTTCTCACATGTGTCTTTTGATTATCTTGTGAACAATTTTACTCAATTCTTAGTTAAAATGTGCCTCCAAGAACTTTAGGGCTAGAGTGTCCAAAAACCCGTCATTTTTTAAAAACTGCTTTTCGGTTTGTTCGAATAATCAATTTTTCAAGAAACCGGTTTTCAGTTTGTTCGAAAAATCAATTTTTCAAGAACCCCGTTTTATCGTTTTTTTTGCTATCAATTAAATTGCACAAGTACATTACAGTACATTTGTTTAACGACCATTTCATATACTTATATTAAATAGACCTAAGGCTCGAACAATTTAATTTTAAATGTAATACGAAAGGTCGAATAAATCATCACTCTATTAAAAATATATATCATATTCCAATTTGGAATGCGTGTTTAATATAACACTTCATCATATTCAAATTTGAAAAGGATTTTCATGTATGAAAATCTTATTAAGTTCAAAATATTTAGTTGTCAAATAACTTCAATTTTGAAATTTGATAAAAAAAAAAGTGTTTCAAAAGCTTAATTAATTCTTAAGTCATTTTTAATTAATTCTAATTCCAATCATCAAATCATCTAAAACAAAAAATTGTTTGGATATGTCATTTAGGTCATATTTCAAAATGCAAATAATGTTTCTTAATTCCAAAATTGCACTAAAATTCGAAAATCATATCATTTATTATTCATTTTTTAAGGATATTAACACAAATTAAGTCTAATCCGATTAACCGACGTCAAATAACCGGTTTCCGGTTTGTTCGAAAATTACGTTTTTAAAAAGCCGGCACACGGTTAATAGCAAAAAACCGGTTAACCGGTTTACTTGGTTTTTCGGTATTGGACTCTCTACTTAGAACCCAACTTGGGAAGCACATTGGTATGGGACCCATTTAGAGAATTTACGAAATTAAGCGATTTTAATATATTTTTTTAAATGAACTTCGCTTGGGAACTGTAATTGCAGCAAATTAACATAAGTATGTTGGACCAAACATACCATTGCCTTTGTGATAAATAAATAAAATTGTTGGCGAGAACCAAAACCGTTTACTACAAACTAGGGAGGCCAAATTCTTTATTGAGCCTTAATATTTTTCATAGTTATAAGTAAGTAATAATTCAATATAACAATATAAATTAAGCAGACTTAAAATTATAATGTATTATTTTAAAAACATATTTGAGAAAACAGTACCATACTTTTCCATAAATTGTAAAAATGTATATAACAATATAAAGAGTACATGCTTGCTCCCGGCATTAACCTAAGTATAGCGTGCAGTTGCTATGAGAGTTAACTTAAATCTAAATTAAAATATATTACAATAAAGCGATTTTAAGTTAAGACATAAAACAAAATCAGTACATAACAGTAACAATTTATAAATTTAGGAACTAAGAGACCACAAATATTTTTTTAAATAAAAACTAGTCAGGTGTTTCACATTTTATTTTTAAAAGTAAAAAGAGTGTAATATATTCTATATTACAATTTTTAATAGGGAATATAACCTTCTTGTTTTAATTATTTAATAACACTGGGACACAAATGAAAGGAATTTGTTTCAGGCCTCAACCAAACCAAAAAATTTTGAAACTGCTTGAAATATTGCATTACAACCTTTGGCAATATTGTAGCTATTATCCTATATCACAATTCCCTCTAATGTATTTCTAAGGAAAAGTACACTGTTAATCGATTATTTCACGAAACGTCAAGAAAAATTGCACTTTTTTATGTTTTGACATTTCTTGCCTAACGGTAAATAAATTGCGGTAGCTGTATTCAAAAGAATTTTAGCTTATAAATTTCTTGATAACTTTTCGAGAGGCACTAATCAACAAAAATTATATTCAGAGCTCCATAATTGGTGTGGAAATGCTGCGTTTAACCATATTCTTTAACTATTCACCTACATGTATTCAATATTAAACAAATTACAAATTTATATCTTCTACAAAGTTGTAGTGCTTAATATACTTAACAATATTGTCAAACACACTAATGACCAAAAATGAAATTTTGGGTTCCAAAATGATTGCACCAATTCAGAAATATTAAATTTTTTAAAATTTTCGCTTTTAATTTCTACACTATTAACACAGGAATGTAATAATGTTTTTACTATGCTCAAATAACAGTGTATAGGGTGACTCGATTGTTGTTTTGGTTACTTGAAAATGCTTTCAAAGATATGACAATTATTAACAAAAACGCTAAAAACAACCATATTTTTCAGGTCATATATGACATTTTAGGACATTGATATATTTGACAATTTTGTCGAAAGCCTTAAGTTGTACAAGTTAAGTTGTACAACAACTCTATCGTCAAAGAGTTGATGCAAGCCAGTTTATTTGATTGAATATAATTCAATTACGCCATGAATGAAATGAAATGTTTGAATTAAGGTTAAAAATGGAAAGTTTTTCAAATTTGTTAATTTTTAAAGTAGAACGGTATTCTATGTAAATACTTATACACGATTTTTGGTATGAATAAGAAGTAACATTTTCGTATTTATTGTTGGCATAACAAACAAAGTATGTAGTCAGAAGTACAACTAGTAAAAAAAAGTACGCATACTGCTGAAAACAGTACGTCTGGCAACCCTACTACAAACTATATATAGTAACACTAAACTCATAAAAAAGTTTACGAGAAACGAAAGCAAACACTCAAGAGATACAAAAACTCATTCTGACAAACTGTTTTTGATGAATTTGAACGTGGAGCATGACTGTGAACAGTGTGCAGTCAATTTTATTGTCTGTATGTGTTGTGTTGTCTTTCAGGCAATGACAAAAATCACGTCTAATGGGTTCTCCGGGGATGAGAATAAATTTGTACAAAAGATTTCTTGTGTGTTTTGCATGCGATATGTTGCGTAAACTTGCATAGTGGGGAATTCGTTGACATATATTCTAGTCTTGAGCTGAATACATAAAATAAATACACTGAAAGAATTTTCTTCATAATACTAATGAAACATTCTTCATTAATCCTATGAAGTTTTTCATCGATTTCATAGATCTTATGAATAAAAAGTTATGAATTTTACGAAATTTACGAAACGTAGAAAAGTTGCATTAAACTTCTTCATTAATTGTATGAAAACATTTCATTATCGTTACGATAATTCTTCATTAAAAATTATATAACAATAGTTTTAGAAATTTGTTAGAATTTTTTTTAACATTTCCTGAGAAAAGATTTTAAAAATAATTTATGTACACATATTTTAGATGCCCACATCTGCTGAGTTGTGAAATCGAAATGTGTACCTATAAAATTGGAAGGGAAAAGATTCAACGACCAACAACACGAATAAACAAAGTAAACAACAAAGTACAATAACAAAATATATTGAAAAAACAGCTGTTCTCATGTCGCTGTACAGCATGAAAACTAAATCAAATTAGTTAAGAAAACAATTAAGAAGATTAATAGTTTAGTGTTACAACAGAGTTGCAGCCGACAATATAGAAGTTATTATATTTATATCGTGGTGTTTTGCTATGTTTTTGGTCTTCCTTACTCTTATTCATATTTCGATCACATATTTTCGTATTTCTCTTTTCGCGATAAAACCTAATAATCGTTACAATCATGATAAACAATCGTTATTATTCCCCATAATCCTTACCCCCCCTCACTATGAAATTGATTCATAGAATCTATGAAACATTCATAAATTCCATGAAAGGTTTTCATAGGTCCTATGCAAGTCATTCATAGTTATTATGACAGATTTTCATAGATTTTAGGAAGCTTTCGTAGATTTAGGTTCATATAATCTATGACATATTTCATAGCCGGCATGAAATATTTTCATAGAATCTATGAAATATTTTCATGAAATTGTCGAACGAAATTGAAATCGTTCACACTGGCAATTGAGCAATTTCGTTGAAAAATGACAACTGTTCATTTACAAACATTACCATGAGTACAATTTTAGTGCCTGGGCACAATAACCAACATTAGGACCAACATAACCAACCAAATGAATGAAAACAATAAAATAAATTAATGGTACGTGAACTTTAACATGATGCACCGATTTTTAGTTTAATTTAACTACTCTATGTCGATGAAAAGTTAAAATTTCAATTTAATGAATGAGACGGCATACAATTGTTTTCTTTTTTGTTGTAATTTTAGTAACCACGTGTTCGGTGAACGAAGGCGACCAATAATTATCGCCGGCGTTGGAGCAACTAAAAAATTAATCGACGGCGGCAACTGAGTTTTTATTAAACGTGATTTTTCGGCAGACGTTACTTTTAGGCTCATCTCGTTGGTTGTGTAAAAAATTAGATATTTTTTAGTAATTCGGGCCTTTAAAAGCGGCTTAGGCGATAATATCGGCCTAGATTTTAAGTCTAAGCATGCCTTAATGACGGCCTCGTGAACTTCAAAAACGACGGCGACATACCGGAAAATTTTCTGTCGGCTTGGTTCTCCTTGCATATATTCAAAAAAGAGTACTAAGTTAATTTTGTTGAGTAAAAACAGAGTTGTATACGACAATTTCAAGTCAATTTCAACGAAATTGTTGTAAATATCTTAATTCGTAGTTGTCACAAAAGTTGTCAAAATGTATGCGATATTGTGCTATTTCAACTCAATTTCAGCCCAAATTTCGAGACTTCAATTTAGCGGCAGCGTGAACATGGCATAACTGAACAAACTGTTTTCTTTTAACGCAAACTACATATAATATTGCAGGAGCCCTTTTCTCCAAGTGCGTAAAGAGGGTCGAGTGTAAGAATCATTTTGTACATTTGTTTTATTTTAATAAATAAATTGTTTTAAGATAGCAAGTCGCTGTTGTTATTTAGCAAGCGATCTATTTATTATATCAACTAGTTATTTTTTTATCATATTATCCCTAAGAAACAAAACCAAAAGTGCAGCATCGTAATTTGTACTTTGATCCTTTCGTAAAACCCAGCCGAGCATGTTAAATTAGTTTAGGTAAATTTTAGTCTAACTGTATTATTTCGAAGTTACCTGCCATTTACACACTATTTGCTAGTGTGTACACTTAGTACCCCTGAGATGCCACTGAAATTATAATAATTGGTGGTTGTAGTGATGGTAAAGGCGGTGAGCAGTACCGGGTTTGCCATCCGCCAATAATTGTGGTGTTGGAAGTGTTAAAAGAACAAATGGTTGACAAAACACAGTGCATTTCCGTTCCTGAACAATAACTATTATTGCAATTATAGTTAACAGTGAATGTCACCCCTAATAAAAATGTTGAACTAATCACTACTAATGGCTGGTAGACACAACCGAACAATGGCTCTAACCACAAATGTTTATGATGGACAGACATTTTTTCAAGCTATTTTGTAAATGTTTCGTAGAGTATTTTAGGATAACTTTTATACTGGTAATAAAATAATTGATTTGCTTTTATCCGATAAAGAGGGTGAAACGCCAAACAGAGGTAGGAATGTCAGACAATCGCTGCTCAACCTGTTTCCACTACCAGACGACTTTTAATGCTAGAATCGAACAAACCAAACACATTGTCGAATCGATTAGCGATTCACTTCAGAGTTAAGTGAAGAGACCAAGAATTATCTAACAATAACAGTTGGTCAACATAACCCGTGCCCCAGGTTGGAATGGAATACAGTCTCTAGCAAAGGCAAACTGACACCGCGCTTCGTTATCGGAATGACACAACAGCATGTTGAAAAAAAGAATTCCTTGGCAAATGGGAAATGCGTTTAGTGGGAAAGTGGGAAGACAAAATTAATGGTTTCAACGAACAGGGCCTCCACGCGATTAGACCAAAGCGTGAACGTTGATAACCGCTATAACTTCGTGGTAGTGGACGAATTTACATACTTCGGATCTGCCGTGAACAAAAACAACAACGTCAGCCTTGAAATCAAGCGGAGAATTGTGCTTGCGAATAGATGATATTTTGGGCTAAGCAAGCAATTTAGAGATAAAGCCCTCTCTCGAGTAACAAAAGTCCAGCTGTACCAGACTCTCATTCAACCTGTCTTGCTTTATGGCGCAGAATCCTGGGTTCTATCGCAAGCAGACGAAACATCTGTAGGAGTCTTCGAGAGAAAAATACTCCGAAAAATGTATGGCCCTATAGTGCACAACGGCGAGTATCGGCGACGCATGAATCATGAGCTGTATGAGCTTTATCCTGACATTGACATAGTTAAGCGGATCAAGATAACGCGGTTGCGCTGGCTAGGCCATGTCACCACGCGAAGGGGTTTCAAAACCGAACTCGAAGGAAGACGAAAAATAGGAAGACCAAGACTCCGCTGGAGGGATCAGGTTGACGAATCCCTGCGTACACTTGGTATTGCCAACTGGAGAAATATGTTATCTTCGTTTTGTAAGGTCCCTGACCCCCCGGGGTTGTCCGATACCGGATAAGTAAGTAAGTAAGTTTAGTGGGAAAATTCTCAAAATTAGGAAAACATTACTGAAATGTCTTCGAAAATGAAATGTCAATATTCCGATGGAATTGTCTGTCGATCGATTTTTGAAGCGAAGGTTATTCGTTACCTCGAGGTAACAGCATGAGCTTGGTTTTCGCCTAGCAGCATGAGCTTCGTTTCGGCTGGCGCTATATACTAGAGGAATCGAAGAACATGAAAAGAACAGTAGACGATGCAAACGAACTTCTGAACAAGATGCAGCTGGTAAAAGGATTCCTGAATATGCAAAGGATTCCTGATTAAGTTTCTGCAGCATTTATACAGATATTATACTAGTCGAGAAGGAACCTTGGGTGGTCAAGCATTCCCGACAGTATCAGATAATATAATATACGTCGAAAATAAAGTCAAACTATATTCCTATAAATAAATAAATGGTTTCCCATTAAATCCCATGAAGGGACTGGGGAGAACTTCTCACAATCACTGAGCTGTGCGCTTTCCACTTTTCACTCACTGATTGGGACCTACAGTTTTACACCGATTCCGAACGGTAATTTGAGAAGCTTTTTCATGGCTAGATACTTGATAGTGTCGCCGTCACTATGCGAGGTGACCGCCGCCGAAAGAAAATTTAAAGGTGGTCAGAGCCGGGTTCGAACCCAGGATCTCATGTACAAGAGCCGCGCACACTAACCATTGCACCACCGACGGCCACTATAACTATATTTCTACATTAAAATAAATACATAAATGGTTTCCCGTTACATCCCATGAAGGGATTAGGAAGGCTTCTCACAACCAGTGAGCTGCGCTCGTTCTAGTTTTACACTCACTGATTGGGAACTACAGTTTTAATCCGGTTCCGAACGGTATTTTTCAGAAGCTTGTTCATGGCTAAATAATCGATAGTGTCGCCGTCGCTAAGCGAGGTGACTGCCGTCGAAAAAAATTTTAGGTGGTCAGAATAGGGATCGAACTCACGCCCTCATGCACAACAACCGCGCACACTCCCATTATACTACCGTTTACAGTATTGTGTACAGATCTACATATATAAAATTGTTGCGTTACTGACTGGCTGACTGATTCATTTGGGGTAAATATGCGAGAGAAGAAGGGATTTTTTGAAATTCGTACTATAAGGGACAAAAATGGGGAAAAAAGTGATAACAATTGTACTATACTAAAATCCAAACGGCTGAAGACAGAATATCGAAACTTTGTGTGTAAATTGCTCTTAACACATAGAAACGTGGGGGAGAAAGTGACTTTTAAAAATGTGCACTTTTAGGGAGAAAAACGGGGCAAAACGGCACAAAATTGATATTACGCTGAAATCCAAACTGCTAAAGGCAGAATCATGAAAGTTGGTGTGTACACTCCTCTTACCGCATACAAACGGTGGGGGGAGAGATAAGTGACTTAAACATTTTTACTTTTAAGACGAAAAATAAGGCAAACCGGGACGAAAATGGTACCACTGTGAATGTCAAAAAGCTGAAGATCGAATCATGAAATTTGGGTTGCACATTCCTCTTATAATTCAGACATACGAAGATGCGTATGATACGATTTAAACTGTTGGAGATACAATAGGTCAAAAAGAAGAAAAATATAGTACTTTCGTCAAAACCAAACAGTTGGAGATGGAATTATAAGTTTTGGGGACTACATTTCAAAATAAATGGAACTTTTTAGATACTTTTATTGTACTTTTTTCGGTACCGTTTAGGGGACTTTTTTGATTCCATTTTTAGTACCTTTTACTTCCTTCTTTGCTATTTCTCTTATAGGCTGTACGCAGGACGAAGTCTGCCGGGCCAGCTAGTAGTACATTAGGGTATTTCGATGTACTTAGCATACTAGCTTCCAGTTACGCAAGTTGAGATGGCAGGCAAGAAGGAAGTCCCATCAGAGCAAGTAAGGTAATTGTGCCTATTAAAGTTGATTGTCCTCGAACACACGTTAAGAAAGCCTGCACCCTAGTGGAGACCAAAACTTTCTAAGCTTAGTAACGAACATGTATGTAAAGTAGTGGACTAAAGTGGATGCATTAATTCAAGATTTTCCTAAATATGTTATAATTAGTTTTTATTATAGAAACTTAAATGATTTGCTTTAAAGCATAAAACTGAAACATTCTTCCTCAATAAAAAATAACAAGCCTGTGTTAGATAACACGGGCGCATAGGTCAGACGTAGAATACGTTAGCGTATACATCGCCAATCCTTTATATTAATGTACATACACACACATTTACACGCTGCTCGCAGAAGTAAACAAACGACAGCAAAGATCTGTAAACTTTCAAGCACACAGAAGTGTCCACGCTCCCCTCCCTTCATTTTATGTTCCCCTCCAAACGAACTAATAACCGACCGATCCAACAAAACGAAATGTACACACACACACATTTACACGCTGCTCGATAAATAAACAAAGCACAGCAAAGCCAAAATCATTTGATTTCACAACAACAACAAAAACAACAGCGGCATTTACAAACCAACAACAACAGCGGCATGTACAAAAAAAGTCTAAAATATCATGCTCTTAAATATTTATTTCCTTAACTACATAAAACTTTTATACATAGACATATAATTTTTTTAATGTATTTCGAAACAAAACATATTACCAAAACTGAGTAACATATAAAAATTGCTAAAATATGTTTTAATATTTAAGTAAAAGTGGGTGAAAGTTGACAAACATTTTCTCCAAATTTTGTGCTCCAGATCAACACCCCTACCTTACCGTATAACGTATTCTACGTTAAAACCTAAATACAGCACTCTACTATATAATTAAGAAGTTAATAAAAAAATATTAAAAATTTTATTTATTTATTTATTCACACTTGTAATTTTAAGCCTTTCGGCCAATTCAAAAAAAATACAAATACAAAAATACTCCAAATTGTGACGGTTTTTACCCATTCTAGACTAAAGATCATCTATGTATGTTGGTCGGTGCTCGTTAGTCTTGAGAGAGCTTTCCAATACTCAAATTTGCGATATGATTCAAATCGTGGCTTTGAGCTGGCCACTCCATTTCGTGGGATTCTTGTTCAGCAAGACATTTTTGCACAATTTGGCAGTGGGTTTTGGATCCCCGTCTTGCTGAAAAGTTACTTGTGTTGCACGGTAGGGGCATTCTTCAATAAAAACGGGCAAATTGTTCTGCAAAATACTTAGATAGTACTCATTATTCATAATTCCTTCTATTTTCACTAGAGGACAAATGCCCCGCCAAGTGAAACCTACCCACTCCATTACACTCCCACCAACGTGTTTGCATGACATGGTGCCGCTGCATGGTTTCACCGGGCCTCTTCCAATAATATTGTATTCCATCAGATTGTAAACGATTAATTTTTGATTTCAGTCATCATATGTCCAATTTTTATGGGTTTTGCAAAAATTAATATGAGCCTTCAGATGCTTGTCCATATTCTTATATCCACTTTAATCCACTACTGTAAATCATACAAATGCATGTAACTCGTTTATAATGGGGTCATTGTACTAGCAAACGTGAAACGTTTATCGATAAACCCAGAGAAAATGATGCACGAAGACCACCCAAATTCCTACTATAGCAAAAGGAATGATGACGCATGATTTAGCGGATTCGCAGGGTCTTCTCTTAATAATCACTTTCCGGAATGTGCCCAATTCCCAAAAAAATTGAGGGAAATGATCTGCTAAGTTTCTCTCCATACAAATCACTAGGACTTGAAAATATTCTGCCGAAAATGATTAATAGTGCTCAAAATTTGGTGACTCCATTGTTACACATGATAAGTCCTGCCTTTCCCCCAGCCATGTCGTCATTAGTGGTGAATTTAACATGGTGATGTCATTGGCGGTAGTAAGTCGACACGCTCTCCAGTATCTAAATATTTCCCTAGTACCATGTGCCATACCAATTCGTCAGTCCTATTTAAGGCACTAGTGCTACCACACTGACTACTTCCCAGGTCCCAAGGCTACTTAAGAAGGTTGTGGTATAAGAACAGCTGATTTGTTTTTTCGTGGCGTGGTGCCAAAGTGGTGCTCACTAGCAAATGTCAAATGCTGTTTACCTTTGTTTTGTTCGTAGTACGTTGATATTGACATAAACTACGCACCAAACAAAAACAGAATGCAGGTTGTTGTTGCCTTGTGGTAATTTTTGTAGTATTGCTTCTACCTTTTCAAGCTGCCTTGCCAGGTCCGCAGCACCTACTTGTTTCATTAGTATTGAAAAACTGTGTACTATACATCTTTGACAGCACCTACTTGTTTCATTAGTATTGAGAAACTGTGTACTATATATCTTTGACATCAACTTTGACATGATCAGTAGTGCGATTCACTAACTTTTAACACTTTAGCAGGTGTTAACTTTAACCACACATTCTTATGTTTGCACTAACCACTATATGACTCACTAACTTATTTTTAACCATGGTAAATAGTTTTATATTTCTCTGTATTCAAATTGATATTACGTGGCAACTCTGCCAAGCGATATGTCAAAATAGGAGAAAATAACAAAGAAGAAAAAACAAAAACCTTATGATGTGTAAATTTTAAATAGTTTTGTGCAAAGTAAGTAAAACATTATACATTTTTAGTATTATATTAATTTAGTAAACGCTTGTAGATATTAAAATAGAATGGCTAGTACTTCTGCCAAAAGAAGCCGCGCGTCTGCCGAGCAGCTACGTCAAATAACTCGGGGGCTAAATACTCCAAATCCATTATATTCAACGATTGTGTACAACGATAAACAGTTTTCTAAACGGATTAAACCCCACCAAAAATGCTGGTGTTAATAAACCACAGTTTGTCTTGCTAAAACCAGCTAACAGCTGACTTTAAACGTCAGCAGATATCGTTTAAAATGTTAGTGAATAGCAAAATGGTTAATGTTGTGGTTAACATTTTTAAACGAAACAGTTGTGGTTAAAAAAGCATAGTGAATCGCACTACCGGAAGGTTAATAACTTTACCAAGTTTTTTAAAGTGGTGACTAATTGCGATATACAGGGTGTTTTTTTTAAACTGAGACGATCAAATATCTCGAAAAATAGCCACTCTACAGAAAAAATGTCCATATTCAAAATTTAATCATACCGCGGGGGAAATACATTAGTGCAAAAAAAAATAGTCCCCCACCCCCCCCCCCCTTTGTAGATGGGGCGGGGGTAACTTTTAAACTAAGATAGGAAGCCATATTTTTTATTGCAGATACTGATTCTACGACTAAAAGTAAGTATGATTTGAATGAAATATTTTGTTCGGTTCATGATAGATGGTGTTGTAATCGATGAAATTCAATTTTTTCAATTTCTCCCCCTTAGAACACACGCATTCGATTCTGCAATATGTTTGAAATAAAAAACATCACGTTATCATTGCAAATACTCGAAATTCGTCATCAAAACAATTGATTAATGTAAAAGGTAGGTGAATAAAATAATTTTAGCTTAAAATAAGTGTTCAAAATGATAACGTGATGTTTTTTATTTCAAACATATTGCAGAATCGAATGCGTGTGTTCTAAGGGGGAGAAATTGAAAAAATTGAATTTCATCGATTACAACACCATCTATCATGAACCGAACAAAATATTTCATTCAAATCATACTTACTTTTAGTCGTAGAATCAGTATCTGCAATAAAAAATATGGCTTCCTATCTTAGTTTAAAAGTTACCCCCGCCCCATCTACAAAGGGGGGGGGTGGGGGACTATTTTTTTTGCACTAATGTATTTCCCCCGCGGTATGATTAAATTTTGAATATGGACATTTTTTCTGTAGAGTGGCTATTTTTCGAGATATTTGATCGTCTCAGTTTAAAAAAAACACCCTGTATAGGCATCCATATAGGCGCCCCAATTCTTATACGGATTTCTTCGGTGGTCTATATTTTATGTACTACTCTATCAATTTGTCATTCATCGCAATTGTCATTACAGTCAACGTCTTCATCACTCTCTTCTTGAACTTCTGCATGTTTTGTTTATCCACTTTTTCTTCAAATAACACACTTGCATCACTCTCATTTTATATATTCATAAATTTCTCTAAATATTTTTGTTTTTCCTTATTGATGAGCCTCTTTACTTGACTTTTACCTACACTTTATTATCAACCTTTTAGCAAATCAATAAGTTTCTGCTGTTTTTATTAGCACAAAAAACACGAAGCTGAGATTACTATACTGGCGAAAGTTCCAGTTGCAACTAACCCACCGAAACATAAACGAAATAAATATTCTCCATTTGTTTTTGGAAAATAACGGAACATTTTTAGTGAGGTTTTGTTGTGTCTTTTACTGGTCAACCAGTAAGTGACTACTTTCCTTATTACCAGTATATTGCAAAGGGCCCAGCGTTCCTTTTTTATACTACACGTGTATAGGAAAATAACCAGAGATCTTTCTTTAATTTGTTATATATTTTATTCCATTGTCACAACTTCATGTCGATTTATTTTGCATAACTTTGGGTGGCACGGATAGCTATGCTTGATATGTCCCCACTCCAATTTCTTTTGGTTTCAATTCAATTCAAAATATTTATTAATCCAAAAATACAATTTGATCTTACAGAGATATGTTACATAATTGTGAGTTTCATCTTTTGATATTTCAGCAACTGGATCTTAGTACATATTTACATTTGATAGCATTTTTATCATTTGTTTTTATTTAAAGGGTTTTTCAACAGAGACGCTACAAAAGTAAATCGATAGGGACAGCAAACGACGCCATATCCCGCTCTTTTGACATTTCTCTTCAGTAAGGTTTGCCATTTCATCATGGAGAGATATACGAGCCAACAACCAGTCGAAATTATTAAAATTTGGAGTCAGTGGCCTCAACTTTAAAAGCGCTACGTCCAATTTCTGAATTTCATTTCTGGCTGAATGGCTTCGTCAATAAGCAAAATATGCGTTATTGGTCAGACAGCAATCCACACGTAATCCATGAGTCATCATTGCATCCCGAAAAAATTACGGTTTGGTGCGGTTTACTTACTTCTTCTTCCGTGATGATCAAGACCGGCACATTACTGTGAATGCGAATCGCTACCGTTCAATGGTAACCGAATATTTTTGGCCCCAATAGGATAATATGGACTTGGAGGACATGTGGTTCCTACAGGACGGCGTCACAAGCCACACAGCGAATGCCACAATCAATTTATTGGAAACCAAGTTTGGTGAAATGGCAAAGTCGATTGGCCGCCTTGGTCGTGCGATTTGACGCCTTTAGATTATTTCCTGTGGGGCTACGTCAAGTCTATGGTCTATGCCAACAAGCCAGCGGCGATTGATGAACTTCGTACGAATATCGAACGTGAAATTGCAGCAGTATCGGCCGATTTATGCTTGAAAACCGTCGAAAATTGGGTTCAGCGTCTGGACTTCTGCAAGCGTGCCTGTGGTGGCCATGCAAAAGAAATCGAGTTCCGTACATAATGGCATCGAACGTACTTTCACAGGAATAAAGAATTTTATTGGTATCTAAAACCAGTTTTGTTTTATTTGTAGCGCTCTTATTGAAAACCCGATATAATTCGTATTATAGTTTAAGGCAAAATGGATGAAAAACTTATTAATATTCTTAACGTTAGGATTCAAACAGAGGATAAAAATATTAACGATAGGTTCATTATTTGTTAAAATGATTTTCTATTATTAGTTAGTTAGTTAGTTAGTTAGTTTGAAAAGAGGGGTGCGGTGTTGAGTGTTCAGAAGGAGCACTCTAAACCTTCCCATGTCAGTAAGACATACACTTAAGCCGCTAAGTTCGACCTGTTGTGCGCTCTAAGTTTATCCTACTACTTCACTATATCCCTTATAGGAATTCGGTGCTATTCACGAAATTCCTTAGTTTGTTCCAGTCCATACCACAAGTTTGGTCATGTCCGGTATCGTACTATCCGAAAGATATCTGGCCCAAGCTTGTGTGAAGGCCGGGCAGTGGCATAATAAGTGCTCCAACGTCTCATCGTCCTCCATGCATGCCCTGCACTCACTGTTCGCCACTAGTCCAATACGGTACAGGTGGGCCCGTAATCCCGAATGCCCCGTTAAGACTCCCATCATTTTGCTCATTTCGGATTTTCCCAGTTTCAGCAAACCTTTTGTCCTCAATCCATCTGGGTCTCCCCATAGGATCTTTGTCATCCTGCCTACTGATTCCCGGTTCCACTGGGCTATATGTGCCGACTCCGCCCATTTACTTAACTCAGCATTCGTCACCCCAAAGGGTTTCGCTACATCTAGGCTCACCGTTTGGAGTTCCCTGGCTTTCGTTGCCAGGAGGTTCGCTCTCTCGTTGCCGAATACTCCGCTGTACCCCGGCACCCAGATGATGTTGAGTCTGCCGTGCATAGAGTAATCGTTTATCACCTTCTTACAGTCAAGGACCGTTCTAGATTTGACAGTTTCCGATGATATTGCCTTTATTGCCATTTGGCTATCTGTGAATATATTTGCCTCGGCTGGGATTGTATTATCGCCGAGCCATTTGATACACTCCGTAATCGCCCGAACTTCCGCCTGAAAGTTCGTATTATGATCCGGGAGGCGTAGGTGGGATTCGGTTGCTGGATTTTCAATGAAGAATCCTAGATCCGTTTTTCTCCTAGCTTTGAGCCATCCGTGTAGCAGCAAGTCCCATTTGGCATTGGTGCCAGGGTCCCATTCTGCCAGGCGTCTCTAGTTGGCGTTAGGGGCACGCAGTTCGCCTTAACCCTTATCTCGGGTATTCGGTCAGATTCACTCGTATCTTGCGTTGGTGTTTTGACGTAAGGTCCCTGTTGATCCATTCACCTGTAGCCTGTAGGCGTTTTGCCCCAAGGGCAGCCTTGTATTTGATTCTAATCTCGATTGGCTGGATACATAAAATGGTCTCCATGGCTCTCGTCGAGGTTGTCCTTATTGCACCGCTGATACCAATGCAGCACATTCTCTGAACCCTCTGCAGTATTGCGATGTTACATTTCCTCTCAACTGCCGTCCACCGTACTACAGAAGCATATGTTAGTACGGGCCTGATTACGCTTCTGTAGAGCCAGTGTGCCGTAGTCGGTTTGAGGCCCCATTTGGACCCTATAGCCCTTCTGCATAGCGACCAGCATCTGTAGGCATTATTAGCCCTTTCCTCTATGTGGTACTTCCAATTCAGTTTCCAATCTAAGATTACTCCTAAGTATTTAACCTTATCGGATATTTTAATCGTCTTTCCCAAGAATCGTGGCTCTTCATAATCTGAGATTTTCGTCTTCTATTATTAAGTTTAGTATAAGTTTTATTTTCCACTTTCGAAAATAATTGTTGCATGCAACAAGGCTGCGTTCCATCTTCTTGAGTAGCGCCTTTGTTAATAAGCAAAAACTAACTGCCTTCTAAGGGTTAATAATGAATTTTGTCATTTTGCTGTTTCCATTAAAAATAGTCCACATAATAGAATGAATTTTGTCATATTTCATCTTTTATCTAGCACTTGGGCTAAGATTTGTGTTTTGGAGTCTTCGGACACATATAGTGAAATTTTATGTCGATAATTTTTGTAGAACATTTTGACCACGCCCCCCGTCATTTTCGAGCAGTTTTTTGAGTTTTTAAAAAAAAGTAAAAATTATGGTTATACGTGACAGTTAGAGGGTTACTTTGTTCCACGAAAATGTTTATCTGAATCTTTTCTATAAAACTTCTGAGCATATTTTGTACCTCAGGAGTAAGGAACACACAATTTTGCATGCCGACGTGTTGACTCGCCCTAAAAAAAATTCTGATCAGATCTGGCAAAACGCCGATACATGAATATTTTTTTTTTTTACCTTTCTTCCAGAATCCGTTGATAGAACCCCATCATTTTGAAAAATCTAATTTTGTCTCACAGTGTTATTAACCCATAATTTGCCATGAAAAAACTTCTCAAAATACCGTTCGGAGCCGGTGTAAAGCTGTAGGTTCCAATCAGTGAGTGAAAAATTAGAAAGCGCACAGCTCACTGGTTGTGAGAAGCTCTCCCCAATCCCTTCATGGGATGTAATGGGAAACGGTTTTTTTTTGCTTTAATTTGATAACATTTAAAAGTAAAATCATAATTTTCATTTGGTCTTTGGCAAAAGAGCACTGTGAGTATAAGCGCTAAAAAAACTACTTCTTGAAATTTAGTTTGCGCACATTGTGTAAAAAAGTAATGGAAAAATATTAAGGATAAAAAAGATTTATTTCGTTTTTGTGTTTAATTTTATTTTTTCGGTATAGTTTTATTAGTTTGATTATATTTTGAGATAGAATCATTCGTGAATGCCTAGTATTAACTAACTTTCAAGATAACTATGTGGGCACCAAATGTTCTGAAAGAAGTTTTTAAATTTTTAAGTGCAGTTAGCAAAAAACGACTTAAACCAGTACATAAGTTTCAGTCGGGTGAATCGATTTAATCACACCCTCACCCTAAGTCATCCATTGCGTGGGAGTTCTGTTAAAAAACGCCCATACTCAAAAGTGACCATATTCAATAGCAGATTCACCACATTTCGCTAAATATTATTGAATACCCAAATTAGTTAGTTTCCCTCCCAATATTTATATGCGAGGTACAAAAATGGGCATGGCAAGTTGTTGCCAAAATTATGATCTGTACCAAATTTTATTAAGATCGGTTATGATATATCGGAAATATCGAGTCGGCAAACCCCAAATACGCCCAACTTTTGTGTGGGAGGTACGAAACTGGGCGCGGCACAATAGTCAGTTATTAATTACACAGTAGCTCTTAGCAAAATATTGCCTAGTACCGAATTTTGTTAAGATCGGTTGTAGTTTATGAGAATTATCGTGTCGATCAATCAGTCATACGCCCAACTTTTATATGGGAGCTACCAGAATGGGTGTGGCAAAACAGCTCATTTTTTGTACGAGAGCTTTATTTGACTAAATATTGACTAGTACAAACTTTCAGAAAGACTGGTTCGGTTTTGCGGGACTTCTCGTGCCCAACTACCAGACGGACAAACAACTTTTGTATGGGAGGTACCACAATGGGCGTGGCAAAATCACCCTTGTTTTTTTAATCGGTGATTGGCGTTTGATAACGTGAAGGCCCTATATTTAATTTCATTAAGGTCGGAAGTGTTTCACGCGATTTATCGGATTGACAACCCGGACGAACACCCTGTTTTGTATGGGAGGTACCAGAATGGGCGTGACAATACCGCCCATTTCCTCCAGTTAAGTAGGCATTTACAGATTCTACCAGAAGAAAGGTTTGAAAGAAATATGATTTTGTGCTAAATGTGTCGATTTGTATGGGAGGTACCAGAATGGGCGTGGTCAAAACGCCCATTTTGCAATCCCAAACTCAATTTTGCCAAATAACAGACACTGACAAAATTTCATTGTGATCTGTAAAGTTTTACGGCAGTTATCGTGTTGACCAGCCAGCCAGCCAGACATACAGACAGACGGGCATGGCTCAAACCTCTTAAAAAAAAGTCCTAAAACGAATTTCGTCCAAAGATACTAAGGGTCTAATATGGCTCCTTCTACGTGTTACATTTTTTTACGTATTAAATAATATATACCCCCATCCCTATGGGTGAGGGTATAAAAATAAAAAGTTTACGGACATTAACTTACAAAAATGTTGCAGAAAAAAATGGTATCTGAAGAAAATCCATGAATAAATATAGCAGTTATGTCCCATTATAGATAAATACCACAATTTCACCTTTTGTCGGGTTTTGCATGTTTCTTTATTATAGCGTCTTTATTTATGAATGCTGTCGTATTTGAATATACTATGACATTAGTTATAGTTTTAAGAATCGGTTTATCTTACGATGACTTCTATTCGGAAGCTTCATCTTATGTCATATATTATCGAGCTATAACTCATTGTGGTTTTATGGCAATACGAACGGGTACTTGCTATTTTCTTACAAAAAAATGTGTAAATTACTTTTGGCCAAAATATACTAGGTAAAGCTGAAGTAAAATTGAGCGTTGTGGGTTTCCATAGTTTGATGAGGGGTTACATTTACGCACGCGCACGTGAGCAACTGTTGTTCCTGCTCCATATAATAAAATATGGTTCCCATTACATCCCATGAAGGAATAGTGGAGAGCTTCTCCCAACCAGTTAGCTGTGCGCTTTCTAGTTTAATACTCACTGATTGGGACTACAGGTTTACACCGGGTGCGAACGGTATTTTTTGAGAATCTTTTTCATGACTGAACACTCGATAGTGTCGCCGTCTCTATACGAGGTGACCGCCGCCGAAAGAAATTTAAGGTGGTCAGAGCAGCGATCGAATCCAGGATCTCATGTAAAAGAGGCGCGCACACTCCCCATTGCACCGCCGACGATCCACTCCCTACTCACATACTCGTGATTTCCCGAGAATCTCAGAGACATAAGTGACAAGCTTGCCAAGAAATGAGTTCATTGTGCTGCGGTAGCGAGATAGTGGAATTGGAGATTATATTTGGTTGCCCATAACTTTTTGTTACCATTTCTTGAAATTGAACATGTGGCAATATTGTCATTGCACAAGTCGGAATTTAAGTGGGAAATTGAAATGCCACTTAATATCGCTCTGCTGTCCCGTACAAATTAAGCTATAACTAACTTTAGCGGGGTAAAAAACACACTTAATATATTGTTACGAATTTCATTATTCGTCCTTTTTGCGTTGTTTTATTCCCAATAATAAAACAAGGTACGTTTTTAATTACGATAATTACAACGGTATCACTTCCTTTTAATTTACTTATATAGTACAACAATTTACTTTATTTACACCACTTTAATAAATCTTATATTTTACTATCAAATCGCGTTGCTTACTTTACGGCGGTTAATCAATCACAAACCATTCCAAAGACCTCCGCTATTTATACCAACTCACCATACTCAAATGAAGTTATATCTAGCGAATTCAAGAAGCTTCTAGCCGTTACTTATCTTTGTAGAATCATCTCGAATGGCGGAGAATTATCTTAACTGAGGCGAATTCGTGCTACTGGTTTAGCGAGCTGCTACGTTGTTACAATGCATACTTTCAGGCGCAGCACTAACCGCCTGTTATTTACATAGTGTTAGTAGAATTATTAAGAGCAAGCAAAAGCTTTAACTTATTCGTAACAATATATTAAAATTTTAGCTGCGCAAAACCTAGGCAACTTTTGGCTTTCTTTCGGTATTGTTTTTATTCTCGAACGAAAGTAACGGTTAATTTCCAAGGCATGAAGAGTAATTGCAAAGACGATTTAATTATGCTTCAGTTGTGATCGATTGTACTCCACGTGAGTATCAACTTTTTATTAAAACAATGAGCCGGAAAATATACGATAGACATTTTAAATTGCTCATAATGGAGGTCAGTTACAAATTGCATATAATGGAGGTCAGTTACAATGTGAAATAGCCAAAAAGTTAATAAAAAAATTTAAAATTACGGAATCACTTGATACTACCAACAAAGGTGGACGGCCTCGCAGTCATCTAAGCAAACAGACCGAGAAATTTGCAAGTTTATAAAGCAATACCCTTTTATCTCCTCTATTGAGATAGCACAATACTTTGGAACTTAACATACACCACAGCACTGTTCGGAGAAGAGCCGCGGAAAATATTTTTAAAAGTTATGCACCATGCAAGAAACCAATGCTGAGAAAAAAACATTTGGATAAAAGGTTGGTACAGAGCGATATTAGTTCAAAGATCATAAAAAAGTTTTTGGTATAAATTGTTTTCTATAGAATAGCATTTGCGACCACATATAAGGATTGGAATGAGAAAAAAATGGTCAAGTGTGCTATTCAGTGACGAATCCAAATCTCATTTAGTCGGCTCTGATGGGAAGTGCCACGTTTGCGCAGAAAATGAAAACGGCTGGATCCACGCTTCTGTAATAAAACTGTGAAGCATGGCAGAGGAAGTGTGATGGTCTGGACGTATTTATCTTGTAACGGTGTTGGGCGTCTTTATGTCATTGACGGCAATATGGACAGTGTCATGTACAAAAACATCTTAGAGACGGTAATGATTCCGTGCGCAGAGTGGAACCTGCCAAATCGATTCGTGTTTCAACACGACAATAGGCGTGTTTTGGTTACATCGCTTGCTTAGATTATCACTTATTTTTGTATGGAGATCTAAGCGATATTAAGTGGCTCTTGAAGTTACCGCTTCCATTTTAGTCCTCAGCAGGCATAAAGTTACCAGTCTGAAAAAAATCACAAAAGTAATATTGCATTTCGTAGTGTCAGGTCAAAGATAAGGAGAATAGTATACAAATTTACAAGAATAACTACACACCATGCGTTAGAGCAAGACGATTATATGTATTTCCGGTTGAAACAGTAAAGATTAAAAACCCAGAAAAACTGTGTTGGCTATCGTTATTGTGAGCCAAAGACATGGAGGAGAATATACACTCTCTATACCATAGTTGCTTTATGATAGGAACAAAGACGATTTAGAATTAGACGACCAGAAGATGTGCGCAATTTGGTAACCCTGGTAAAAGACAACCAAAAAGTACTAGGAATTCACTCAAACGCATTTCTCTCTCGCGTCATATCTTGATTATTTCATACTTTCTGCAAAGTTTATGTAATTTTACTTCAACATGGTTGGAATTTGTATAGTTATATTCAATAATACTATCAAAAAGCTGCTCGTGTATTGAAATATTCAATGAAGAGAGAGAGTAGAGAATGACTAAGGTTTCACTTGATTTGTTTGTTGGCATTTTTATGAAGAGCAATTTTGACTGTCTACTTGTACATGGTTTTTGTGTGTAACAAGAAGATAATAATTTCATATAGATTGGAAAAAAGTTTTCTTGAGTGGACTGCATACACGAAAAAGGAATGAAAATACCAAAGACGATTTAGAATTAGACGACCAGAAGATGTGCGCAACTTGGCAACCTTGGTAAAAGAGAACCAAAAAGTACTAGGAGTTCACTCAAACGCATTTCTCTCTCGCGTCATATCTTGCTTATTTCATACTTTTTGCATAGTTTATGTAATTTTACTTCAACATGGTAATTTACTACCTACTCTACCAATTTAAAATCGAAATTAAGGTCATATTGGGTTAGATCATGCATTTCTGCCTGAAAATACTTTGTGCAAGTTTTTCAACTCTAAAGGGGCCCTTAGGCCTGCGGATAAGTTGCAGCGGCTTCAAGTTGACACCAACTTATCCATGGTGAAATGTGAAGTTGGTGGTTTATACCATAGATAAAGGAATTAACTAGATATCGCACATGCCTTGGGAAATTTCTTGTTCAATGGGATATTTTCTAGATGGAGCTGGATGCAATAATTACAACGTTTGATCCCAAACAAAATATACCTTGCAAGATGTATTTAGAACAGGTGCTAACAATAGGTGTGGTAGGCAACATCAACAGGGATTTTGTTTTTGTTTTGGGGTCCGTTGCTCTCAAATTCAACAGAAACGAACACCAACAATAACAGTAAACAAAAAGATATAATCAAAATAACAACATTTTAACTTGAAAGTGGGCAACACAACGACATGAAAAAAACTAAATTAGTTGTTTGAATAGCACCAATTTTAAAATGATTCTATTTCTGTATTGAAAAAATGTCCCACACTGGTGAATAAACGTCAGTGAATGTTATGAGAAACGTCAATGAAAGTTACATAACGACAACACAGCACCTAGTGGCAGTACTTGACAACGCCGGTGGGATATCTACTTATTTCCTTTATCTATGGTCAAAACTATCCATTTCTCCGTCTTTTTGATGTGTAAACATCTATACGCTGGGGGTAAAAATCTTTTTCACAATGCAATCACAAATTTAGAGTAAGATGTGCGATGTAATCGTTAACCAATCGTAAAGCGTTATCAAATCGGTGTGAGCTATGTATGAGTGGATTAGTGTACTCATACGCTGCATACAATATACTCAACACCATCTAGTGTGCAATAGTAGCGACTAATTTTCACTAATTGTCGTACATTATGTTATCGTAGGCAAATGAAAACAAATAAATAAAATGAATACAAAAAAATATTAATTTTAATAACTTTTAAAAAGATTTTTTGCACTTTTATTAAAAAATTTACTAAAACAAAGCAAAATAAGGAAAACTAAAAAGTAAACTTGTCAAATATAAGGAAAACTAAAAACTAAAAGTTTTCTTCATCTTTGAGATTGTCATTCATACTTAACAGCTGCATATAAGCACCATCTAGTGTGCAATATTAGCTACTAATTTTCGAAAACCATTGCTGTAAAATAACATAAGATTTCAGTAAACAGCTGATTAATAACTTGTCAACCGCAACAAATACAAAATAATAAAATATTTTACAAAACACCAAAAAAATTATAACTCAGAACATAAAACAACACAAAGTGTTTCAAAGCTGAATGGAGGTAATGTTAATTCTAATAAAATTTCTATTAGACTCCAATATAAATTAAGATTATAACATATCTTCATTACGTACTGTTGCCTTACACTGAAACTGGTGCACGACAATTGGGTAACAATCTCCATCTCATGCCAATTATTATGGGTGGAGGTTTTAATACAAATTGTGCAAATCCACAGTCGCAAGCTTTATCAAAATTTTTATTTGACGTTTTCCACTTGCATGTGAGCAATTCTCCACAAACCCCCACAACTAACAATTCCACAACTATAGATGCAGTTTTCCATAGATTTTTAAATACAATCGAGTCAAAAATTTATATATCTTATTTTAGTTACCATAAGCCAATATTAACTATTTGTACTTAAGGCATTTACCATAGATGGGCACTGTGCAGTACTACTAAAATTTCAGTAAAAATAATTCTTTAACTAGTAAATTTTTGCTGATTACTATAATTTTTTTCAGCAATTTTTATAAAGTGCCTACATGATTACGATGAGGTGCATTGAATTTTCAGTAATCAGTAATGCCCGATTACTGATTATTATGAATACGGCCCTATGATTTGACTGGTAATGCAAATTAAATTTCATTATCAGTAAAAATTTACTGAATATTTTCAGTAATCAGTAAATTTACTGCTTACTATAATTTTTAATGCAGTACATATATACTGCAGTGTGCCCATTTATTAACCAAATAAGTTAAATAAAACAAACAAAAACCAGCAAATTCCTATGTATTTAAAAATAAAAAAAATAAATGGTTTCCCATTACATCCCATGAAGGGACTGAGGAGAACTTCTCACAATCACTGAGCTGTGCGCTTTCCAGTTTTCACTCACTGATTGGGACCTACAGTTTTACACCGATTCCGAACGGTAATTTGAGAAGCTTTTTCATGGCTAGATACTCGATAGTGTCGCCGTCACTATGCGAGGTGACCGCCGCCGAAAGAAATTTTTTTTTTTTTTTGAAGGTGGTCAGAGCCGGGTTCGAACCCAGGATCTCATGTACAAGAGCCGCGCACACTAACCATTGCACCACCGACGGCCACATTCCTATACATTCCTATGTATTTACAATATTGAAAGTTTTGATATTAATTAAAAAAATATACTAAAAGCATAAGTACTTCCAACTTCATTACTAGATATTTACACATCTCCCCTGTGATCGGACTCACATTATTTTTTTTATTTTTGTTCATGCATTCATGGCTTTGTATATTCCACAAAGCAGTAAGCGCACCATATACGCAAATAAATTCCATAGGGAATTCTTTTCAATTGTTTTGTTTCCTGCGCGGACATGTTTACACTTTCGTTTTTCGACACAAAATGAGCAGTTTTACCACACACCATGATTCACAAGTGTATCAGAATCGCGCATCAAGCCAAAATATCAAAATTATTTGATTTTCGCGATTCATGCATGCATCATGTCGGTATGACACATACATTCATATTTTCACTTACACCGATTCACTATTCAGAATCATCGTGAATGGACACCATTATAACACCCATTGAAGATTATTCAACACTATGGGAAATCTGTTATACAGCATTCGCGCTGGCATAGATATTCTTGATTTTCCCACTTTTGTTGATTTTAAGCAGAAATCACGAAAATTTTCTTGCTTTCCTATACGTTTTGACAGACGACAAATCAGATATTTTTTCTTATTTTTCTAGGAATCAGGAAAAAATGCTTGATTTGTTTTATGCAACGCTGTTTTATCTCACCAAAAAATCTCACACTACTAACGAATAGTACGTTTGTTTTCAACTATTTCAATCACGACGCATTGCTGTGGTGGTACCACTAGAATAGCCGACTTTATAATTTTTTTTTACATACATAAGTATTTATTGTTTCTCAAACATATATTTTTTATACTTTTTTGTTTACTTTTATTCCTGGAATACATTTGTGCTGAATTTGATTGTGGAAAAATACCAGACAAACAAAAATGCCGTGTGTTGTAGGCTTGGTATGTTTCTTGTCGTAGTAACACTACCTCGTCAATGCGCCTTAACTTTCAATCAAATCAGAAAAAAAACCAATGCGAACACTTCAGATTTTGTTAGGACATTTGATACGAATTCGGGAAAATATTTTGCAGTGCGAATGAGCTATTACATAGTCCCCTTTTCCACTAGCAAATATTTCTTTGCAAATTCTTGAGTTTGTAGGCGAGAGGGGTGGGGGGGAAGAGAAACAAATCTTTGCCAGTTCAGTATTTGCTGTTCTCGCAAAGCCTGCTTTGTTCTTTCGCTGAAACAAATTTTTTTGACATATCGTTTTTAACCCATTCGTTTTTACTGACACAGTCGGTTTTTGTTTACAAACCTATTGATTGTAGTGATTGTTTGAAGTAAACAAATGAAATTTAATTTATAAATTACCATTGTTATTCCGATTTTAAACTATTTATACACTTCTTAGGAAAATTCTTTAAAATGTAAACAGTTTTGACGTTTCTTTCGTTCTTTTGTATGTATTTTGATTCGCAAAATTTGGCAAAGAAAAATTTGTGAGTGGAAAACATTCGAAAATACTAAAAGAGAAAAGAAAAAATTTGGCAAAGAAATATTTGCCAGTGCAAAAGGGGACACAAAAAAAGTGTAATTTTCCAGGTTGTGTTATTCGAACACCTAATTTAATTTTTTTTGCATGTCTTTGTGTTCCCCACTACCAAACTGAAATGTATTTTGATTATGTGCTTTTTTGTTTATTGTTATTGTTGATATTCGTTTGCGTTAATTCACCAAGTAATATTAATGAGTGTGGGATCACACATAGCAAGTTTACTTGCGCAAGGCTTGAGTTTATAGGCGAGCGAGAGGAAGAGCTTCCATTCCATAGTAAAAATACCAAGTAGTCGCAGTAGATTCAACAACAATGGCGGGCAAGAACAAGAGGCATTTTGTTTTTGTTTCGGCTCTCCTCATGTCAAAGTCAACACATACGTATACCAAGAAATAAATGTAAAACAAAACCTTTGAATCTGACAGAAGCGGCCAACTAAACAAGGAGAAAAAATTTAAATCAGCTGTCTGCCGATTTTACCTTCTCATTCTACCATGTTCCATTCCTTCCATAAAATGGTCGTGTGTGATTCCGGAGTAAGAGTTTGCAACAGCTGTTTTATGTACTAACAAGGTCCGTGATAGACGTGGAAACATATATAGAATGAGAGTGGAATGAAAGAAATCTTTAATTTTAACAATTTGTGTGTTAATTGGGATCTACACAAATAATTTTACTCTATCACTTCATTACATTTTGATTTTTTCACTGAATATCCCATTTTTTAATCGATTTAATTGGCAAAATTTACTGTTGATGTGTTCTGTACAGGATTCGTATATCGGTCCATTGGTTAAAGCCTCCGACGGAGATAAAAAATTTATTATTTTTTTGATTGGAGGTACCGTTTCCGAATTATATCCATTTTTTCAATTTTCTTATGTTTCTTATTTTGGCGATTTTTTTAACAAAAATTGTTCAATACGAATTGGACCACTTTATGAAAACCCCTTAGAAACTTGCAAAAATTAATATTTTTTCCTATTGGACGCTCCTTTTCCGAGATATAGAAATTTTTTCTAATTTTTTCATATTTTTGATCAAAAATGGGGATGGGTAACCCTGAGTAAGCCATTACCCATCACCTTGAGTAACTACCCATTATTTTCCATATTATCCTATGGGTAATCGTGGTGGGTAATTCCCCATTTTCATGGGTAGCTACCCATTAGTTTCCCCATACCCTGTAGATAATGGGTAAAGTAGCGTTCACAATGGCAGCAACGAATTTGTAATTCAAGCCTTCTCGTTCCCACTCGCAGTATTGGATATAATGCCCTCTCATGTTTTTCGTGAAATTGGAATTCAAATTTGTCATTGAAGTAGGTTCTACTTCTACTTCAAATTGGAATTTGTTCGAATTAGTTTATTCTACTGACCGGTAGGGGCGCTCTACTTCGAATTTTGTTTTAAAACTTGAAAGTATGAATGAAAATGTAAACCTTTTGTCTCAAAACAAACATTTTAATAAATAATCTTATCTGTAGAATCTGCTGATAACAATAATTTCACATATGTTTATATTTTTTATTACCAAAAATACAACACTGTCGCTGGCTTTCGAACATATCAGCTGATGCAAATGTGAAATGTGTAGTTGTTTGAAGCAAGTGTAGTTCGCTCCAATTTTATTAATAAACAAAAGAAAAAAGTTTAAACAAATGGAGGAAGCTGACATCTGACATTATCGATTCACTCAAACGTATTTCCCTCTCGCGTCATAACTTGATTATTTCATATTTTTACATACTTTATGTAATTTTATTTAAACATGTTTGGAGCATGGATTAATACTTATAGTAGATCTAATAGTTCTCCCACCAAATTTATGACATTTGGCCTGATGTTATATTTACGTTTGACGTTGAAAAGAATTGCTTTACTAATACCAGATAGAGGAAATGGTTCAAAACAACAAACAAAATAACAACAACGGCATTTCATTTTGTGTGTTAAAATTATTGTGTTAAATACAACACAAATGTATGCTAACAATAACAGTCAACAAAAAAATAGCGTGTGCTGCACGCTCTGAAGAAGTTATACTTCTTATCTAAAATTAAATAACATATATTTTATTCGTTAATTACTGTTATAATAGGATAATGAAAACTAAAGTAAGAAATAAACATTTTGGAGCTTAAATTCAAATAAAGGGTTTTTCAACAGAGACACTACAAAAGTAAATCGATAAGGACAGAAAACGACGCCATATTTTTTCCCGCTCTTTTGACATTTCTCTTCAGTAAGGTTTGCCATTTCATCATGGAAAGATATACGAGCCAACAATGAGTCGAAATTATTAAAATTTACTACCGAAATTTGGAGTCAGTGGCCTCAACTTTAAGAGCGCTACGATTCGGATTTTCATCGGAAAATCATCTTCAGCGATGAGGCTCATTTCTGGCTGAATGGCTTCGTCAATAAGCAAAATATGCGTTATTGGTCAGACAGCAATCCACACGTAATCCATGAGTCATCATTGCATCCCGAAAAAATTACGGTTTGGTGCGGTTTATGGGCCGGCGGCGTCATTGGGCCGTACTTCTTCCATGATGATCAAGACCGGCACATTACTGTGAATGCGGTCGATTGGCCGCCTCGGTCGTGCGATTTGACGCCGTTATATTATTTCTTGTGGGGCTACGTCAAGTCTATTGATGAACTTCGTACGAATATCCAAAGTAAAAATGCAGCAGTATCGGCCGATTTATGCTTGAAAACCGTCGAAAATTGGGTTCAGTGTCTGGACTTCTGCAAGCGTGCCCGTGGTGGCCATGCAAAAGAAATCGAGTTCCATACATAATGGCATCGAACGTACTTTCACAGGAATAAAGAATTTCATTGGTATCTAAAACCGCTTTTGTTCTATTTAAAAAAACGTGTAGCGCTCTCATTGAAAAACCCGTTATCTTGTGAATATTGAATCGATTGTTGTGCCACTTTTAGTTGTGGCTTGATTTCTATTGTTACTCATATTTAAGTTTAATTTACATAACAAAAATTCGATTAGTGGATATGCAGATTGATGAGCAAAATTTATATTGAAATCTCCACTTAAAATTAGCGGTGCATCGTTGTAATTTTTATTTAGGAGTTGAGCTCCAGTATTCGTGATTGGCAATAAATGAAAGTCAAGAAATTCAATAACTGTATCAATGTTTGTATTTGGAGAAATATAAATAGCCACAATTATAAATTCTTGCCCTCCCAAAGTTGACGATTGTGCAAAACAAATGTCTCCAACTTGAGAAAAAGATTAATTTGAATTGTTTATTCTCTGTGAATCAATGTTAAAATAAGGTATAGTAATATTAGCTGAAGCGCTTTCGTTAGTATATACAGCAACACCACCTTATCTATTAGGTTCACGTTTTAAATTAGTGATGCATTTAAAATTGGGTAAATCAATGTGCGAGGAATTTTTTATATTTGTCTCAGATAAAACAAGGAAATCACATTTTCTGCATATTTGGTCCGTATGGTCCTGAACATGACTTTGTAGTACTTCTGTTTTTGCTGCAATTTTGTGAGTACGTATGATCGCAATGCACATCGATTTTTAAAAGTATGATGCAATAGGAGTAAAATAGTTAAGTATACAAATTATCGGATTTACTTTGCTCCAATTTATAACTTTCGGTTTATGCGTTGAATTGCGAATGTGCCCTTTCGCACCAGGATGAAACAATGTTGTGCACAAAAAACTAAATTTTTTTGCGAGGGAGGTGAAGAGAATACATATTCATAGAGTCAGGGCGAATTGATATCAAGTGAAAGAACTAGAATTCGCCTAGAAATCTACTGTATTTTGTTTAATTCGCCTTGCAAACATATGCACGTACATTGAGTGCATAAGCAGCTGTTCACTTTGCATTTTGTGTTTGCTTTTTGTCAACAATTTGTCTTTTACCAACCATCTGTTGTGTATGTATGTACAAAGACGATTTACAATTAGACGGCCAGAAGATGTGCGCAACTTGGCAACCCTGGTAAAAGAGAACCAAAAAGTGCTAGGAGTTCACTCAAACGCATTTCTCTCTCGCGTCATATCTTGCTTATTTCATACTTTTTGCATAGTTTATGTAATTTTACTTCAACATGGTTGGAATTTGTATAGTTATATACAATAACACTATCAAAAAGCTGCTCGTGTATTGAAATATTCAATGAAGAGAGTAAGAGAGAGAGTAGAGAAGTACTAGGGTTTCACTCGTTTTGTTTGTTGGCATTTGAGTGAAGAGAAATTTTGACTGTCTACTTGTACATCGTTTTTGGTATGTATGTGGCATTACCACAAAAGGCGAATTCATATATTCAGATAACGCTGCCGAAATGCAAAAACAAATTTGTTAGACACAGAGTATAAAATTGAGAACTAGATGGCGCTTTAAATGGTTTGTAATTGGGTAATGCCAGAAATGTGAAATATAAATCGCTGCTGGCAATACTAAATCGTTCCCCCCCCATATGCACCTTTTTCCCTCACATTTCGTGTCTAAAATCTTCATATTTTATTTGAGTTACTGCCATACGATAATGCGCGATAAGAAGTATAACTTCAAAAAGTTTAAAACACATTTAAATTTCACAGTTTTTCACCAAAATGACATGAAAAATTAAAACAAGAAGTTATTGTAATTCCACCTGGTGTATGTCACTTTTCGTCAAACATCTCTGTCTCTCTAGTGTGAAAGGAAACGTCAGATGAGCCAAATATTGTCTCTCGTATGAGATTACTCTATGGATTGGAGTTTCTATAGCTAAATACTGTAACATCATCAGAAAACTGCTCGTTTATTGAAATATTCATCGAAGAGAGGCGCTTCACTCGCGTTCTTTGTTCTTCTACGTGGGTTGCCAAATTGGGCACTCTTCCTGTACATCCTCTTTGGAGGGAATAGTCGGTGTTGTAGCTAAATCATTTTGTTTTTGTTTGGAGGGTCGATGCTGTAAAATTCAACCAAGGGGTACCGTTGAGAGAGCCGATCCAGAGCCGATAGAGAATTTATAGAAAATATGCTTTCAAAGAAGAAACGGTGATAGGTAAAGCTAGGCATAGACGAACGATTTATTGGTGCGATTTGTAAATTTATTGCTGCGATTTATTGCATATCGTTTCTCTACACACGCTCGAACAAATCATAATCCGGCCGACGTTGATGTGTAAACATATGCTACGAAGCGGATGACGCGCTCGCATGTTCATTTTGTGTTTGAACTTATATTTTGTATATTTATAATAAAATTAATATATATATATATATATAAACATAAAAAATAAATATGATTTGTTTGCAAACAAATTGCAAGTTCGCAAATTACCCCACAGACGTAAAAAAGCGACCACAACCCCAACAAATTGGTCGGATTTATCGTTCGCCTATGCCTAGCTTAACTGGGCTGCGTTTGCGCTTTTCATACGTTTGCAGCCGCGTGTCAGACCAAAAGTACAAAACCAGAGTTCGTAAATACCCACCATATGCAACCCATACACATCCTTGGAAGAATGTGTAATGAACATTTAAGGCTCGTTCACAATGATAGCAACAATTTTAACAGGCGTTCACAATGAAAGCAACAAATTTGTTCGAATAAGTTCGAAAAAACAGCTGACTGGCAACATTGTTTACATTATACAGCAGTATATCTATGTATTTACAAATTTTTCTTTAGAAATGTTTTAACATTTTTCTATAGAAGTGTTTTAAAATTTTTCTATAGAAATATTTTAAAATTTTTCTATAGAAAAGTTTTAAAATTTTTCTATAGAAATGCTTTCAAATTTTTCTTCAGAAATGTTTTCAAATTTTCCTATAGAAATGTTTTCAAATTTTTCTATACAAATGTTTTAAAATTTTTCTATAGAAAAGTTTTAAAACGTTTCTATACAAAACTTTTAAAATTTTTCTATAGAAAACTTTTCAAATTTTTCTATAGAAAACTATTAAAATTTTCAAATTTTTCTTTAGAAATGGTTTCATTTTCAAATTTTTCTATAGAAAACTTTTAAAATTTTTTTATAGAAAACTTTTAAAATTTTTTTATAGAAATGTTTTCAAATTTTTCTTTAGAAATGTTTTCAAATTTTTCAATACAAGTGTTTTAACATTTTTCTATAGAAATATTTTAAAATTTTTCTATACAAAAGTTTTAAAATTTTTCTATAGAAATGCTTCCAAATTTTTCTTCAGAAATGTTTTCAAATTTTCCTATAGAAATGTTTTCAAATTTTTCTATAGAAATGTTTTAAAATTTTTCTATAGAAAAGTTTTAAAATGTTTCTATACAAAACTTTTAAAATTTTTCTATAGAAAACTTTTAAAATTTTTCTATAGAAAACTATTAAATTTTTTTTATAGAAATGCTTTCAAATTTTTCTTTAGAAATGGTTTCATTTTCAAATTTTTCTATAGAAAACTTTTAAAATTTTTTTATAGAAATGTTTTCAAATTTTTCTTTAGAAATGGTTTCATATTTTTCTATAGAAATGTTTTCAAATTTTTCTATAGAAAAGTTTTAAAAATGTTTCTATAGAAAAATTTAAAATGTTTTAAAATTTTTCTATCATGGCCTTGGACGGTTTCGATAATGTCAGATGTCAGCTTCCTCCATTTGTTTAAACTTTTTTCTTTTGTTTACTAATAAAATTGGAGCGAACTACACTTGCTACAAACAACTACACATTTCACATTTGCATCAGCTGATATGTTCGAAAGCAAGCGACAGTGTTGTATTTTTGGTAATAAAAAATATAAACATATGTGAAATTATTGTTATCAGCAGATTCTACAGATAATATTATTTATTAAAATGTTTGTTTTGAGACAAAAGGTTTACATTTTCATTCATACTTTCAAGTTTTAAAACAAAATTCGAAGTAGAGCGCCCCTACCGGTCAGTAGAATACACTAATTCGAACAAATTCCAATTTGAAGTAGAAGTAGAACCTACTTCTATGACAAATTTGAATTCCAATTTCACGAAAAACATGAGAGGGCATTATATTCTGTGTGTGAGAACGAGATAGCATGAAAAACGAAATTGTCGCTTGCATTGTGAATGCGGCTTTATTTTCCCCATTCCCTGTAGATAAAGCCGGAATCACAATGCAAGCAACATTTTCAAAAGGCGTTCACAATGCAAGCAACAGTTTACTTCGAATCGAGATGTTTGTTCTAACAGGTGATACCAGTATTACGGCCAATATCTCAAGGCAACAATACAATATATTTTGTTTTCATGTCAAAGTTAACACAAATGTTTGTCAAGAATAAAAGTAAGCCAGAAATTATAAAACCAAATACATTTGAATTTGATTCTTCATATAATGAACAGAAGGAAAATCAAATCATTTAAGTTGTTCTTATAACGCAACCTCTATTAGTTGCATCATGATTCAAATGTCACAAATGTCACATCCAGGGTTGTATTTCGAATATTAAAAAATGTTAATGTATTTAAACATATTTGGTATTAAAAGATTCTACCGATAAAATAACGTTTTATAATGCGTCTTTTAACACAAATGGATTAAATTTTCATTGATGTTTTTAAGTTTGAAAATGAAAGTCGAAGTACAGCGCCATCTAGCGCTTAATAGTACATTATTTATTCGAACAAATATGTTGCTGGAGTAGGAATAGATCAACTTCAGCGACAAATTGGAGTTACATTTTTGTAAAAAAAACGAAAGGCCATTATGTGAAATTCTGTGTGTGAGAACGAGATAGCATGAAAAACGAAATTGTCGCTTGCATTGTGAATGCGGCTTAATGGGTAAAGTAGCGTTCACAATGGCAGCAACGAATTTGTAATTCAAGCCTTCTCGTTCCCACTCGCAGTATTGGATATAATGCCCTCTCATATTTTTCGTGAAATTGGAATTCAAATTTGTCATAGAAGTAGGTTCTACTTCAACTTCAAATTGGAATTTGTTCGAATTAGTTTATTCTACTGACCAGTAGGGGCGCTCTACTTCGAATTTTGTTTTAAAACTTAAAAGTATGAATGAAAATGTAAACCTTTTGTCTCAAAACAAACATTTTAATAAATAATATTATCTGTAGAATCTGCTGATAACAATAATTTCACATATGTTTATATTTTTTATTACCAAAAATACAACACTGTCGCTGGCTTTCGAACTTATCAGGTGATGCAAATGTGAAATGTGTAGTTGTTTGTGGCAAGTATAGTTCGCTCCAATTTTATTAATAAACAAAAGAAAAAAGTTTAAACAAATGGAGGAAGCTGACATCTGACATTATCGAAACCGTCCAAGGCCATGATAGAAAAATTTTAAAACATTTCTATAGAAAAATTTAAAAAGTTTTCTATAGAAACATTTTTAAAACTTTTCTATAGAAAATTTGAAAACATTTCTATAGAAAAATATGAAACCATTTCTAAAGAAAAATTTGAAAACATTTCTATAAAAAAATTTTAAAAGTTTTCTATAGAAAAATTTGAAAATGAAACCATTTCTAAAGAAAAATTTGAAAGCATTTCTATAAAAATTTTAATAGTTTTCTATAGAAAAATTTGAAAAGTTTTCTATAGAAAAATTTTAAAAGTTTTGTATAGAAACATTTTAAAACTTTTCTATAGAAAAATTTTAAAACACTTCTATAGAAAACTGTTAAAACATTTCTAAAGAAAAATTTGAAAACATTTGTATAGAAAAATTTGAAAACTTTTCTAAAGAAAAACACTTATTACTTTGTAATAATTTTGTATTTGTATTACTACTATTCCCCATTTTTTTCAATCCACAAATGCATAGATATACTGCTGTATAATGTAAACAATGTTGCCAGTCAGCTGTTTTTTCGAACTTATTCGAACAAATTTGTTGCTTTCATTGTGAACGCCTGTTAAAATTGTTGCTATCATTGTGAACGAGCCTTAAATGTTCATTACACATTCCCCCAACGATGTGTATGGGTTGCATATGGTGGGTATTTACGAACTCTGGTTTTGTACTTTTGGTCTGACACGCGGCTGCAAACGTATGAAAAGCGCAAACGCAGCCCAGTTACGCTAGGCATAGACGAACGATAAATCCGACCAATTTGTTGGGTTTGTGGTCGCTTTTTTACGTCTGTGGGGTAATTTGCGAACAAATTGCAAGTTTTTGAAAATTTTCAAAAACTTGCAATTTGTTTGCAAACAAATCATATTTATTTTTTATGTTTATATATATATATATATATATTTTAATTTTATTATAAATATACAAAATATAAGTTCAAACACAAAATGAACATGCGAGCGCGTCATCCGCTTCGTAGCATATGTTTACACATCAACGTCGGCCGAATTATGATTTGTTCGAGCGTGTGTGGAGAAACGATATGCAATAAATCGCACCAATAAATCGTTCGTCTATGCCAAGCTTTACCTATCACCGTTTCTTCTTTGAAAGCATATTTTCTATAAATTCTCTATCGGCTCTGGATCGGCTCTCTCAACGGTACCCCTTGGTTGAATTTTACAGCATCGACCCTCCAAACAAAAACAAAATGATTTAGCTACAACACCGACTATTCCCTCCAAAGAGGATGTACAGGAAGAGTGCCCAATTAGGCAACCCACGTAGAAAAACAAAGAACGTGAGTGAAGCGCCTCTCTTCGATGAACATTTCAATAAACGAGCAGTTTTCTGATGATGTTACAGTATTTAACTACAGAAACTCCAATCCATAGAGTAATCTCATACTAGAGACAATATTTGGCTAATCTGACGTTTCCTTTCACACTAGAGAGAGAGAGATGTTTGACGAAAAGTGACATACACCAGGTGGAATTACAATAACTTCTTGTTTTAATTTTTCATGTCATTGACTGTTATTGTTAGCATACATTTGTGTTGTATTTAACACAATAATTTTAACACACAAAACGAAATGCCGTTGTTGTTATTTTGTTTGTTGTTTTGAACCATTTCCTCTATCTGGTATTAGTAAAGCAATTCATTTCAACGTCAAACGTAAATATCACATCAGGCCAAATGTCATAAATTTGGTGGGAGAACTATTAGATCTACTATAAGTATTAATCTATGCTCCAAACATGTTTAAATAAAATTACATAAAGTATGTAAAAATATGAAATAATCAAGTTATGACGCGAGAGGGAAATACGTTTGAGTGAATCGCTTCGACTTTTTAGAAATTCCTTGGTTAGCTGTCAAACTTAGTTGAGAATGAAAAACACCAGCGGCATTCATGCAAACGTGAAAGCCGAGAACGTTTGCTCAGCGCAAGTTTCCCTCGCACCGTTGCATGAGGCACCGGGTAAAGTTGCTCAGCGTAGTTGTGCTCAAAACCATATCAGCTGACCAAGATGGATACATAAGGTGGTAGCAGTAGCAATTGCATGTATTATGTATGTGTACTTTTTCTACTGTTCTAGTGCTTTCACCTTATTTATCCATCCTAGTCAGATGACAACGATATGACAAAAGTTTACAATTTTCTCCATCCCACGTTTGCGCAGCAAATTTGCCTCGAAAACTTTCCACTTTTGAGCAAGTCGCTTTGTATGGGAAATTTGTTTGTTTTGACGTTTGCTGTGCAAGTTTACGATGTTTTCGAGTTTACGAGGTTCTTTCGAGCTTTCATGAAGACCACTACTATGTACACAAGATGTGAAGAATTTAATAAACTTGTCTTACTTGATACAAAGTCTATGCTATAAATAGCATCTTTGAATTTTATTACCAAAACAAAAACAAATACCCACGGGAAAGATGAAAACCCACAAATCAGCTGGGCTGACGCGATTACCCGATAGATAATTCTACCATGGCAGAAACCTACGACGAAGAGTATGAAAATAAACGTCAGTTGAGAGAAATGGATTCTCTATTCTAATTTGCTTTATAGATTAATTTATAAGTATGTATATAGATTTGTTATCCGGCTCATCTGACGTTCCTCTTTGCTGCGCGCTCCTTCAATAAGGAAATTTACTTCTGTCAGCAAAAAAAAGACGAGGTATAGGTAGAGAAGAAAAACCCGGCGCAATTTGGCAACCCTGGTAAAAGAGAACCAAAAAGTGCCCGAAATTCACTCAAAGGCATTTCTCCACGCGTTATATCTTGATTATTTAATACTCTTTGCATGCCTTATGTAATTTTACTTCAGCATGGTTGGAATTTGTATAGTTATATACAATAACACTATCAAAAAGCTGCTCGTGTATTGAAATATTAAATGAAGGGACTAACAGAGAACAGAGAATGACTAGGATTTCACTCGTTGTGTTTGTTGGCATTTGAGTGAAGAGAAATTTTGACTTTCTATGTTTCGTTGTTCTTCTACGAGGGTTGCATATTGTTCAGTTTTTTTCTTCTCTACCTGTACATCCTCTTTGTCAGCAACATTGAACAAAATCGTCAATTTTTATGCTGCCCTCAGACGTACCAACAGTTGATTCAACTTTTGACGTTTGAGTTGAATAAGAAATTTGGTCATTCTCCTCACACGTTTCAACTTTTGAATCAACTTTTCATTCAACTTCATTTAAAAATTATTTTTGAAGCGTCAACATGAATTCGGATGCCCTTGCGCTACAAAGAATTGATGTAATTTTAGAGGAAGAAGAATAAATAATTACAGAAAAATAAAATACTAAAAAAAAACAAAACTTTTAAAAACATTGAAAGACAGGCAAAAATTAAACAAATTATATGCGAATGTCAGGTGAAACATTCAATGGTTATTTATTTATTATTATTATTTATTTCTTATTATTTATTTATTATTATTTATTTCTTATTATTTATTTATTATTATTTATTTATTTATTTCTTATCATTTATTTATTTATTTCTTATTATTTATTTATTGATTTATTTCTTTCGATTTATTTCTTTCACACGCTCACAGCGTATGTGTTTGCTTGATCAACGTCAAGAAAAAATGAAGAAAAACAATGAAGTTGAACAGCTTGCCCTCACACGTACCAACAGTTGATTCAACTTCACCAAATTATCAAAAAATTTTGATTTTTCATTCAACTGACGACCAACTAACTTCAACTAGCCCTCAAACGTACCAACAGTTGATTCAACTTATGACAGGTTGAATCAACTGTTGGTACGTCTGAGGGCAGCATTAGTTGTGTGCATTCCTGATGTTCACATGTTTACATATTTTGAAGATTCGCAGTAACAATTTCAGCCAGGGGGATTCTATGCCGCAGCTCATCGTAGAATTATCTATTAGGTAGTCGCATTAGCAGTTCCGTCGTTAAGCTGTCAAAATTAGCTGAATAATGAAAACCACTATGTACACAAAATGTGAAAAATTTTATAAGATTGTCTTACTTGATACAAAGTCTATGCTATTAAATTGCATTTTGGTTGAAATTCTTTAAATTTTATTAACAAACAAAGAGAAACAAAATCGAATTTGACAGCTTACCGACGGAAAGATGAAAAAACCTCTAATCAGCTGGGCTGACGCGTTTACCCGATAGATAATTTTACCATGCCACAGCTGATCGACTTTAGAGTTGGCGAAACATGCAGGATAAAGTAAGAAAGAGTACTATCGATAGATGACTGGAAGTGTGTTGGGTTGCTCAATGTGTTTCTCATACATTTGCCTTTGTGCAATTGAACCAAAAGTACAAAACTCATCAACTGTGTGATTTTTGTGGTAATTAAATCGAGGAAAAAGGGATTAAAAGTGAAATGAAGCAAAATGTAATGAAGTGTTAGAGTAAAATTAGTTATAGAGATTGCATATTAAACACAAATTTATTAAAATAAAGATTTTTCTCATTCTGCATGGGTTGCCAAGATTGTATAACATTGTGCTCCAACTTTACCAGTGACTTTTATTGGTTTCCCGTCCAAGGAAAACAGCTGTTGCAAACTCTTAGTATATTACTCTATGATTTCAGCTGTGTTTGTCAAACTTTAGCGACAGATCTGATCTTCCACAAGTTCGCTTCCCTTCAAGCATTAGGGGTGTTTTCGTCACAAGCTACCTATTATCGCTAGCTTGTAATCAAACCGCTAAACTAGTGATAATTTATTATAATTCCTTTATTCCTATTTATTGGACGTTGTTTACTGTTGCCTCTATCTGGTATTATTGAACCCATTTTTTTTCACCATCCAATGTTTACTTGCAACCATACCTATGACGATTAATTTATTGAGAGAATAAATGTGGCTATACTATATTCGTCTATGGATTTGACGATCTGTCGAATCTGAAGTAAAATTGTCAATGTGAACAGCTGTCGTCAGATAAATCTGATGGTCTTCAAAATATTTTGGAAACCAAACGATTTCTTTGAGTTTATCGATAAATCAGAGAGGGGTAGACAAAATGTCCGAGATAACCATAGAGTAAATATGGGTAGAGAAAATCTTTCACTCACCAAATTTCTGACATTTGTCCTCGTGTGATGTATACGTTTGATGTTGAAAAGAATTGCTTTACTAATACCAGGTTCAAAACAACGAACAAAATAACAACAACGGCATTTCGTTTTGTGTGTTAAAATTAATGTGTTAAATACAACACAAATGTATGCTAACAATAATAGTCAATAAAAAAGTTTAAAACACATTTAAATTTCACAGTTTTTCACCAAAATGGCATGAAAAATTAAAGCAAGAAGTTATTGTAATTCCACCTGGTGTATATCACTTTTCGTCAAACATCTCTCTATCACACCGACCGCATCACGAAGGGTGTGAAATGAAACGTCAGATGAGAGAATAAGTTTGTCTAGGTATGTATTAGTCTATGGAGATAACAAACAAATAGGAGAGAAAAGCGGAAAACTACAAATTACATGGAATTTTTGGAATTTATTGTAAAATTAATAAAATACAAAAATGCAGTGTAATTTAATTTAATAAAATAAAATTTTAATAAATAAAAACATAAACGCTTCTAAAACCAAGAAATTACCCATAGCGGAGGGAGCTTGGATGTTTGTGGGCTTAGTTTTTTTCCTATAAATTAATTTGTGTAGTTATGTATATGCATGTTTGTGTTTCCGTGTGCATTACAATCTTTCTGTTAAGAATCAAGCAGAGCTTGAGCTTGTTGTCAGAAAAAAAACTCGTCCACTGACACTTCGTTCTTCTTTGGCTTGTTCTTCGCTCAACCGACGACCGTTTTTGTTCGCTCGCTTGGCTCATGTGTTCACTCGAGACCATGGTACAAATAAATGGTAGAAGCACTAGCCCAGCTGATTTGAACTTTTTTCTGGAGTGAGTATGTGTAAGTGTTCCTCTTTTGTCAAAGTTTGTTTACATTTGATTGTCTGCAACCCCCGTTCGCCAGCAGCTGCTGTTTTTGAAAAGTTTTCTCTTTAAGAATATCAAATATAACACAATCATTTTCTAAACGACACTTTTTCCAATAGTGTCAACAATTTAAGTATTTTTCTATCAGCTGACTTGACACAATACAGACACTGAGCAAAAACAAAATGCCTGTTGTTTTTGGCTTGTTGTATTTGTTGTCGTACTGCATCTACCATTATATTTGTACCATGCTCGAGACCCTTTACTTCGTAAAAACTTGGCGAAAGGTCTTCTGAGCATGTATGGATGTGTGCTGCGCGTGGGGATAGGTCATTATTAATTGTTAAACTTAATTCCTAATTTTTTAGTTATAAGCAAAAATACCTAAGTCATCGAGATTATTTTAATGTTTTTATTATTTAATTTTATAAGCATTGTTGAACAATCTTCTTTTATTTTACATTAACATTTTGTTGACAAATATTTTGATTTACCTAAATGTTTATTGTGCGGCGCCACTGCCCATTAATTCATACGCATATTCGCACAAATGAGTGCCCCATAGTCTTTTCCCTTCCTCTTTAAAGTTTTGCCTGTGACGAAATATCTAAGGCAACAACATAAGGCAATCGCAACAATAAAAATAAAGAAATTTTTGCGGACCTTTTGCTTGCTTTGCTCACTGACTGACCCTCAGCAGCTGAACGACGAACAGTTCTAATTTAGTTGAATTAGATCCTCGTTATGTTTAAAGTTGTAATTTCCTTTAAGGCTGTAAGAGATCATGTTTTCTCCGGTTAGTGAAAAAAATGTAAATGCCGCGGTGGGATTCGAACTCACATTCGCTGGACGATCGTTTCGATTTTTGTGAAGCATCATTTTCCGCAGCGTCTATCCGGTTAAGCCACTGCGGTGAGTATTTACACAAGTCACTAACCGAAGACATTTATTGATTGGGTGCAGAGTGATTGATTGTCGCTATTTACACATTGCTTTCCTACTTACAAGCACTGATGCAGAAGTTTTGAAAGTTCTATTCGAGCGGTCAGTAAGAGACCGATTCGTGTGTTACGCTCCGACAACGCGAACGAAACGAAAAAGAGTTTTGCTGTTCAGACACTGAGCCATTACGTTTCATTTTTTTCGGTCTTTTGAGTGAGCAGACCGGGCAGAAAAATTAGGTTGAGCACATTTTGCGAGCTCTGGAATCAAGTAATTGTTGCAAGACATTTGCAAGCAATGTTTAAACACTCAACGGTACATGCAATTAATTTACTTCTTTCCAATGTAAACTGGAATTTAAATAAAAATTATTATACTGGGGCATGCCTTATAGATTTTGAGAAAGCATTCAATAATGTTTGGTTACCCGCCTTGATTTACAAATTATTGACATATAACTTTCCTATACATTTTGTTTATCTTTTATATGAGATGTTAAGTAATAGAAAATTCGTAGTGTGCAGTAAAGACGAAATGAGTTCAATGATATTTAAAGTCAACAATGGGCTACAACAGGGAACCTGGAACGCGCCCATTCTATTCAGTGTATATACATATACATGATCTCCTAGATAAAGTTGAGAATGTAATTGGATTTGCTGATGATATTGTTACTTATCACTCCGATGACAGAATTGATAAAATTAACTGGAACTTGCAGGAAATATATAACACCGTTGAAAGTTACTCTACCGACGGGAATATGAAAATTAATATTGAAAAATGCGAATCTATTCTTTTTCGCCCGCCAGTTGGCAAATGTAATTATAATGTACGGAAAAATTGGAAAAATTTTGATATTAGATCATATCTAAATGATAAAGCAATTCCTATCAAAGATGTAAAATTCAAATACATATTGATAAATTTTTATATTTCAATGTGCATGTCAACACACAAATTGAGAAAGCAAAAAAAAAGCGTTTCTGATATATAAATCAATCTTTTATTCAAAATACATAAACAGTGAGGTTAAAATCCTATTATGCTTAAGGTCATGTACTTCGCTTCACAGATCCTCTCATAGCAATTACATCAAATATGTTTCAAATAAAATACTGTACGATACTGCCAGCATAAATAGAATAGATAACTTTAAGATTAAACTCACAAGAAACCATATCTTAAAATGCACGGATTGTAATATAAACAATTTAATATTAGGCGCCATACTATGTAGATGATCAATATACATATGTCAAAAGCGCTTACATCTGGTTATGTACCTCCCGAAGCCTTCATATATTTAGTAGAAACATTATTTCTAGAAACATTATTTCTAATAACGAATTAAGATTTGATATCAGTATACCTGATTTAGATTATAATTCATATTAATCAATATTGGTGGTTTCCAAACTATTTTTTGTTTTTTATTCTTAAGACATGTATTCTTTTTATTTAAATAATTTACAAATAAGTAATGTTTTTCTCTATATTTTTCATTACAACCATAGATTAATAAAAACCTTAGATGATTCATTTGCTTAATCACCATTTTCACCGAGGGCACATGCTGTTTCCGTGCGACCATTTTTCACTCGGATGCGACGAAAAAGCACTCAAACATCATTTTTATTTCGGTGTTGTTGTTTAAATTTCAAAATAGAATATCAATAATGGAAAAGCATATCGCTTTTGATATTTGTTGGCAATTCAAAAGGCAAAAAAGCATTGTTATACAATTTTTTCAATAGTTTTTGTTACCAGGGAAATTTGCCCATATTCACCACTCCGGCGCCATCTAGAAAATTTCACTTTACTTTCAAATCCACCACTTATCTTTCACCATCTATGGTTTTTTATTTATCTATGTTACAACCTAAATATAATTGCATATGCAGATATAATAAAAATTTTCTAAAAGAACCGTAATTGTAATCTAAAAACATGCTAGAGTGTTCGACTATGGACCAGTGCATAAATTAAATATAGTGTACTATTTGTTTAATTTTAGTTGATGTATGTTATGAAATAAATTGATAAATAAACCAAAAAAAAACACTGTGGTGTCTTGCCAAAAAGGATGTACCGCGTCATAACTTGATTATTTCATGCTTTTTACATACTTTATGTAATTTTATTTAAATATGGTTGGAATTTCTATAGTTAGATACAATAACATCATCAGAAAACTGCTCGTGTATTGAAATATTCAACGAAGAGAGTAAGAGAGCGAGCAGAGAAACGACACGCTTCACTCATTTTCTTTGTTGGCATTCCACTCCATGAATACATTTTCTTCTCTATACAATAGTTGCTTTATGTCCTTGCTTAAAATTAAGTCTGTCAGAAAAATCTTTGCGTGGACGAAAAATCGATATTTTATCGATAAATCTTTCAGATATGTCTGTAAGATCTGTCTGAACATGGAACAATTGGATAACAATACAAAAGATTCATGGTAAATTCGTTTGAATAGCTGATTTTATTTTTCTCATGTGGTTATTGGACAACAGTTTGTCACCTCATTATTGTTTTTACCCACCGACCATTTTTGGAAAAAATGAGTTAGGAATGGAATAATGGAGAATAGGAATACCTGAGATATCCAACATCGACTTTGTTCTATATTCTATATTGTTCTATATTATTAAAAGTTACGAAAATTTATACTTTTGTTGAAAATATATGCCACAATAAATATAAAAAAATATTAATCACGCAGAATTTGAGAAAAACTAACTTACACTTTCTTTATCGTTTTTCTCGTTACCGACTCTGTGGCATATGCGCCAAACTAATTTTTGGGAACAGACCTAGTATAGATCGGCACGTCCAATTTTTTTGCTTTTTTTTTGGTTGTAGGGATCGCTATTTTAAGTAAAAAAAGTAAAATAAAAAAATCGGGGGGAACCCCTATTTTGGGAGTTACGGGCCAAGTAGACCTGGCAGGGACCTATGTTGCTCGTACCGTGTGGTAGAACTTTTGGAAAATCGTTAAATTTATATTGCAACTAGTCGCCCGGCCGGGCTCAGGCAGGGGGGTTAAAATTCCCTCTGTACCTGAAGTCGATGTGTGGCAAAATCCGAAAAATCACTCGATTGCTTGAAAAAAAAATATTTTCTGGATATTTTTAAAAATCCGATACGTGGATAACTAAGCAGTTATCGAAAAAATGTATTTATTTATTTTTGTTTATTTCGACTCGTTTTACACAAAAAAGTTGTGAAATCGGTCCCATAACACGGCACCACACTCGTAGTATCATCCTGTATGTCCGAACTTTGGGTGCCCACAACTCCGAAAATAGGCGTTGCCCCCGATTTTTTTATTTAATTTTTTTTACTTAAAATTAAAAGTTCTATCCAATGGTAATAGTTTGGAGCCGAAGCGAGTTGCCGACCTATTCTAGGTTTAAGCCAATTTTTGTACTTTTTTGAATTTTAGCGTTGTTCGAATGCATTTGTGTAGAGTTTTACAACTGAAGCGAATAGTACAAAAACAAAATGCCTGATCGGCTAGTTGATGTCTACGTGAAGTTGTTGCAACTTACATAAATTAGATAGCTTGCGTGAACATGCGTTGTGTAAATGTACTCTAAGAAACAAATGTACTCAACAAGAAGCAAGCGAAATAAAAAACTTAACGAATCAGTTTCAGCAATTCTGCCATTGACAAACGCCGGCGACACGAGGAAAGAGAAGTGAGTTCTGTCTGTAGTGATTTTGCGAAGCAACATAATAAATGTGCTTTCATCAAACAAAGTGACTTTTCAAGCGTCTCCATTGAAATACTTCAGTAATTTAAACAAAACAACATAAGTGAAAAAGGTAATGAGTGTGTTACAATAGTGAAAATTACGATTAAGTGTAGTCCTTATGAAAAAATGCAAAGAATTGTGCAGAGAATTGTCCAGGCAGACAGTTATTGAAGAAGAAGCATATGATATGTTTTGTGCAAAGCAGAAACTGCAACGACGACGACGACTTCGCGGAACAAATGCAAATTGTGAAATTTTTTCGTTGTGAAACGCTTTAAAACTGCCACAAATTGACAGTCAAGACATTGTTAAAAGATTTCAGTTAAAAATAGAAATTATTAATTTATCATTCACTTCTAGTTTTGCTCTTTTGTCTTCTCTCCAATAGTTTGACGATAAAAGCGTCTTTGTTCTATCTTCAAACATAGAAAGAAAAGTCAAAAAGGAAACGAAACGCGAGTGTAAATATACAAGCAGGAAAAATTTGTGGAGTCGTGTACTCAAAGCGCAGCAGTAAAATACATAACAATTGTGTGTGACAAACAACAAGAATACAGACCGGTTACTTGTGGCTTTACTGCGCTCCATTTGCTCCTGTCGCAAATAGGAGACTTGATGAGAATTTCATAATTAAGCGGCCGAGTTTATTTTGGTAACAACAGATGTCTTCTAGCCCCCAAGTTGTCGAGCAAGCAGCTTCCTCCTCTACTCTTGAGCAACCAGCAGCCAAGAAACGGAAGCTTGCATCCAATTCTACACCTACCTCCAGCAGCCCCCTCAATAACAACAACAGCATTAGCGCTGACGGCAACGACACTGACGTAGCTGTTGTTGATACTACCTCAGCAAGTGCGAGGGAGACGCAAACAGACGGCTTGTCATTAGTGTCTTCGTCCTGCTCTCAGGTTTCGTTAAGTTGCGAAAACGCAGCCGGCTCAATCGTTTCAACTACAGGCGAGAGTGGCAGCAGCGGCGGCATTAGTACATCATCAGCAGTGAATAAAGAAAGCAAAGTTGTGAAAAGTGGTGACCAGAAAAATTCCTCCTCGTGCAGTACTGAAAAGAAACAAGCAAACTCCCCGTTAGTGGACTCCAATACGGCGAAACAACAAACAAACAACGCTAATAGCAATAACAACGGCAGCAGTTCTACAGTCTCATCAACGACCAGCACAAGCAACTCGTCGGGAATGGCTTCGATTTCTGGTGGCGGCGCTTCCACTGGCGCTGTTGACATCGATGAGTCGTTGTACTCGCGCCAATTATACGTTTTGGGTCATGAAGCTATGCGTCGCATGGCCAGCTCCGATATTTTGGTATCGGGCCTCAATGGATTGGGCTTGGAAATCGCGAAGAATGTTATTTTGGGTGGTGTAAAATCCATTACTCTTCATGACAGTGACAATTGCACGGTAAGTGAATGAAAATAAACTTTAAATATGCCCACTCCAGGAATGCCACTGTTTCCATTTTACGAAAAATATCAACTCATTTTTGAACAAAAAAAATCGATACCTTTCCTCGTCGTGGTGCTCAATTATTTGATGAAAAAAATTGTTTGGTTAGGTTTTTCTCCCTCCCATTTTTCAATGGTAATTGCTGAAGAAATATATACCACTAGACAACAATGAATTAAACATGAAAATAAGGTGCAAAGTTTGTTAATATATACCCGGATTTTGATTGAGAATTATCATGAATACCATAGGATGAAAGTAGTAATTTGCCCATTGTTAAGAAGAAAGAAAAAAGTGCAAAAATTTGTTGTTGTGTCATTGTGTTCCATACATATAGCTAGCCTTTTCATCGTTTCGTTTCTTTCCCCACCAGTTTCTTCTGATTGCATTACAGTGTTGTGTTATATGTGTTTGTAACGTTGTTTTCATTTTATTTCCATGGATTCGGATTGTGAAGTTAAAGTTTTTCTCTTGTGTGTGTTGGTGTTGGCGTAAAGTTGCCAGATGTTCTACTTGTTTCGTTAAGTTCTTGCCAGTTTTTTTTGTTATTGACAAAGATGGCAAGGCTGCGACCGATTTAAGCTAATTTAGCCCATTTGTATATTTATAAAACATTCAATCAAACAAAATACACTGAAAACATGACGCATTTTTCGTTACCATTGTCCCCTTGGAGATGCAGTAAAGTATTGGAAGTATGAGGAATAAGTGGTATTAATAACTTTGTTTGAAATATTTATTTTCACAAAGTTATGAAATGCAAGATAAGCAGTTTTGTTGTTTTGAATGTGTTAATCCACGTTTGGTCATCTTTTTTGCACGCAAGCAATTTTGACTTCAGTTGAATTGTTGAAGATACTACATATGTAGGCGTATTTAGTTAATATATAATTTGCATATAACTACATTTGTTATATTTGCCTATTGGCTCCAAAAATGCTATCACGCTGCAGCTCAAGGATATTTATGCTCTGTAGTTCTTAGATTCATTTCAATTTGTCACGGATTTCTGGGGTGAGAAAATATGCTCCGTCAATCGGAATCAGTATCACCATATGTATATCTTGGAGTATAGTTCAATGTGATGCCACTGCTTGTCGAGTTTATGCACCGGAGAGCAATTTAATTTGATTCTCCCAGACCCCTCAAAAAGATTGCCCCATAACAGACATCCTCCTGCTGGTTGGTGCTGGGCACGTGCAGAGAATATGGTCGATATTCTCTTCTGACTAGTAATAATTTCTGTAAGTCAGTTCAATAAGGCAGGGTCAAGACTTGCAAGCACCTTCAGTCTAAATGGAGACAGAGGGTTTATAGATGTACGCCTACACTATGTCGGGCAGATTTATTTATAGTCTTTAAATTGTCTTTGCCATTTCAAATTCTGGTTGAATTTTCGCTTTGTTTACTGTGTTCCATATGTATAGTCATGTTTGTTGACATTCCTTGTTGAAACATGGCAGTAAGTCTTGGGTTAGCGAACTATGCAATTTAAAGTCATTGCAGCTACCTATATCAGTGGTTGTTGCAAGATTTAGTTGAAGAGGGCTGAGTGAATAAAACACAGTTTATGGTCCTGAGTTTCGAAGCATCTCTAGCCGCTAAAATTGCTACAAAGACTTCAAAGACATAAAGACAATATTCGTAAAATATTAAGTCAATTGGTTGACAACACGAACGGGATAAGTAAAATTAAAAAGAAGAATAGTATTGCTTCAATGTAAGGTAAATGACACATATTAAACAAGACAGTCCCTGATTAGCCGGTTGATACTAAACTCTTGACCTAAGGTAGAGTCGAGATAATAAATAATGGGTGGTATACAATTAGATATAAAACAAACATCGTAAGAAATAATAATGTATACAGAAGCTAATAAGAGACAAAGTGTGGGAGCAATTAGCGGACCGGCCAATCAATATCTGAACCATTTTAGTCCCCGTACGAAATCCAGTAGTCATTTATGGACATCACGAAGAGTTTACAAAATTTTACAAGCCAAATTCACAAAAATTGGTCGTTATCCTGTGTTGTAGAATTCGACACGGGTCTCAATTTCCACTCCGTCCTCTCAAATGCGACAATCAATACTGTCATTACCCCACTTACTGGTTACATCTCACATCACAGTGACCCGTTATTACCCTAAAGACAAGACACAGATTGGTTTGCGTCAAGTCCACATATTAATCGGACTATACAATTAAGATCTCTGATGACAAACCACACGCATACTTATCGTGACTATCACTATTACATCCTATTCTAGCGTGAGAGTCAGGTGCCTCTTTCCCTGATATGTTGCTACTGTCAGGCACCCCACAATGTCTCAGCTTATAGGGTGCTGCTATATTCAGGATTCGTTAAAGTTTGATTTGATTGCGTTAGGTGTGGCTCTACGGTCCACGAATATACCAATTAGCTACTAGTAAAAGTTGATATAAGTGACCTGAAAATGAGTCATTTACTTTTAGTAAAAATGATTCCTCGTCAGATACAATTAATTCCGATTGGTTTGCCATAGGAATTGATGGGCTTTTGTTTGATGATATGGATTGGGTACACAGCTTGTGTTCTGCTCTTGGTAAACTAAGGTCCAACGCAGTTGGTTCTCATAGCTTTCTTGCCAAATATGTATATCGGCGCTTTCATGACTGAGTTACGTTTTCTGTTTTTACGTACTTATCCGGTCACGAACAACCCCGAGGGGTCAAGGACCTTACAAAACGAAGATAACATATTTCGACAACCAGTTCGATCTTTTGCCTTATCTCTCCAGTTGGCAATACCAAGTGTACGCAGGGATTCGTCAACCTGATCCTTCCAGCGGGAACCTTGGTCTTCCTATTTTTCATCTTCCTTCGAGTTCGGTTTCGAAAACCCTTCGTGCTGGTTCGTCTTCATCCATTCTACTGACATGGCCTAGTCAGCGCAATCGTGTTATTTTGATCCGCTTAACTATTTCAATGTCGGGGTATAGCTCATACAGCTCATGGTTCATGCGTCGCCGGTAGTAGCCGTTGTGCACTATAGGGCCATACATTTTTCGGAGTATTTTTATCTCGAAGACTCCTACAGATGTTTTGTCTGCTTGCGATAATAGCCAGGATTCTGCGCCATAAATCAAGGCAGGTTGTATGAGAGTCTGGTATAATTGGACTTTTGTTACTCGAGAGAGGGCTTTATCTCTAAAGTGCTTGCTTAGCCCAAAATAACATATATTCGCAAGCACAATTCTCCGCTTGATCTCAAGGCTGACGTTGTTGTTTTTTGTTTACGGCAGATTCGAGGTATATAAATTCGTCCACCACCTAGAAGTTATAGCGGTTATCAACGTTCACGCTTTGGTGTAATCGCGTGGAGGCCCTGTTCGTTGAAACCATTAATTTTGTCTTGTCCTCATTTACCGTCAGACCCACTTTTCGTGACTCCTCAATTCTCTCGAAAACACCGCAGAAACTTCTCTAACTGTGGGTCCAATGATATCTATATCACCAGCATACGCGAGCAGAATATGACTTTTGCTGCTGATGGTTTTATTCATGTTGACAGCAGCTTTTCTCAGAATAATCTCTATTAAGATGTTAAAGAGTTCGCACGGTAGGGTGTCACCTTGTCTGAGGCCGCGCTTAGTTTCAAAAGGTCCGGTAAGATCCTTACCAACTTTCAATGCGGATTTGGTGTGCGTCAGGGTCATCCTGCAAAGGCGTATGAGTTTTGCAGGAATACCAAGCTCAGACATTGCTTCGTAGAGTTTGCCCCGTATCGGGCTGTCGAAGGCCGCCTTATAATCGACAAATAGGATGACGGTGAGCCTAGATGGAGCGAAACCCTTTGGGGTGACGAAGGCTGAGTTAAGTAAATGGGCGGAGTCGGCACATATATCCCAGTGGAACCGGGAATCAGTAGGCAGTATGACAAAGAGACCCAGATGGATTGAGGACAAAAGGTTTGCTGAAACTGGAAAATCCGAAATGAGCAAAATGATGGGAGTCCGTAGTCCTGTACCGTATTGGACTAGTGGCGAACAGTGAGTGCAGGGCATGCATGGAGAACGATGAGACGATGGAGCACTTCTTATGCCACTGCACGGCCTTCACACAAGCTAGATCCAGATATCTTTCGGATTGTACGATACCGGACATGACCGAACTTGTGGGTATGGACTGGATCAAACTAAGGAATTTCGTGAATAGCACCGAATTCCTATAAGGGATATAGTGAAGTAGTAGGATAAACTTAGAGCGCACAACAGGTCGAACTTAGCGGCTTAAGTGTATGTCTTACTGACATGGGAAGGTTTAGAGTGCTCCTTCCGAACACTCAACACCGCACCCCTCTTTTCAAACTAACTAACTACTATTTTTCAATTAGAAAAATGTTCCTGACTTTGTAAGATTGTAGTATGCATTTATCATACATTAACTAAAAATAAATTACTAATACTAACACTTTAACTTCAAAAAACACCAAACAATCACTTAAAAACCAAATATTTCTAATACTAATACACACTGTTGCAATGGCTAGTGTGCGCGGCTCTTGTACATGAGAACGTGGGTTCGATCTTTGCTCTGACCACCTTACATTTCCTTCGACAACGGCCACTTCACTTATTGATGGCGACACTATCGAGTACTTAGCCATGAAAAAGCTTTTCAAAATACCGTTTGGAACCGGTGTAAAACTGTAGGATCCAATCAATGAGTGAAAGTTTAGAAAGCTCACTGATTGTTAGATGTTCTCCCCAATACCTTCACGGGATGTAACAGGAGACGTTTTGTTTTATAATAATGGCAACAAAATGTAGAAACCATTAACTGTACTTTTTCTTAACATTACAATGTTCACTGAAAAATTAACAAGATCTTATTTGATCTAGCAGGGATGTTCAAATTATAATAACTGAGTTCTTTACAAGTCGCGTCCACCTCTGTATGTATTTAGTAGTATGACCGTTGGTTTGACTTACACGTTTGGGGGCTACATGTGAAACGGATATATTTCTTTGTGATTGATGCACGAGACTGGGAAAGTCTGAAATGACCAAAATTATCATTCATTCATTCATTTATTTAGTATTTAAAATACTTTTCATACAACAAATTCTCAAAAATATTTGCATTACAATTTAAATATTATTGTTTTTTATAAAAAATACACAATTTCTTTTAAATACAGTATTATTTGTTTCAGATTTTATATAATTTGGTAGTGTGTTAAAAAATTTAAGTCCTTTGTAGAAGAGTGTTGCCTGCATTGCTGTCGTCACTACTCGGTTTAGTCTGAAGTCTTCAGAATTTCTAAGTCCATACGGTTGTAATTCGCCTACGTAGTTTATTTGTTGACAAAGATATTCTGGTGCGTTGCCCTGCTTCATTTTTCGTATAAATATTAGGGTATTTAATTTAAGTCTTTGTGTTATGTTAAGCCATTTTAAACATTCAAGCATTGTATGTATGGGTGTATATCGATTGCACTTTAGAATACTTCGCATTGCTTTATTTTGTAGTTTTTGCATCCTTTCCAATTGGGATTCACGGCAGCATGTATATAAAATTGTTGATCCAAATTCGAAGTGAGGTTTTATCATTGTATTGTAAATGTGTATCGCAGTCATGTTGGAAATATTATTTCTTATTCTTTTGAAAAAACCAATTTTTTGCCAATTTTTTTACATACAGTGGTTCACAGCTTATTTCAACCAGCATCTGCTCTGAAGTTTAAGTGAGTGTAACTTCTGAATGAAACAACATATCAACAAAATTTAAATGCAGTTTCTTTAGATTAACTCTTAAAATTAACAAATTAAATTTATTCAGTTCAAAGTACCTGGTTTTGAGATCTTATAACCTAATAACTAAAATAAGTGGTACAAAAAAGGTCACAGCTTATTTCAACCAGCTAAACAAATAACATATTTTTTTAAATAGTGGAATATTTTGTATACTTTAATACTTTGTATGTCCTCCTTTTTGATCGATAACCGCTTTCAGTCTGCTCGGCATGGATTCAACCAGTTTTCGAGTTGTTTGAGGTGTGATTTTAGCCCATTCCTCCTTTAAAGCATTTTTGAGGTCATTTTTGTTCGAAATCTGGTGATTGCGAACGTTTTGATCTAAAATCGCCCATAAATTTTCAATAACATTGAGATCCGGCGATTGTGCCGGTGGTGCCATTAAGTGAGGGCAATTCCAAATGAGCCAAGATTGAACAATGCCCGACTTATGTTTTGGGTCGTTATCTTGATAGAACCGAAAATCGCGTCGTATTCGGAGTTTCTCAGCACTTTGCAGCAAATTACTTTTCAGTAAGTTCAGGTAGATAGTTTTATCCATTGTAGTCTCTATAAATTCCAAATTTCCGACACCATTGGCTGACATACAGGCCCAAACCATGACATTTCCACCGCCATGTTTGACTGTCGCTTTCAAATTCTTGTTTTGCAGCTCGGTATTTGGCTTGCGCCAGACATACGACTGCCCGTCGGAGCCAAAAATATTGAATTTGGACTCATCGGCGAATATGACATTGTCCCAGAAGCTTTGGTCTTTACTTATATGCTCCTTCGCAAATATAAGTCGGCTGTTTTGGTTTTTCTTATTAATGAAGGGTTTCTTGCGTGCTACTCTACCATTAAAATCATGGTCCCGAAGAACTCGGCGAATGGTTTCTGCACTACAAGACTTACCCAACTCATTCTTGACTTCAATGGCCAGTTTTGGAGCTGAAAGCTTTGGGTTTTCTGTTATTTTTCTAATAATATAACGCTCGTCCGCTGAATTAAATATTTTATTAGGGGCTTTCCTGCCTTTATTGTGAACTCGATTTTCATGTACAAAACGTGATATTATGCTCTGTACCGTGGAGTCGCTTAAACCGACCATTTCTGCTATTTTCCGCCGCGAATAATTATTTTTGAAATGGCTGAGGACCAACTCCCGCTGCTCGATTGTTGTACGGCGACCCATTGTAACAAATATCGGTAATGATCTTGTTGAATGACGAAATCACACTAAACTCTGATCTAAAGGATTGAGAGTACATTGACGACAATGAATAGACATGAAGAAAGTACCGCCATTCGAGCGGTAGTTTCACAAAAACAAAAGTAACTGCGCTGGTTGAAATAAGCTGTGAGGTAAATTTATATGATGTGATTGCTTTACCATTCTCAGAGATCAGGCTAAAATAATTTTAAACATTTTTCTTTTACACATTGTGTAAGCACTGTTCTATCAACAATTCGCCATTTAAATTGTTGAGATATTTTATTTATTTTAGAAGATATAAGCAGTTTAATATTAAAATGGATGCTGGTTGAAATAAGCTGTGAACCACTGTATATATTCAATATGTTCTTTAAACTGTAGTTTTGCGTCTATTATAAAACCAAGGTATTTTATTTTATTTACTTTTTCAATAATTTCACCATTTATTTCAAAATTTTCATCGCTAATCATATTAATTCCCATTGTCTTCGTCTTTTTTTCATTTAGTTTAAGTTTATTCATTTTCAACCACATGTTTATGTTATTTATATCGAGCGTCATATTTTCCCGGCATTGGGCGTCCGTATCTCCCTCTGTGAAGATTAGTGTGTCATCCGCATATAAAACAATCTCACTTTTCTCTAATACATCGGGCATATCATTTATATATATAATAAATAATAATGCACCAAGAATCGAGCCCTGTGGTATACCGTAATCATTGTCTATTTTTTCAGACAAGGCACCATTAACTTTCGTAATTTGTTTCCTATTTGATAGGTATGATTCAAACCATTTTAACTCAGTGCCTCGTATTCCATACATGTAAAGTTTTTTAATCAATATGCTTCTGTCTATTGTCTCAAATGCACGTTTAAAATCAAGAAAGACTGCCATTATCTTCCTATTTTTTTCTATATTCTTCCAGCGACTTATTACGTAGTTAACAGTGGTCTCACAAGAGTACTTTTTTCGGAAACCCGACTGGTATTTTGACAAAATGGAGCAATTTTCAATATATTTTTCTAATTGATCTTTCACGACTTTTTCTAATATTTTTTCACATGTTTTCAACGTATTGATGGGCCGATAATCTTCACAATATTTAGTTTTTGACACTTTTTCAATAGGTGTTATCATTGTTTCTTTCCAGTTTTCTGGGAATTTTCCACTTTTTAATGAATTATTAATAATATTTAACAATACTTTTCCCGTTTTATCCCAGCTATCAAGAATCATCTTCGTTGATACTTTATTGTAGTCAGGCTTATTTTTCAATTTCCTAATTACGTTCTTAAGTTCCATAATATCTATTGCACTGAATTTAAATATATTGTTTTCCATATTAATTTGGGTAACGTATTGCACATCTTCGATTGAGTCTCGTATTTCTTTTATACTATTTACAAAGTAATTATTAAATTTATTAGCGATTTGGGCTTTGTCCTTATATTCTACCAGGTTAAATATTACAGATTTTATCACAGTTGGTTTCTTTTTCATCACAAGATCCTTGATTTCCTTCCACATCTGCTTTTGATCTATGGCATTGTTAATTCTATTATTTATGTAATTAAACTTCTCATTTACAGTCTTCACTTTGTATTTATTTCGTATTTCTCTGTATTCCGCCCATGCATCGTAGCTGTTTTCAAATATTGCCTTTTGATACTTGACATTTTTATCTTTTTTCATTTCGTACATTTCGTTATTAAACCATTTGTTAACATCATTTTTTTCTTTTATAATTTTTTGCTTTGAAAACTTTTGTATTGTATGCTCGAAACATTTATCAAAATTTAATACATTCTGGTCAAGATCTATATCATCATTATAATCTAGTATTGCTCATATTTCATTTGCAAATGGGTGTCGTTGGTATTTAAATATTTCCACATGTCTGCTGTTAGTAGTCCTTTTATGTTTGCCTTCGCTTTCCATAATTATTTTCAACATTTCGTGATCTGATATATTATTTGCACTATCCCGTTGCACAGATATTGTGTAATTATTTGTTATCACAAAGTCAATTATGGTACTTGAAGTATTTGTTATTCGAGTAAACTCATTTACGATTTGTCTCAGACCATTGTCATTTATTGCACTTTCAATTCTGTGTTTGTAATAACTATTTTTTGCCCAGTCAATATTAAAATCTCCTGTTATTAAGATATCATGGCTTTCTTCACATACATATATCCTCCAACGTTTCTCGGAAAACCTCACAAAACTCTGCTTCAGAACAGCTCGGCGATCTATATACGGCCACTAGAAACATATTTGTCCTTTTGCTTTTTACTGTACAAACTGTTATCCAGTATTTTGAATTTATTACTCTATCATACTTTTTTGACACCTTCCATTGTTTCCCAAAGTAAATAATCACACCACCAGTTCTTTTATTGTTCGAAAGCGATATTGTGTGGTCATAGTTTTGTAATGCAATTTCGTGTTCCTCTACATCCTTCGTCAGATGTGTCTCCGACAGTATAATGAAGTCCGGCTTCTCTGTTTCTGCTAAAATTTCTATTTGGTTGAAGTTGTTGATTAGTCCTTGAACATTCGTATAATACGCGATCGAATTTATGGGAGTCTTAACGGAAAATTCGGGATAACGGGCTCGCCTGTACCGTATTGGACTAGTAGCGAATAGTTAGTGCATGGTATGTATGCATGGAGGACGATGGAGCATATCCTGTGCCAATGCCCGGCCTTCACGCAAGCTATATCCAGGTATCTCTCGGACAGTATAATACCGAACATGAGCATTGCTGTGGAAATGGACTGGAGTATCTTAAGGAATTTCGTGAATAGCACCAAATTCGTATGAGAGGTATAGTGACTTAGTAGTGTAAATTGAGAGCGCAAAACATGCCGAATCGGCGCTTAAGTATGTCTACTGACGTTTTTTGAGACTGCATCGCTCCCCTCTTTTCAAACTAAATAACTAACTAAATACGTACGCACAGGATTCACTCTTACTTTTCTGAAAACTCTCCCAAACATTTATGCCTTGAATCAAAAGACTGTCACACCAGCGTTTGTTACACTGTAACTAGGTGAAAATGACACACCAAAACGCCGAGACATGTCAACCTAATTTTGGATCGTAGAATCCAGTGGTGTACCGTTTAGCTCGAAATCACGAGATATTTCGATTTTAAATTTGTAGTAGATTTAAGGCGATTTTTGATTTTATTTGAATGAAAAAACTTTAAAAACTTCTTTAAAATCAATTTGTTTATTATTTATTTGTCAAAATTTATATCTAGAAATAATGGACGTCCATTTTCAAGCGGACATGGAACAGTATTTGCTCTTATTTTGATGGTTTTTTAATTTTTTTTTGGATTTATTCAATTTTTACTCTTTGTTTGCAATCCACCAGCAGAAATCAGCAAGCATTGAGTCTATTCTTTTTCCATCGATACGGTCTTCGAATGCCAGTATGGTTTGATGAAATCTTTCGCCAGTTTCGTCTGTTTCTGTGGACAATTGTCGTTTGTAAAAATCGAAATGTACATATAACATGTGGATTTTCAACGACATATTAACGCCAAGTTTGTCGAAAGTCTTCATCATGTTGTCAATATAATCACGGTACTCTGGTGAGCGATTTTTGCAAAGAACGTTTTCAATTACCGCACGAATTGAGTTCCATGCGTTTAGTTCAATTTCATCTAGCATTGCAGAAAAACTCGTATCCCTTCAAAGTTTCTGTATATCTGGACCGTTAACTACACCTGCTAAAAAAAAAATTTATATAAAATATATTGCAGTCACACACTTTTAGTTACACAAAATTACCCTCTTAATTTTTCAATTGATAATTTTGGAAGAGCGTTGTTTTTCAAGTATGGTAATGCATTTTCGTTAACGCGAACCAAACGCTTTAAAAAATTCTTTACAACTCCCAGCTTTATATGAAGATCCGGAAGCAATATTTTCTGAAGGGGGATCAATGGTGGACGAATTACATTAAATTCGCCAACAACTTGCGAAACGCGTTTGGCCCAATCTCGCTTTTCGTACTGGTTGCATTTTGCACGGCTTTTTCATTTACAAAAAATACACATGTATTTTGTATAGCCAGTTTGCATTCCAGCTAATAATGAAAGAACCTTAAAATCGCAATTTACGCGCCAATTGTGTTCGTCATAACTGATGCGTTCCAGAATTAATTTCATGGTATCATACGACTCATGCATTCCAAGAGCATACATCAATGGCACTGGTGGTTTAACGCTGCTGTTATCAAATAGCAAGACTACTTTTAAGCTTCTGGTTGAAGAGTCTATGAAAAGACGCCATAAAGATGGATTATAGTTGCAGATTCCCATTTCATTCATTAAACCGGGAATATCTTGACAATATGCATAAGCTGCGTCCTCGGAAAGCATGAAATAAGTCATATATGGTTCTTGTCGATATTTGTAAGATGTAACTTTTACACCTGGTGCCAGCACGTTGACGCTTCTCAGTGCCGAAGCCAAAGTCATTGCATTATTTTGAGATAGCTTCAGATTTCGAACGATTCTATCTAAATGTTCCTGCGAAATCAATTTAAAGCATCCAGCATCACATACATATATCGATTACATTTTAAAATTGATCTCATGGATTTGTTTTGGAGTCTTGCTATTTGTTGCTTTGTGCAGCATGTGTATGAAATAGTGGAACCGTACTCGAAATGCGGCCTTACGATTGTGTTATAAGTAATTATTGCGGTTAAAATAGTAACTTGATTTCTTATCCGTTTAAAAAATCAATTTTTTTTTCGCCAATCTTTTTCACTTTAAATTTTAACGGCCGTATTCAAACAAAATTTATATTGAGGTTTGAGAGACGGTTTATCATACAAAAATCGTCTCTCAAACCTCTCACAACTTTTTATAAATAAGGCAGTAAGTATTATGAAGCGCAAATATTTTATAATTTTAAATAATTATTTTGTCGTTAATTTTAAATTTCGTATTACTGTTTATATTAAGTTTTAATTTATTCATTTTAATCCAAGTATTTATATTTCCCAAGTCGTAATTCAGATATTCGTGCAGTATTATTTCTCACTTTTTCAAGATATTCGGCATATAATTAATATACAAGATGAACAATATTGCCCTAGATATATCCTTGGGTTACCCCGAACTCGGTTTCCGTGGACTTAGACGCTACCTTGTTAAATATATATATATTGTTCATATGTTTCATACAGCTCGAGTTGCAGTTGACAGAACTATCATCAAACTTAATTCAAAATCCACTAGTATTAATCGAACATAAATAAATTGACTTTATAGGTATATATGCAGACAACATATTTGCGATAGCGTCGGGGAATAAGGATGAAGCTTCATTGGGTGTTAAAGCCCTGAACTATAAAGTTCAGATGTGGGCAACGTCCACAGGACCTAAGGTAACAACTGACAAAATTGAAATACTTCACGTCTGTACGAAAAGGAATTGCCTCATCGACTCTTTTGACTTAAACGGAGCTGTAATACCTGTACAATGTAGGATGAGAATATTAGGCTTGACATTTTCAAAGAATATGCTATGGAACGAACATGTTAAGCACTTAACTACGAAACTAGGGAAAATTAATAATCTGATGAAACTCATATGCTCTAAGACCAAGGGACCGCATATCGACACTGCTGTAGACATATGTAGATCATTAACAATGGGTATTCTTATGCATGGTATTACAATTTACGGGTGGACCTCGAAGTCAAATGTTGGCAAACTAAACACCGCTATTAATAAATACTTTAGAATTGCTTCAGGTCTTTTACGTGCAACGAACATTGAGTCATTGAGAGTCGAGGCTAGTTTTCAAGATGGCATCTAAAGCTATAATAAATCCATCAGATGGTCTCCATAACGTTTTTTGGAGTCACATAGATATACAGCTGCGGTCAAAATAATAGCACCACGCACAAATTTATATTGACTCCGTTTACATCTGTTTAACAGTTGGGCCAATTTAACTCAAAACAAGATAATAAATTCTTTGATGTTAATGGTTTATTATCATAAGAAAATTATTTGGTTTTTTCAACAGTTTATAATTTGCTAATTAATTTAAACAAAAAACTACCCAGTCAAAATAATAGCACTTCATTTAATTTTTAACAAAAAATAGTGGTCTTTCTTAAAATAAATCAAAAATTGTACTCAGATATCTTGTTGATAAATTAATTGTATTGTTTCAATACTTTGTCGCGTGACCTTTGTTTGCTATTACCGCGGCACAACGCCTTCCCATGGAATCGATTAAATGCTGGCATCTTTCAACTTTGATGGAACTCCAAATTTTCTGCACAGCCTCCCAGAGTCCTTCAACGCTTGTTGGTTTTATTGTTGATATACCCTTCTTTATATCCGTCCACAGATTTTCGATAGGGTTCAAATCTGGGGATTGTGCAGGCCACTCCATTACATTGATAGAGTTATCGTTGAACCATTTTTTTGCCATTTTGTTGGTGTGTTTGGGGTCATTGTCTTGCTGGAAGACCCACACCAGCGGCATTTCGTAGGAAGCATACGGCAGCATAATTTCATTAAGGATTTTTACATAAACCGATGCCATCCATAACGGGTTTGATCCAATATATGGGACCCACACCTTGATATGAAAAGCAACCCCATACCATAATACAATGACCTCCATGTTTTATAGTTTTTGAAGTGAATTTTGGCATGTATTCACTGTTAGGTGGCCTACGGACAAAAGATCTGGAACCCTTTCCACCAAAAAGGACAATTTTAGATTCGTCAGTCCAAAGCACATTTCTCCACTTTTCCTTTGGCCAATTTTGATGTGCTTTAGCAAAAGATATCCTTTTAGCAACATGCTTAGAGGTAAGGAGCGGCACTTTTCGAGGACTACAGGCATTGAGGCTGTTGTCTCGAAGTTTGCGGCGAATAGTTTCCACGCTTGCCGGCACATCCAATGTTTTTTTGAGCTCCGTGGCTGTCATAAAGGGATTTGCTTTAGTCGTCCGTACTAAACGCTTTACCATTAAGGGTGACAAAACTGGCTTCCTACCACGAGATTCAACTTTTTGCTCATATCTTAGGGCATTTATTATCATTTTATTGGAACAGCCCAGCAAATTCCTTATTTGGGAATAAGATTTACCCTCGGACGCAAATTTTTTTATTAGTTCACGTTTTTCCGGCGAACAATGCTTTCCGCGACCCATAACTATACAATTTGTATAAAATTATTACCTGATTTTGAAGAAAGTATATTAAAAAATTTTTATTACCTTTTGTTTTCACTTTTTTTCACAAAATTTTGCAAAACAAATTTAAAAAATCCTGCTGGTGCTATTTCATTGACTGCACTGAAGTAGATCCTTTTGTAAATGATCGATCATTTCTAGAGAACCGTTAACTATCTTGAGGAAAAAAACTTCTCTTAAAAAGAGTAAACAGAGTACTACGTCATCGCTTAGTTATGTTCAAATAATAAGCACAGAATTTAATTTTTTATTGGAATGACAATAGTTTTCGACGTTGGTGCTATTTTTTTGACCGACACTGTACACTCGAGGTCACCTAAGTCCTCTATTAGTCAAATAATAAATCTCTTTAACAAGTTTGAAATATCCTTTCCGAACAAACCCTATGCCCATGTCGGTAAACGAGTACCAGTCCCTATAGACGTTAGCTTGAGTGCGCACAAAAATGATGGAATAAATCCTATCTGCTTTAAAACTCTGTTGGCCAACATGTTGTCCATGTACAAACCGAGCAACATTCTCTACATAGATGGTTCTTTCGATAATGGATCTAATTCCTACTCGATAATAAGACAAATTTCAGAATCCCGGTTTGAGACGGTGTTGAAATCAAGGCTTCCTGATAATACAGGAATTTTTATCGCCGATCTGGAGCCAAATCACCGCATTCGTTATCGAGTTCACTTTCGTATCGTTAAACATTTCATATGGTATTACGAAAAACAACAGGAAAGAGGAAGGCAAAAGTAGTCAATTGTGAAAATTGTTTTGTATTATACAGAAAATTTAACTTTGAAAATGAATCCTTGTTTTTTTCTTGTCTTCATTGTCGGATTCGGAGGATGAATCAAATATAAGCGTATTGAGAAGAAATATTCGCGAAAAAAGTAATCCTTTGTCATTGCCTGAAGTTGAGGAAGTTGTAGTTGTTTTGAAGTGAGCGGCTTCCGCTGTGTTTTTTAATTGATGTTCATTTTCCATGAAAACAAGTAAAATTATATTGTGTTAACTTATTTTGCTAAAATACAAAAATACTTACATTTTTATAAATTTCTTTCCAAAAAAAATATTTTCAACTCATTTTATTCTCAACTTTGAATTTTTTTCGCGTCTTTGAACTGCAATCTTTGCATTCCTTCTTTTTAGCGTGCAAAAATGGTAGTTTGTTTGATTTCGATAATAAACTACCAATCGTGTACAACTTCGAGTAAATACGATTCGATAACGAGTACCGTGATCCACGTTAACTACATATCGAAGGCAAAGTACTCGATATCGAATGCGGTGATTTGGCCCCTGATGGCAATACAGACAGCTGTTGATTTTGCCATAAATCAACAGGGGAGAACTATTATATGTACTGATAGCCTCAGTGTCACCAAGGCAATTCAGAAAAATCGTAAAGGAGACTATGATTATTTGTCTTTACGATAAGATTAGAATTATATGGATTCCAGCCCATACGGGTATCCCAGGCAACGAACAAGCGGGCATAGAAGCTAAAGACGCATTAGGTTTACCCCACATATCGGAGATGCCATGCCACCCAAAGGCGCTCTACAACCCCTTCAGAACATTGCAAAAAGTTAGGCGCCAACTAACATGGGACCAGTCCAACGTTTTTCGTAGACAACTTAATTGACTCTATAAAATACCAAAATATAATAACAGTTTAAGTAGATTCGATTGTATTTTGCTTCCTCGCCTGAGAGTTGGCAAGGCTTTATTTAACACAAAGTACTACTATGAGAAAACAGATTCCGCCAAATGCAGTTTTTGCGACGAGGTAATATCTGTAGGGCATATTATTACAAACTGCAAAGTGTCAAAGATTGATGAACCGAGAGCTGAGGTACTCTCTTGTACTTTGAAAGATAAATTGCATAAAATACGTCATTCACTTCGTATACATAAGATATGTGATATTTAAACTGAGAAACCGAAATTTTACTTACGATAAATTTATTATCCGTATTTTAACTTACAATTGCAGTAATTATCAAAATCATTGTTGTAACATTAAAAACAATTTAACATTTGCTGAGCGCACATGGTCTTAGTCACCCACCGCTTTATTTTAAGTATTTTATAAATTAATTTGTAAAATATGTTCATAATAAATAAATAATTAAAAGCCATTAATATCAATCAAACAATTTGCCCATGGATTATTCCTCCATTCACTTTCTTCTCCATGATTTTCCAACTTTACAATCCATACAATCCATCAGCTATGGCGTCAAGACCTCGTGACTGTTAATAACTACAGCCCGACGGAAACTAAATTTACTGTAAACCATCAGAGTACTCTGTAACATGAGCAATACTCTGTTAAAACCGAACCGAGACCAAACTTTTGTCCAAGACTTTTTGTCTTAACATGTGCTTCTGTAGTATAGGGGGCAACGTCTGAGAGGAAATTCAATATCGCGATACTGCAGAAGGTTCAACGAATGTGCTGCATTGGTATTAGCGGTGCAATGAGGACAACCTCGACAAGGGATATGGAACTTTTTGTATTTATTTTTATTTATTTATTTATTTATTTATTACGAGGCTGACCTTGCGGCAAAACGCCTACAGGCAATGGTGAATGGATCAACAGGGATCTTAAGTCGAAACACCAACGAATAATGGAGGCTTTGGCCGGTTACACGTAAGATGCGAGTGAATCCGACCGAATATCCCAGTAAAGGGTTAAGAGCGAACTGTGTGACTATGATGCCGTCAAGGGAATCGGGGCAATATCATCGGAAATTGTCAAATCTAGAACGGTCCTTGACTGCAAGAAGGTAATTAACGATTATTCCACGCACGACAGACTCAACATCATTTGGGTGCCGGGACATAGTGGAATAGTCGGAAATGAACGTGCGAACTTTCAGGCAACGTAAGCCAGGAAACTTCAAACGTTGAGCCTGGAGAGTGCGAAACCTGTCGGGGTGACGAAGGCCGAGTTGGGTCAATGGGCGGAAAAGGCCCACAGAACCCTGTGGAACCTGGTAACAGTAGGCAGGATGACAAAGATTCTGTGGGGAGACCCAGATGGGACAAAAGGCTTACTGAAACTGGGAAAGCCTGAAATGATCAAAATGATGGGAGTCTCAACGGGACATTCCACGTGTATCGTATTGGACTAGTGGCGAATAGTGAGTGCAGAGCGTGATTGGAAGGCGATGGAGCATTTCCTGTGCCAATGCCCGGCCTTCACACTAGCTAGATCCAGGTATCTCTCGGACAATATAATACCGAAAATGACCAATCTTGTGGGAATGGACTGGAATATCTTGAGAAATTTCGTGAATAACACCTAATTCATATGACAGGTACAGTGACTTGTAGGGCAGATTGAGAACGCACAACAGTCGAATTCAGCGGCTTAAGTGCATGCTTACGGACATGGGAAGGATCAGAGCAAGATATATTGAAAAGGTAGAAGCAGTAGATTTTGTTGCTGTTGTAGGTTTTTCTTTAGATTCATAAGTTGTCAATATCAGCTGATTAACACACATACTCATTGAATGGATATTGCATATCATCAGGTATGTAAGGAACAGCATTGGGCATCAGATGATTCCTTTTTGCTCCTCTGATAATGTTTGAGGGGGAAAAATGGTCCTCACATATAAGAGCGTATTTTGAGAAATTCATTCCGCAAATCTCGCTCCATTTGTTCCTTCTCCGCTTGTCTGTTTGAATCCTGTGGAACCGCGTCGCTTTATTTCTTTGAATCAAAACAGTGCAAACAACAATAAGTAAACAACTTTTGACAACTTAGTTAACCGTAAAAATGTAAACAAAGCAAATCAGCTGTGAACTGCGCTCACCTTTATTAATACATCTTGGATCAGAGTGTTTCTGTAACACTGCATCTCACCCCTCTTTTCAAACTACGTCACTGTCTGAGAAATTACTTCCAGCCCCTCTACAGGAATAAATTTAACATCAATTTCTTTAAATTTTCATATGGGCTTAAGTATTCAAGAATATTTGATTTTTTAAGGAAATGTTTAGTCCGTTTAAAACTGAATATCGAATTTTTCGTTATGTACATTCTTTCGAAGGTTGGACGATATTCCGGTATGTCATGGTAATCGATCGATTTAAATCGAATTATGTGAATAAAATTAACATAAATACTAGATCGTATTCGATTTTAACTCGGTCGATTTTCATCACATTCGGCCATGTGATGGCAATCGCATTTCGCATGGCATTTGCGATTTCAAATCGACAACAGGCATTTTGTTGTTCTTTAGGCTCTGCTCGTGTCAAAGTCCACACATATGTATTCCAACAAATAAATGTAAACAGAAACAAAACCTTTGAATCTGACAAAAGTGGCCAACTAAACAACGAGAAAAAATTGAAAACAGATGCCTACCGCGAGTTTACCTTCTCATTCTACCATGGTCGCTGGCTTGTTGGCATAGACCATAGACTTGACGTAGCCCCTCAGGAAATAATCTAACGGCGTCTAATCGCACGACCGAGGCGGCCAATCGACTGGGCCATTTCGTGAGATAACACGTTCACCAAACTTGGTTTCCAATAAATTGATTGTGGCATTCGCTGTGTGGCGCCGTCCTGTTGGAACCACATGTCCTCCAAGTCCATATTATCCAATTGGGGCCAAAAATATTCGGTTATCATTGAACGCTAGCGATTCGCATTCACAGTAATGTTCCGGTCTTGATCATCATGGCCCAATGACGCCGCCGGCCCATAAACCGCACCAAACCGTAATTTTTTCGGGATGCAATGATGACTCATGGATTACGTGTGGATTGGCTGTCTGACCAATAACGCATATTTTGCTTATTGACGACGCCATTCAGCCAGAAATGAGCCTCATCGCTGACGACCATAAATTGGACGTAGCGCTCTTAAAGTTGAGGCCACTGACTCCAAATTTCGGTAGTAAATTTTAATAATTTCGACTCGTTGTTGGCTCGTATATCTTTCCATGATGAAATGGCAAACCTTACTGAAGAGAAATGTCAAAAGAGCGGGAAAAATATGGCGTCGTTTGCTGTCCCTATCGATTTACTTTTGTAGCGTCTCTGTTGAAAACCCCTTTATATAATACTATTATTGCTCCAATTTCTTTTGTTTTCTTTCCGCGTATGTTGGAAAATGTTAATGAAATTTTTGCGTTAAATGTTTTACTGATGCAGATAAAACACTGTTAGAAAGTTTTTACTGACGTCTGCTCTGCTGGTATGCCCATTGTTTTGGAAGAATTATTATCAGTTTTTTTAATCAGCTTTCTTATTTTTGTTTGGTTATGATTGACAGTCAAAACTGTTTTCATATTTCGAATGGTAACTGAAACGACGACGCGGAAGCTCCAGGTCATGGGAAAATAAATCAATTCTCATCACATGCCCGAATATATTTTTTAAATTGAAGGGAAATGTATTGGGGATTTTAAAATTAAGTATTCGTTTTTAAATCGTGACGACACTGGATTGAAATCTTTTGTCATGCCAATGTCTCATCGTTCTCTTCAAATGTCTGCAGTTAAATCTTCAAACAATCTGTTTTTAAGCCGATAGCGAGTGCTTGATTGAAAGCTCTATTAATACCTAAAGATTTCTAATAAATGCTTGATGAAGGTGTCTGGGGAGTTCATTGCCACGAAATTGTTTTCCATTATTTTGTTTTTTTGAATCATGTTAAAGTAGTAAGCGTTTCTTTACATTTCCACTTAGTTTTCAGTTTTATTGGTAATTCTCCATTCTTCCGTAAATATACATTTTATTTTAAATTATTAGCATTTTTGATACAAAGAAAATCTCGATTTCGATTTTATAAATAAACTATGGGTACTATAATGAACGACGTGTTATACCTCTTTTTAAACAAGTTTTGTTTTAGTATTACATTGCTTCTGCTGGCTCGCTCCTGACGTACTTTTTATTCTTCATCCCTTTAGTTTGTCTTATTCTTATTACGTTCTATGTGATTGTAATGAGTGGGAGATGATTCAGGAGACTTTATGGACATTTTGCAAAACACCTGATACATCGAGGGGAAGTATTGAATGACAAAGTATACGGAGAATAGATAAGCGCATATCAAAAGAGTCAAGAACAAATCGAAAACAGCAGGTTTCACACGATACACATTGAGATTGGCATCAGAGCCCTCGTAAAGCATAAAGTCAGGTTCACGAGTATCGGGTTTGTCGTAGATGACTTTCACATTCTTTAAATACTTTTCGAATGCATTCTTGAGGTCATTGTTTTGTAGAGCTGACTTCATATTTAAGTACGATTTAATAAGCTTTTGTGAAATTTGCTGAAAACAAATAAGAGAATTAAAAATATTAGGAAAATAATGGAGAGTGTATAAACAAGAGTTATGAACTTACCATTGCTCCGCCAAATATTTCCAAGTCTTCCGTTTCTTCTGTAAGGACGTTGTCGGCAAAAACGTATCGAGCTAAGGCTTCGGCTATAATTTTGGCATTTACTTGGGCACGTTCCAAGATTTCTTCTTCGCTATCTCTGAAAATGGTGGTACGTGTGGGATGTTTGGGTGTTTTTATGGAGGACAAGGTGAAGGCCGATAACCGCTTGATACTGAAACGTTCGTGCTGCCAGGCCAATTGTGTATCTGCCAAATTAATTTTCTTATGTACGCCATCAACGGTGACATTATTGTATTTCAGACCAGCTTTCTTCAAGTGCTTATAGAAAACGTTCATGGGAGTATTATCCTTGGGGGGTTTGGACACATGCATATATAGTTGCTGGCTCTCATCCGCTTGAGCACTTAAGGCTTGTGTGATGGTATCCAAACATAAAACAAAGTCCACATTCTGTTGGGAGTTTAATGTTATTAATAAATTCAGATGATTTAATTAATACACGAATAATGGATGAAAGTGCAAATCAACTGTGAATGAAAATGGCAAAAATTTAAAAGCATAGGGAGGGAGGGTATATGTTCTAGCAAAGATACTTAATTATTTGGTCATAGCTGTGCTCATGGATAATTTGCGCTGTTTATAGGCGGTGATATGGGGGTTTTAAACATGTACTCTATGTTCTTGCACTGGTTTTTTTTTTTAGCTGTACTTTAAATGTTACCAGGAAAAATAGATATTCAATATCAAACCTCTTCACTAAATTTACTGCGTCTTTTCAAAGAAATTATAGTTCCCGTGATGGATAGAATATCATCACTCTTTTCAAAGTTTTAATGCATTTAAAAACATTTGAGAGAATATAAAAATTATACCACTTCTTACCTGTAATTGAACATTTTCATCCAGCCATTTTTTGATACCCTGGAAATTTAAAAGAGGACCAGATTCCGATAACAAAAAGAGCAGGCGGTATTTTGGAGCTGTATTTGCAGTATTGTGCATTTTACTGAAAATGTCAGCTAAAGTCATCAGAACAGCAGCATCTGCGTTCAAGGGATAATCATTGTATAAACCGAAGGTATTAAGATGAGCGGCCACTATGATAAACGGTAGTTTGTGATTGGGTTCGTCGCTAGATGAAGCTTTGCTCAGCTTTGTAGGGGCCAATTCGCCCTGCACAATAGAGATTTTACTGTTCTTATTATTGGCATGACTAGCTCCTGTCACTATGATTTGATAACCATTAGCCGAAATGGAATTGAACACTTCACCGAGGGCCGAATCGCTGCGAGTAGTTTGCACTTTCGATGCCGTACTACTTGCACTTCGAGTTATGTCATTGATAATGGTTTCCAATTCAGTGTTGTGTTGCGAAAAGTAGACCGGCACTGATATGGATTGCGTCATCATGGCTTGTTCCAATAAATTAAGATGCTAACAGCAAAATAATTATTTTTTATTAATTAAAATTATTCAGTTATTACCTCTTTGTCTTCCATACTCATGGAAGAAACATTTTTAGGCAATAACAATACCAAACCGCCAGCCTTTTGACGAATTTCTTTGAACTGGTCAATGGTTAAGTCCTGGAATCTGTAGGAAAGTGAAGTAAATTTTCAAAAAACTATTGAGTTTCTTAAAAATAAACAAGTAACTTACTTAGCAACCACACAATGCCTGGACGTGCTCCAAGTGTACAAAGATTTTGCCTCCAAAGACAAGGCCGAAGCTCGGCAACCTGAGAACAAAAAGAAAATAGCAAGTAAAAACCTGATGATGATTTATAAAATATCTTTAGATATAACAGGCTAAACAAATATGCTTATTTCGCACACACCTAAACTCTATTTGTGTCAGGGGCCAAAAACCGAATGGAGATTTGATAAAACATCTAACAAATTTGCGAACACACATATACACGCACGTCATTGACAATTGAATACACATGTATTCGCAGCCAGCACCATGTTTTCTAAACATTTTGATAAATTGAAACTAGAACAGAACGCACGATGGATGCATTTTTCTGTGGTGGTGGTAATGTTGGTTAATTCCGTTGATATGGAAGAAACTTGACACACACATTCTCGGTCACGATTGCCACCCCTTGAGGAACACTAAAAATAAACGCGCGCTGACCACTTTTATTTCTTTCACTTACCATAAGATACACCATTTATATCAAATTGTGACATTCGCTGTACGGCGAACTCACTGGAGGCCAGTACAGGATTCGACGAACAAATTATTAGAATGGGTAACGCCAGTAGCAAGTAGTAGGGCAAACCGCCACGAAAAATGTCCGCGAAATTATCGGCATCTTCAAAGAGGGCCATTCTTTTTTTGTTCTTTCGTCGTGTGCAGATTATTAAGCAACGGCAGTGGTGAGGGTTGCGTTTGCTTTTATGGCTTCTACAACTAGGAAAATTTTTTAGTGTTTCCAATTCCTTGGCAAATTGTGTTTAGTTTGCCCCACTTTTTGCACTTTCATTGATGTTTATTAATTTAATTAAAACGTTTCGATGAAACGATGAGATATTATGCAGGTGTGGATTTTTTCCTCTTGTTCTTTCACCGGTCTGCACGACGTATTCGAATAATGGTTACTTGACTCATTTGCCCTTAAAAAACACCACTGCAGTAGCTTAGTCATTGAGTGGTGTTGCCGGATGGTCGCATGTGTTGAAAGGGTTGTCAGATGCTATAAGGTTGCCATGTCGTAAAATATTAACGAAGGGGAGTAGTTAGTAAATTACTTTGGGAATAACAAAAAAACAGGCTTAATGACTCGCACATCTATTACTTTTGCACATTTTTTACAAGTTTTCGGTAAAGTAGATCAAGTGTCGGCTTTTAAAACACCTAATTTTTGAATAAACCGAAAACCGATTAGTACATATCGGTTAGCCGGTTTATAATCAATTTGTGTTAAAAGTTCTTACAAACTTAATTAAATAAAAAAAAGAATTTTCATATATTAATTATTTTTTGCAATTAAGTAACACGACATCTATTTTGAAATATTTATTTTATTTATTTTTATTTATTTCTCTTCATATACATAACCGAGCCATTAGACCTTATATGGTTACAAAATTTCTACAATAATTCCTACAATGGATAAATATTAAAATCTTTTTTTTTAATTTACCATAATTAGAGATTATTTCATCAGTTCAATTTAAATTTTTGGATAATAATAATAACTTTTTGATTTCGCAATCATTTCAACATTCGAATTAAATAATTTAGATTAGTACATCAATTTTTTACACTTTATACGATTATCATTCATGAAAATTGTGAAAACATCGAACATGATTTTTAAATTTAAATAAGTTTCATGTGAATATGAATTAAACTTGTCAATTTTACATTAAACAGGCATTACAAATTGGCATATGATTTATAAAAAGCTACTGTTAAATTTGAATGCAGCTGTGAAATTTTGAGATTGAAACACCAATAAAAATATTCAATTCATTTCAGTAAAAATCAATTCAAATCAGTTCAATTCAATTAAGAATATAGAAAGAATTAAACTGACTAAGACTAGATTAGATTTAGTTAGATTAGATTGGATTGAATTGAGTCCGAAAATATTGATGGAATTGAATTGCATTGAATTGAACTGATGCGAAATTTTATTTTGTGTTGATTTATTATTTTTTTCCCAGACGAAACGAAAAAATCGAAAAATAACCGTAATTAAAACCAAAAATTAACCGGTTGCACCCATTCTGTAAATTAACCGGTTGCATCCATTCTGATTTTGGAATAACCCCAAAACAGGTTATTCGTAAAATTCTGCTTTTTGAACACTCTAGTCCTACCTAAACATTTTTTTTTCAGTTTTTCGTGTTGTATTTTACTTAATTTCACTTTTTTAAAATTTTGGGTGGATTGCCGGCCAAGTGCATTTTTCATTCATTCATTTCATTTATTAGTATTTAAAATACTTTTGATATTATACATGTTTAGTAACAATTAGAGATTACAGATTTTTTATAAAACGTATACATTGTTTCTTAAAGTTGTTATTATTTTTCTCAGATTTTACATTATTTGGAAGTGTGTTATAAAATTTAAATCGCTTGTAGAACAGTGTTGCCTGCATTGTAGTTGTCATTACTCGCCGCAACCTGAAGTCTTCAGAATTTCTGAGTCCATATGGTTGTGTTCCACCTACGTAACTTATCTGCTCGCACAGATATTCCGGTACATCGCTTTGCTTCATTTTCCGTATAAAACCTAGCGTGTTCAATTTAAGTCTCTGTTTTATGTTAAGCCATTTTAGAGAATCCAGCATTGCTTGTATGGGTGTATATCGACTACATTTTAGAATACTTCTCATAGCTTTATTTTGTAGTTTTTGCATCCTCTCCAGTTGTGACTCACGGCAGCATGTGTATAAAATTGTAGATCCAAATTCGAAATGAGGTTTTATCATTGTGTTATAAATGTTTATCGAAGTCATGGTAGACATATTATTTCGTATTCTTTTAAAGAAACCAATTTTTTTACAAATATATTCTATGTGATCTTTAAACTGCAGTTTTGCGTCTAGTATAAAACCAAGGTATTTTATTTTATTTACTTTTTCAATAACTTCGCCATTTATTTAAAAATTTTCGTCGCTAATCATATTTATTTCCATTATTTTCGTTTTGTTTTTATTTAATTTAAGTTTATTCATTTTTAACCATATATTTATATTATTTGTGTCAAGTATCATATTTTCCCGACACTGTTCATCAGTATCTCCCTCTGTGAAAATTAATGTGTCATCTGCGTATAAGACAATTTCACTTTTCTGCAATACATCCGACATATCATTTATATATGTATATAATAAATAATAATGCGCCCAAAATGGAACCTTGTGGTGCACCGTATTCATTGTCTATTTTCTCTGACAAGATGCCATTTACTTTTGTAAATTGTTTTCTGTTTGTTAGGTAAGATTTAAACAATTTTAATTCAGTGCCCCGTACACCATACATGTATAGTTTTTTAATTAATATATTTCTATTGTTTCAAATGCTCGTTTGAAATCCAGAAAAATTGCCATAATTTTCTTATTTCTCTGTACATTCTTTCATCGACTTACACATAGTTCACTGTTGTCTCACAAGAGTATTTTTTTCGAAACCCCGACTGGTATTTTGACAAAATAGAGTTAGATTCTACAAATTTCTCTAATTGTCCTTTCACAACTTTTTTTCTAATATTTTTTCACACGTTTTTAAAGTATTTATGGGTCTGTAGTCCTCACAGAATTTTGTCTTTTCTACTTTTTCATTGGGTGTTATCATTGTCTCTTTCCACTTGTCAGGGAATTTTCCAGTTGCTAAGGAGCTATTTATTATTTTCAGTAATACTGTTCCAATTTTATTCCAGCTATCTAGTATAATTCTCGTTGATATTTTGTTGTAGTCGGGTTTATTTTTTAGTTTTACTACTACACTCTTAAGTTCGATAATATCTATTGCACTGAATTTAAATATATGTATTGCCTATCATATTGGTTTGCTCTACGTATTGCACATTCTCGATTGTTTCTCGTATACTACTTACAAAATAATTATTAAATTGATTAGCGATTTGATGACTGTCCTTATATTTTACTTGGTTAAATACCACAGATTTGGTCACAGTTTGTTTTTTCCTCATTACCAGCTCTTTGATTTCTTTCCACATTGTCTTCTGATCTTTGGCATTGTTAATTTTGTTATTTATGTAATTAAATTTTGTATTGGTAGTTTTGACTTTATATGCGTTTCTTATTTCTTTGTATTCTACCCAAGCATCATTACTCTTTTCGTGATCTGATATTATATTTTCACTGTCCGTTTACACAGATATTTGGTAATTATTTGTTATCACAAGGTCAATAATGGTACTCGAAGTACTTGTTATTCGAGTAAAGTCATTTATGATTTGTCTCATGCCGTTGTCATTTATTGCGCTTTCAATTTTATTTTTATAATAACTATTTTTGGCCCAGTCAATATTGAAATCTCCTGTTATTAAAACATCATGTCTTTCTTTCGCATATTTCCTCAAGTATCTCTTGGAAAACTTCACAAAATTCTGCCTCAGAACTACTTGGCGATCTATATACAGCAACTACAATAATATGTTTTCTTCCGCTTTTTGCCGTGCAAACAGTGATCCAGTAATTTGGATTATATATTTTATCAAACATTTTGTTTACCTTCCATTGGTCTCTATAGTAAATAATAACACCACTCGTTCTTTTATTGTTCGAGAGATATTATTTGATGGTAATCTTGTAATGAAATTTCTTGTTGATCAACGTCTTTTGTTAAGTGAGTCTCCGACAGTATAATAAAATCCGGCATCTCCGTTGCTGCTAACACTTCTATTTGGTTAAAATTGTTGATTAGTCCTTGAACATTTGTAGAAAACACAATTTCGTCCTTTAATTGTTAATTGCTTAATCCCATCCTATTTCTTTTCGTTGTCAATTTATTTTGGTACACCGGACATTTTTACAATTTGTAAAATGATCTTCATTTAGCCCCAAGATTAATTTTTGGTTCACTCTCTTGCCCACATCTCTTTTAATAATTATTAATGTTATTGTAAACCAATTTTCACATTAGTTTTACCATTTGTTTCGAACAAATGAACGAATACGAAATCCGTTTAAAGAAATCCCGGGATATTATTGCTAAGGCTATGTTGCCAATTCTCGTTGTGCTGCTGAGCATTGTGGCAACATTGTTCATGAGTAACGTCATCATATCGAGTAACCATCCTTTGACAGATGTCAAAAATATAACCAATAGAAAAAACAAGGGGTTATGTTTTGTTTTTACTGAAATCCCATTTAACATCATTATTCCGTACATATGTATCTACATAAACAAAGGGAATGTGGGAATGAGAAAATCAAAATATGGAAGAAAAATAAATGGACGGATTTGCTTCTATGCATATGCATGAGGGGTTGACCGTCGGATGTATGCTTGCATGTGAGCGCGTGTGTGTTTGTAGTTTCTCTGGTGCTACGATGCCACATTAATTTATTTCTGCTGTACTATGATGTTGCCAGACCATTACTTTAAAATGGCGACATGCCATATCTAGATATGCGTACACAGAAAAAACATTGTCTAAATAACTGGCGTCTTTTTAGCTGCATGATAACTTAAAATGATAATACAAGACAAATTTGTTGGAATGACATTTTTTTTTATTATAATCTGGTACATAATTTCATGGCATTTATTTTTCAAATATGATCTCTGGCATATGATTGCCGCGGCTAAGTCCCAATCCACACAGGGAAACTTTTGTCGCCGGAGACACGAGTTCGTGGGAGAGGGAGGCGAGAAATAAGAAGAGGGGTACTTACGTCGTCCCTCTCTCTCCAACGAACTCGAGTCTCCGGCGACAAAAGTTTCCCTGTGTGGATTGGGACTAAGAGCTACATGGTCTATTCGTGGCTTGAATATTGGCTTCCAATGCTTCAAGAGTTGCTGAGTTGTCGGCATAAACCAATGGCTTAACATAGCCCCATAAGAATTGATCCAGAGGCGTTAAATCGCACGAACAAGGGGGACAATGAACAGGACCAGTTCTGGAAATAAAGTCACCAAATTGATTTCACAATAAATCGATTTTAAGCGCGCTGTATGGCAAGTTGCGCCGTCTTGTTGGTATCAAATGTCGTTGATGTTGAGCTGATTAACTTTTGGAAACAAAAATTCCGTCAGCATGGCTCGATATCGCTCGCCATTCACCATAATGGCAGCTAGCTCATTGCGCATTTCGAAAGAAATAAGGACCGCTGATGATGCCAGCATGTAAACCAGCATGATTGTCTGCCATTCGTAAAAATTTTAAAAGTGGTGTAATCTCAGTTAATTTATCAAAAAAGGAAATATTTGTACAGAACGATACACCTTATCACTTCGAAATGGGAAACTAAATGGAAGGAAAGGCAAAACTGGAGAACGAGAAACGTCAAAACGCCACACAAATTCTTATCGTGTGTGAATATCTGCCCCGACAGCAACACCACACCTCTTACCCATAAACCGCGTTAGGCACGCGTTGAACGCATGACTGACAGGCATAGTGTAATGATACTCTAACGTACTAAAAGAGACGATTTTGTTGATTTTAGCCAGAAATCAAGAAAATATGCTTGATCTCCTATACATTTTGACGGACGACAAATCTGGTAATCAGGCAAAAAATGCTCGATTTGCTTTATGCAACGTGTTTTTTCTCACACTACGCATGAATAGTACGATTAGAATAGCCGAGTTATTTACTTTTGTCATTTCTTAGGTAGTTCTTGTTTCTCAAACATATATTTTTTATACTTTTTTGTTTTCTTTTATTTTTGGAATACATTTTGCTGAATTTTATTGTGGAAAAATACCAGACACAGAGAAATGCGTATTGAAGTAGGCTTAGTGTGTTTGTTGTCGTAGTAACACTACCTCGTCAATGCGCCTCGACTTTCGATCAAATCAGGAAAAATCCCAATGCGAACACTTCGGATCATAGGCGAATATAGGTATAGATATATTTATTCTCTCAATAAATTAAATGGCATAGGTACGGTGGAAAGTAAACATTGGATGGTGGAAAAACATGGGTTCAATAATACCAAATATAGGCAATAGTAAACAACGTGCAACAAAGGAACAACAACCGAATTTCATGTTTTTGTGGCAAATTAGTTGTGTTAAATACAATACAAATGGATTCCAACGATAAAAATCAACAAAAAAGTTCAAAATACATTTAAATTTTTCAGTTCTACACCAAAACGACATGAAAAAGTTGAGTGAACGTAATTTGTAACTCCACCTGGAGTAAGTTAATTTTAGATTTAATTTCTCTCATTTCCACAAACCTACGACGAAGAGTCTGCAATGAAACGTCAGATGAGAGAATAAATGTATATATATGTATGTACCTACATATATTCGTCTATGCTTCGGATGTTTTTAGGACTTTGATACGAAATCGGGAAAATATTTTGCAGTGCGAATGATGAGCTATAACAGAAAAAATAGTGACGCTACTTTGGAAATTTCAAAATAGAATTATCACCCATGTGCTGCATTCCGATTCGTATTTATTTCACAAATCATTTTAAATTCACAAGTATTCGAGTTTGGTGTTGGCCGTTTTTACACAGTTGAATTGTAAAACATGTTTTGCTGCCAAAAATGGCAAGAGTACGGTTTCCGAGGCCCCTCATTTCGATAACTTTTTTATTTCAAGCATCCCAAAATAAGCCGAAAAAATAAAATAAAAGTTATCGATAACTCTCTTAGTTACCGAGATATAGGACGTTGAAGTTTTTAAAAGTCAATAACTTTTTTCGCCATTTTATTAATTTCGATAACTTTTTTTTGGAGCACCCCGAAATAAGCCGAAAAAATTAAATAAAATTTATCGATAACTCGCTTAGTTATCGAGATATTGGCGTTGAAATTTTAAAAAATCAATAACTTTTGCCATTTGATTAATTTTCATAATTTATTTTTCGAACAACCCAAAATAAGCCGAAAGAAAGAAATAAAATTTATCGATAACTCGCTTAGTGATCGAGATAGTCGCGGGATTTTTTTAAAATAATTTTTCATTTTTGTGTAGTTTTCTTGAGTGGTAAAAAATAAGAAGTAAAATTGCTGAAAGTTGTACATATAAAAGGTTGCAGCCCCCGATATCCCGATAACGAAAGAAGTTATCGATATATTTTATTTAATTTGTTGGGGTTATTTTGAGTTGTACCACGCTAGTCCACATTAAATTGGTAAAAAATTTGTCGATAATTTAAAACTTTAACCCACGATATGTCGATAACTAAACGAGTTATCGAAATTTTTAGAAAATTGTTGAGCTTATTTTGAGAGTTAAAAAACTGGCAAAAATTCAGGACCTGGGGCAGGCAAAAAAAAAATTTTAAAAATAAACCAAAATTAAACAAAAGGTAAAGAATGTGAGAACATGGAAAAGTAGCCATCGCAGGGACCTATGTTGCTCGTACCGTGTGGTAGAACTTTTGAAAAATCGTTAAATTTATATTGGACTAAGTCGCCCGGCCGTCCGGCCGGTCTCAGGCAGGGGGGTTAAAATTCCCTCTGTACCTTAAGTCGATGTGTGGCAAAATCGGAAATATCACTCGGTACTTTTTAAAAAAAAAAATTTCTGGATGGGTTACCATAACCAATCTCATGGTTACTGTACGCACAAAAGTGGACTTATATGGACTTACAGACATCCCACGAAAAAAGAATGACACCACGGAATTCGTGACACAAATACCTTTCGTTGAAGTACCCAAACTAATCCATAGCCAAATGTCCCTGGGTGTGACGGTTTTTTGGACCCTGTGGGCCCCATAGGTCCGTGCGACGGCTAGTTTTCAATTTTCTCACATTCTTTAATATTTCTTTAATTTTGGTTTTTTTTTAAATTTGCCTGCCCCTGGTCCTGAATTTAAGCCAAAAAACTTGTCGATTTTTTAAAATTCTAACACTGGATAACTAAGCGAGTTATCGAAAAATTTTATTAAATTTTTTCGTTTTATTTTGGGGTCGACTAATTAAAAACATTGTCGGATCGAGGGGCCTCGGAAACCGTACTCTCCCCCCAAAAATTTACAAAATGTTCCCACTATTTTTGTAATTTTTGAAACAAATTAGTTTATATTTGTTCTATTGCAAAATGACAAACATTTCTTTCTAAATTGGAAAAATATTAAAAAGAGTACGTACATGAGCAGAGCTTTTATATTCAGTGTTTTGTTGCTAACTATAACCATAGAGCATAGAATAACACATACGTAGAAGGTTTTATTCGCTCAATAAATTAAACGTCATAGGTACGATGGAAATTACACAGTGGAGGGTGGAAAATATGGGTTCAATAATACCAGATGGTGGCAATAGTATACAGCGATCCACAAAGGAACTACACCCGAATTTCGTGTTTTTGTGGCAAACTAGTTGTGTTAAATACAATACAAATGAATACCAACGTTAAAAGTCAACAAAAAAGTGCAAAATACATTTAAATTTTTCAGTTCTACACCAAAACGACAGGAAATAGTTAAGTGAACATATTTTGTAACTCCACCTGGTGTATGTAAACATTTCCACAGACCTACCGAGAGAGTGTGAAATGAAACATCAGATGAGAGAATAAGTTCTTCTATAGTATGTGTTATTCTATGCCATAGAGTAAATATGGGTAGAGAAAATCTGTCACTCACCAAATTTCTGACATTTGTCCTCGTGTGATGTATACGTTTGATGTTGAAAAGAATTGCTTTACTAATACCAGATAGAGGCAATGGTTCAAAACAACGAACAAAATAACAACAACGGCATTTCGTTTTGTGTGTTAAAATTAATGTGTTAAATACAACACAAATGTATGCTAACAATAACAGTCAATAAAAAAAGTTTAAAACACATTTAAATTTCACAGTTTTTCGCCAAAATGGCATGAAAAATTAAAGCAAGAAGTTATTGTAATACCACCTGGTGTATATCACTTTTCGTCAAACATCTCTCTATCACACCGACCGCATCACGAAGAGTGTGAAATGAAACGTCAGATGAGAGAATAAGTTTATCTAGGTATGTATTAGTCTATGTTCTATGCATAGAGTAAATATGGGTAGAGAAAATCTGTCACTCACCAAATTTCTGACATTTGTCCTCGTGTGATGTATACGTTTGATGTTGAAAAGAATTGCTTTACTAATACCAGATAGAGGCAATGGTTCAAAACAACGAACAAAATAACAACAACGGCATTTCGTTTTGTGTGTTAAAATTAATGTGTTAAATTAATGTGTTAAATACAACACTGCTAACAATAACAGTCAATAAAAAAAGTTTAAAACACATTTAAATTTCACAGTTTTTCGCCAAAATGGCATGAAAAATTAAAGCAAGAAGTTATTGTAATACCACCTGGTGTATATCACTTTTCGTCAAACATCTCTCTATCACACCGACCGCATCACGAAGAGTGTGAAATGAAACGTCAGATGAGAGAATAAGTTTATCTAGGTATGTATTAGTCTATGGTTCTATGCATTGAACAATAATGAAATCATAGACTAATACTTTGGCCTGGTGTGATATTTATGTACGTTCGATGTTGAAAAGAATTGTTTTACTAATACCAGATAGAGGTGATGGTTCAAAACAACGAACAAAATAACAACGACGGCATTTCGTTTTGGGTGTTAAAATTATTGTGTTAAATACAACACAAATATATACATATGTACTAACAATAACAGTCAATAAAAAAGCTCTAAACACATTTAAATTTCATAGTTTTTCACCAAAGCGACATGAAAAATTAAAGGAATAAATTATTGTAATTCCACATGGTGTATGTCACTTTTCGTCAAACATCTCTCTATCACACCGACCGCATCAAGAAGAGTGTGAAAGGAAACGTCAGATGAGCCAAATATTCTCTATAGTATGAGATTACTCTATGATTACTCTTAGAGAAAGATATAAAGAGTGTGCATGTGTTTCAGTTCCATCAAATTCTCGTCGAAAGTCACTAGGATAACCAGGGGGTTTCGATCACACAGCTGATCGACCTCTTAACTGCAAATTTGATACAGGATAGAATTTCAAAAAGAATGAGCGATGGATGAATTGAAAAAACTCCGCCATGTGATGAAAATCGATCGAGTCGAATACGATTTGACTAATTGATGAATTTTATTGACATAATTCCTAATATTGAGGAACCAATACTTTATTCAATGTCCTAAAAAGAGGAATAAATTAATTGATAGTACAAAAAACAGCTGTTGCAAACTCTTATTAGTATTATACGGTGCTCTATGATCCATGATTGATGGAATAAAGTGCAAATTACCTATCCCCTTACTGGACATGCCACCCCAAACCATGACACCACCTGCACCATGCTTCGCTGTGGGTTTCAAATTTTTGAATCGAGCGCTGTACACGGTTTTCATCATACTAAGTGATGTCCTTTAATGCCAGAAATGCAACATTTACTTTCGTCAGTAAACAAGACCTTCCCCCAGAACTCTGGAGGCTTATGTATGTGCTCTTTTGTAAACGCAATTCATTTTTATCTGTTGACTAATGACACTAAAAGCTTCTTTCGTGCAAAATTGCTGCGATAGTTGGCGTTTTTCAAAAGTCTCCAGAACTGGGGTTTTACACCAAAACTCCACTCTTTTAATACTTTTAACCACCCTCTGGAGTGAAGAATGGCATCATTCAACTGTTTCCGCAAATTCTCGGAAAATTGTTCCTTCCACAGATGATTAATAATGTTACGCTCCGCAACATTAGTTTCCTTTAGTTTTGTTTTCATTTTAAATTTTAGCACTGACATTCAAAATAACTCAAACTACAAGAATCGTCGTTCTGGTTGATGACCACAATCAACATCTTGCTAAACAGACATACAGCGCCGTTCTATTTTCTGTAAGGCATATTTTTGCCCATAAACATATTTACCACATTTTGCTATTAAAAATGCACCTTTTTCTTGAAGATTTTAAACTTCATGAAATATATATGTTGATGATCTTAAGTATACCTGTTGTTTTAAGAAAATAGTTTCATACGTGAACCTCATTATTTTCACATCGCAATTTGATCTAAATATTTTTTGTTTGTCCTTGTGCGCAGATTTATGCGCAATTCTCATGTTGATTTTTGACCCATTCCGAAAAGGATGTTTATAGTTTTTAATAAAGTCTTGCACTCGTCACTATCACTGTGCGTGTAAAAGTTTTTTTTATATGAAAACCCTTATAGGAACTATTTCCAAGCAGTTTCAGTTACAGCGTCGTATTACACCAAATTTCTAACAATCAATTTTTTTATCCCTTTTTTCAGATTAATGATTTGACATCGCAATTCTACCTATCCCAAGCTGACATTGGCAAGAATCGTGCTGAAGCCTCTTGTAACAAATTGTCTGATCTTAACAATTATGTGCGCACTTCATCATATGTCGGTGAACTGACCGAAGATGTCCTTCGGCAATTTCGTGTCATCGTTTTGACCAATGCCAGCGACGATGAACAACATCGTGTTGGCAAATTTGCCCATGACAATAATATTGCCTTCATTATTGCCGAGACTCGAGGACTCTTCGCCAAGGTCTTTTGCGACTTTGGTGAGAACTTTACCATCTACGATCAGGATGGTGCCCAGCCTATATCGACAATGATTGCAAGTGTTACTCGCGACGCACAAGGCGTGGTGACGTGTTTGGATGAAACCCGTCATGGCTTAAATGATGGTGACTATGTGACCTTCTCAGAAGTCCAAGGCATGACCGAGTTAAATGGTTGTGCTCCATTGAAAATCAGTGTATTGGGTCCATACACATTCAGCATTGGTGATACCAGCAAATTCAGTGAATACCAGACTGGTGGCATTGTTACCCAAGTCAAAATGCCAAGAAGCATTAGTTTCAAGCCTTTGGAAGTGGCCGAAAGAGAACCAGAATTTTTAACATCCGATTTCTCTAAATTTGATTCGCCTCCTACATTGCATGTTGCCTTCAAGGCTTTGCATAAATACCGGGAGGAGACTGGTGGCCAATCTCCACGCCCATGGAATGAAGAAGATGCCCAGAAGTTTTTGCAACTTTGCAAGTCAATGGATGAAAACGTTTTGGATAGCTTGGTATTGACCTTTGCCAAAATCTGCTCGGGTAACACTTGCCCCATGGACGCCTCAATGGGCGGCTTAGTAGCTCAAGAGGTATTGAAGGCCTGCAGTGGCAAATTTACACCCATCTACCAATGGTTGTACTATGATGCTATTGAGTGTTTGCCGGACGACGGTGTCGAGGAAGCCGATGCTCAACCTGTTGGCTCCAGATATGATGCTCAAATTGCCATTTTCGGAAAGAAATTCCAAGAAAAACTGGGCGATGTTAAGTAAGTTGTATTGGCTTATCATGGAAAACATGCTCATTATTTTATTATTAAACTTTTTAGATACTTTATTGTTGGTGCCGGCGCCATCGGTTGTGAACTGATTAAAAACTTTGCCATGATTGGTGCTGGTATACGCAATGGGCAAATCTTTATTACCGACATGGATCTCATTGAAAAGTCGAATTTAAATCGTCAGTTCCTTTTCCGGCCGAAAGATGTGCAGAAACCCAAGGCCCAAACTGCATCGGCAGCCATAAAACAAATGAACCCTGATGCTAAAGTAACCGCTTACGAACTGCGCGTTTGCAATGAAACCGAAAAAGTATTCTCCGAGGAGTTCTATGGCCAACTGGATGGCGTAGCAAATGCTTTGGATAATGTGGATGCACGTATTTACATGGATCGCAAGTGCGTTTTCAATCGCATACCTTTGGTGGAGTCTGGAACTCTTGGCACCATGGGTAATGTGCAAGTAATTGTGCCATTCTTGACTGAATCATACAGCTCATCGCAAGATCCGCCAGAGAAGAGTATACCCATATGTACACTGAAGAATTTCCCCAACGCTATTGAGCATACTCTACAATGGGCTAGGGATTCTTTCGAAGGTATATTTACACAAACTGCTGAAAATGCTGCTCTCTATGCTTCAGACCCCAATTTCATAGAGCGTACACTCAAGTTGTCAGGCATCCAACCATTAGAGATATTGGAATCTGTTAAGGTATGACTAATCTGCTAATAAAATATTTCAATTAGGGTGACTCCAGTCTTTTACTACATTTTTCAGAAAGCTTTGATTGACGACAAACCCAAAGATTTTGCCGATTGTGTTAAATGGGCCCGTCTGTACTGGGAGGATCAGTACGCCAACCAAATAAAACAATTGTTGTACAACTTCCCTCCCAATCAAGTTACCTCGAGCGGTCAACCGTTTTGGTCTGGACCAAAACGTTGTCCCGATCCCCTAGTATTTGACGTTAATGAGCCAATGCATTTGGATTATGTCTATGCGGCTGCTAATCTTCGTGCAGAAGTTTACGGTGTACCACAAATTCGTGACCGTGATGCTATTGCGAATATAGTAAACCAAATTGATGTAAGTTTATCACAACGTTGATATATAAATGTTGACTTAGTTAAGAACCGTTTTTTCGAAAGTGACCTTTCATCCAGCAATAATATTTAAATTATCAAGAAGTTATTATTCATCCCGACAAGGATTTTTTAACTTTTTTAAACCTTATATTTTATTGTTAACTATATTTTACTCGTACCAGGTACCCCCATTCAAACCACGTTCTGGCGTTAAAATCGAAACTAATGAGGCTGCCGCAGCTGATTCCAATAATCATGACTCCTCTGAAGTGGACCAGGATCGAGTAAATAAAATACTCACTGAATTGCAGGCATTGGGCAAATTGAGTTTTACCATTACACCACTCCAGTTCGAGAAGGATGATGACAATAACTTGCACGTGGACTACATTGTGGCCGCCTCAAATCTTAGAGCATGCAACTACAAAATTGCACCAGCCGATCGTCATAAATCGAAATTGATTGCCGGGAAAATCATGCCAGCTATCGCTACCACCACATCCTTCATTTCTGGATTGGCTATTTTAGAAATCATTAAGCTTATAATGGGGTAAGTTTTTTTAAAATATTGATTTGTAGTTTACTGACTTTTTTCTAATTTTATAGGCACAAAGATCTGCCCAAATTCAAAAATGGTTTCGTCAATTTAGCATTGCCTTTGGTTACTTCCTCTGAGCCATTGCCAGCCGCAAAGAACACCTTCTATGGCAAGGAGTGGACGTTGTGGGATCGTTTTGAAGTGCCCGGCGAATTAACGCTGCATGAGTTCTTGGATTACTTCGAACAAAAGGAGAAACTAAAGATTACAATGTTGTCACAGGGCGTATCGATGCTCTACTCGTTCTTTATGCCCAAAGCTAAGTGTGCCGAGCGCATGCCATTGCCCATGTCCGAAGTAGTGCGTCGTGTCTCTAAGAAACGCATAGAGTCACATGAACGTTCATTGGTTTTCGAAATTTGCTGCAATGACGAGGACGGTGAAGATGTCGAAGTACCATACGTGCGGTACACTCTACCTTAAATACATTTAATTTAAACAACAGTAACCACAAATCTCCCAACCCACCCCCCCCCCCCCGCCGTCTTTTTTTGTTTGGCAGTTTAACTGATTTTATTTTTCATTTTATTTATCACAGAAATTGCAAATGAATTAATATAATACTTTGTACGGGAAGATGAAACAATGAAACTATTTGCGTTTGATATATATATAAATATGAATAAACACACCTCCCACTACTCTCCCTTTCCCCTCAGTCGAATGTCGCTCTCGTCTTTTTCAAATACAAAAAATGCCTTCTGTGTTTGGAACTGTCCTTTTATCTTTAGTAATGTATCCTTTTTTCGCCGTACGTCTAATTGTATTGTCGCAATCAAACGAAACACCAACCAGGAACATTTTATCCGTATTATAATTTCAGAATGTTGATTCTACTGCGACAATACCTAGAAAACTACAAGACAAGACTAACGAAACAAACATACACACACACTCACTCACTCACTCACATTGTATTGCAAATTAAATTAAAAATTTAATTTTTCTATGGAAATATTAAAAAAAAACCTTAAAAATCGAAATAAAAAAAACCAAATTACAAAAGGAAAGCGTTTGGTTTTATTCATAATAAGAAGGCAAACCCCGGTGCCGCACATGGCGGTGGTTCACATTCTTTGCAATTGAAATTCAAAAAATTAACTAAATTAAAAAAAAAATACCAATTATAATTGTATCCACCCCCGTGCCTGTCTCTCGCTTATTAGTGGAAGTGAAACGCTTTCGCAAAATAGGTGTGCCGTGCCAACTTCCTCTTTAGCTATAAGTATGCCGAAAATGCTTCGCTTGCAAATGCCGGATGGAAATAAAGTGAATGCAGTTTTTATGTATGAACGAAATGTTCACTGAGTAAAAATTAATGGTGTTACCATTAACACTTGAAGAAATCAGTGAAATTCCAGAAATAAGCTAATTCTAACAAAATTTCGAAAATGTTATTTCTCGTGAAAGCTATCACAGGTAACATTCACTTTCATGGTATGGAAGTGGAAGCTGACACTGGGATTCGTTGTCCACGCTGAATTAATTGTTCTTCCACTTGTATGGGAAGTTAAACGGATTTAACTGAAGATTAAACTTCCTACAGGTTTAGGATAAGCTAATTTTCAAAAAGTTGAGGTTTCAATTTAATTTACAGAAGTGATCGTTTAATTCAAGTGGGCGGTAGAGTTGTAATTGAAATTCTATTTCTGTCAATGAAATTAAATGATTGAAGATTTTTATAACATTCTACAAAACTCAGCCATACATATCGCACCTGTTCAACTAAAGGGCGTCAACTCAAAATTTTCAATTTGTCACTTTTTGTTATAAAACGATATATGTGACCTGGTCTACGAAAAGGGAGCTTACGTGCGAAAACTAGTTTTCTGTGAAAAAGCTGTTAAAAGTAAGCAACTCGTTTCGTTTCTCTACATTTTTCTTTCTCTACATTTTTAGTACACTTCTAAGCAAGTAAGGATTTTCTGCTTTTCACCACGTGAAAAAGCATCTCATCTTCCATCCGAATCAACCAAAAAGTGAAAATAGATTAACCACTGTAAATTTTTCCCATTCTTTTGACTACTCTTTCTTTAAAAAAAACCGTTATGTCGCTCACCATGTCTTCCGAGTACTTACTTTTGTATCAACAAAACAGATATATTTTTAGTTGTACTTACATGTTTCAGCACTTTTGATAGAAGTTTTTTCAACTAAAGGGAATTATTTCGAATTGTGGCCTTATTCATTTTATAAAAGTAAAAAACAGGATAACAGTATTTTGAGTTGTCGTAGTGAAATGAACCAAGGTAAAATTATGATGAAATTGTAAAATATTTTATTACATCTTTTCACGTAGCAACCTTGTTTTGATTACATATCACTACTTTTGGATTTTCATTTTTTCTATCTATATGACAGTCTTTTAATTTAAAATCACTTGATTCACTTTTTTAACAACGAAAACACGCGTTTTTGACGTAGAATACGTCTTACCTTACGGTATGAGGAGTCATGTCAGGTTTTTATTGTTGTAATCTTTATTTCATTAAATTTGAGGAAACGGCTAGATGAATTATTTTAAAATTTTTTTTGTAGGTAAATGAAGATGTTATCTTTCGTTTGATATACATTTCATATTGGTTGATATATTTCTAGTATTTTAATTTCTCAAATGAAAATTGTTTAAACACATACACTCAAACATATGTGTGGTGTTTGATTGAGTGTTTTTGGTTGCTCAACATTGCTTAGGAACATGTATCTAGTAAAAAGTGAAACGAACAGCAGGCTAAAGTTGCTTGGCAACATGTATCTAGTAAAAAGTGAAACAAACAGTAAGTTAACGTAATAAAGCTTTTTTGCGAAAGCTTCAATAAAGCTGTTGTAACATTAATTTTGAATTGTTAAGCGTAAAGCTTTCACACAACGCTCGAATGCTAATGCGAAGACTCGATTAGGTAAACCTTTTTTAATATTAGGGCGGCCCTCTCAACATTCGCAGAACTTATTTCAATAAAAATATTAATTAAAATACATAAATTAAATTAAGTTTAAAAAAATTGAACATAATATTTTTTTTTTTTAAACGGACTTGAATCAAATGCCGTTGGTAAATATAAAAATTACAGCAGACAGTTGTCCGAGGCCTTCGGCCACGGACTGTCCCTGCAGGCTGTGTCAGAGACACGGCCATTAAGTTTAACGTAGAATACGCCATCCGATAAGACAGAAAACATATATAACAATAAATGATAAATAATATAAGCAAATGAATTTATTGTTATATGTATATGTTTTCTGTCTTATCGGATGGCGTATTCTACGTTAAACTTAATGGCCGTGTCTCTGACACAGCCTGCAGGGACAGTCCGTGGCCGAAGGCCTCGGACAACTGTCTGCTGTAATTTTTTGTTTAAAAGCTATAATTGAGTTTCATTTAGAGCTTTACATCTGGAACGTTTTCTATTTATTCTGACTGTGTCTTTGATGAACTGCTCGCAGTATCTGCTGATGGATGTTCAGAATCATCGCTGAACAGACCTGAACTACTACCATCGCTATCGACATTTGAATAGCTCTGTGTATTGCTTTTGTCCTCTCCACGAAGAAAATCCGCATAATGTTCTACGTTGAGACACGTCATGTTACCAAACAATTGTAACTCAAATATTTTAACTTTCTTATTTAATTATAAAACACAATTATAGCTTTTAAACAAAAAACGCGTGTTTTCGTTGTTAAAAAAGTGAATTAAGTGATTTTAAATTAAAAGACTATGTCATATAGATAGAAAAAATGAAAATCCAAAAGTACAGTGATATGTAATCAAAACTAGTGAAACCCTAGTACTTCTCTACTCTCTCTCTTACTCTCTTCATTGAATATTTCAAAACACGAGCAGCTTTTTGATAGTGTTACTGTATATAACTATACAAATTCCAACCATGTTGAAGTAAAATTACATAAACTATGCAAAAAGTATGAAATAAGCAAGATATGACGCGAGAGAGAAATGCGTTTGAGTGAACTCTAGCACTTTTTGGTTCTCTTTTACCAGGGTTGCGAAGATGCGCACATCTTCTGGTCGTCTAGTATGTCGAATTTTTCTTCATCTTGTTGGTTATGTTCGACAGTAAAAACATACGTTTTCATTTTTCGAATACAAAATGGAATCGTAAATGAAACGCATGAGCTCCAGCGCATGGCGAAGTAAATCGTGCGATTTTCTCATCACATGCCCGCCCGGTAAACAAATTTCGGTAACTGGAACGCAAAATGAATTAAAAGTGAAAGGCGATTGAAAAAAATAACTGTTTATTTTGTCCCCTTTCGTAGTTTAAATTGAGAAATAAAAAGACGAAATGGAAAACCTTTCCCATTTGAAAAATTTACCTCGCTGAAAAGTTTACCCAATAACGATACCCATACCATAACCAAACCCAAAAAACCAGGAATGTTCATACGTTTGGGTATTAACAAAATCAATCGGAATATGAAGGTAAAACGAAATCGATTGGAATCGATCATATCGCAAAAAGGCGTAACTAACCAAAAATTCAAAATCGAGTTTTTGATGGATTGTTATGAATGACAAAAAACTACATGTCTTGACAAAATTTTACACTTCTGCGATCAAAAATCTGTCTGTGCTTAAAGTGAAATTAGAAAAAACTTCGTTAAATATATTTATAGTTTTAATTTTTCAAAGTTGTTGCTTCTCCTATGAAATTATATTTTTGTTAGTTACGCCTTTTTGCATTTTAAAAATAAATAAATGGTTTCCCATTACATCCCATGAAGGGACCGGGGAGAACTTCTCACAATCACTGAGCTGTGCGCTTTCCAGTTTTCACTCACTGATTGGGACCTACAGTTTTACACCGATTCCTAACGGTATTTTGAGAAGCTTTTTTCATGGCTATATACTCGATAGTGTCGCCGTCACTAAGCGAGGTGACCGTCGTCGAAAGAAATTTTAAGGTGGTTGGAGCAGGAATCGAACCCCGGATCTCCTGTACAAGAGGCGCGCACACTACCCATTGCACCACCGACGGTCACCGACTTTTTGCATTTTAGCGGACGATATTCTCTATCAATTGAAGATGTTGCATGTAACTACATATCGCACCTGTTCAACTAAAGGGCGTCAACTTAAAATTTTCAATTTTTCAGTAGAGGCAAAAAACTGTTAATGATAATATTAAAGGAATATAATAAAACAAAATTATGCCCTCGTAAAAATAATTTGTTAACTTTAATATAACACTCGATTTCTTATTGTTTTGTTAAGTATTTACAGAAAAATAACTAATTTTCGAGTTACTTCCGTCTTCTTGAAAAAAGTAGTGGCATTATTTCGACTTGCGCCAGTTTAACTGAAAATATCGGCGGTGATTAATAACACAATCATAAAATCCTAAATATTAATTTTTTTGTTGCTATAAGAATATTTATTATTTTGATTATAATACAAACATAAAACAGCAGTGAAATTTATTTAATTTAGTTAGCTATTAGGTATTTATAATAAGTATTGTAGTAATTCTTTGGAATTATGTTCTTTTTAACTAGGTCGCTTATATCTCGATTTTTTATATCTGATAAAGGCAACATAACCATATACGCAGGAAGTAATCTGAAATAAATATAAATGTAAAATGTTTTAAAGACCAAGGAAGGATATTCTAAGAAATAAAAACTTTAGTATGTTTTAAGTTGTTTTTTTCTACAAACACTTTAATCAAGTCTGTGTTCTTATACGAAGTTTTGTAGAGAAACGAATCGGTATTTCCCTTTTCTACACGTAGTACTTTAATATTACTCCAATTAACTTTTTGGTTGGCTTTGAAGTTGTCACCCCATTCTTCTTGTAAAGACTTCATATTGTAAAATGCATCACGTGACAATTCATGAACTGTGTAAGGTACTCCGGTCTTTTTAGCGGTTGCTATTAAGGTGGTATATTGATCTGGCGTATATATAGGTTTACTTCCTAGGTGCCTTTTCACTTGTTTTTCTATTACGCTGTGAACATTATCTCCTTCGTTTTGAGTGTGGCCTTGAATCAAGTACTTATGAGTTATGCTTCGTAAGTTATACTTATGAATTGCATAAAAGTACACTGAGAGCAAATATTTATTTTTTTTGCTGCCCACAGCAGTTGTCGGAATAAAAAATCAGATCTAACTCTGAAGCATTCTCTGATTTTTCTGCAAGATTTTTAATATACATAAGAACACATGTGCCAATCTCATTAGACCCACGCTTTCCTTCTACTTCAGTCCCAAAATACTTTAATACTTTATGCATGCATTGAAGAAAATTCAAGTATGGTCGTAACATATTTAATATGTCTTCTTTTGATTTGTATTTAAATAATCATATTGCTACATATAATTTTTTTGATTCTATAAGTAAATCAAAATGTAACTCCTTCAAATTTTGTATTAATTTTCATATGCTTCGTATTTTATGTATTATAACATCATGTGTAAGAGCAGTACGATTATCTGTGTGTTCATCACAGAACCAGTGTGAGAAAGAGAAGAAGTATAATGACAATGCATGTTTTATGTGAACATTACAGAACCAGTGTTGCCCCATGCAGTATTTACACTTGTTTTCAAAAGTGCATCGAATTGATATAAAGTGTACCCAAATTTTGTTAAAAACTATCCTAAATTTTTAACATAAAAATTAAAGATAAATTTGATAGATTTAAATCATTTATCAAAAATTATATTTAATTCATATATTTTAATTGCAAAATGACTAACGTATTCTACGTCTGACCTATGCGCCCGTGTTATCTAACACAGGCTTCATATATTTTTTTTGGGTTTAAAAAATTATATATTAAACTCTTCTTTAAATATTCTGTAGAACATAATTCTACTTGCAGGGACTAAATTCTCTGAGATACGGTGCTCTTTGTAGTCCTTATATATGTCTCCAATACTTTTCCCACTTTCAACATACTCGCGGGTTGTTTTGGCACGTAAGTAATGGGACTCAATTTTTGGTATATTTGTAATAAATTGCCTTACACTGTTCTTAATTTCATGGCTCACTTTGGGATGATTATTATGTCTTCCTCTCAGGTCGGTTTCTGTAAATCCTTCTTCATTTCTTTTTTTCACAGCGGTGGATATGGCTTTGTCACTTATGTCAAGCGTTGCTTTAAAAAATTTCTTGCATACTCTTATGGATTTTGAATTTATGTCGAAGAAAAATGCGGTATTTAATCCTCGAAGGTCTTGAGTACTGGAATACCTGTATTTAGGCTTAATATGGTTTGTATGGCTTGCGATGAACTCTCTCTGTCTTTGCAAATCGCCTGTAGATCAATATTTATTAAAAATTTGATGACGTTAGGAGTCCAGAATTTTGTTGCTACATTGAAGACGACACTTTATTCCACAAGGGGGTTGCAAATATTTTTTTTTCAAAGCCCCTAATGAAACATAAGCACGTCCAGAGTTCCTTAATTTTTTCTGTTGTTTTTGAGTTTCATTTTGAGCTTTACATCTGGAACGTTTTCTATTTATTCTGACTGTGTCTTTTTCTGTGTCCGACGAACTGGTCGCAGTAACTGCTGATGGATGAAAATTGTCTTCGGAATCATCGCTGAACAGACCTGAACTACTACCATCGCTATCGACATTTGAATAGCTCTGTGTATTGCTTTTGTCCTCTCCACGAAGAAAATCCGCATAATGTTCTACGTTGAGA